>ML119691.1:0-318970 GCA_003788565.2 Ascobolus immersus RN42
AGTTGAAGATACGCTGCTGCTTGTAGGTTGAGCGAGGCTCAAGGTAGTAATGTTATATTGTCCGGACTGCTAGTTGAACCTAGGACCTTTGAGTATAGGTTAAGTACGGTTGTGTACAAGGGTCAAGACGGGCTGGGTACAGGCCGGATTGGGTTTAGACTGTGACTGTCTTTAGGTTTAAGCCTATAGGCACAAAGAAGTTAGGCTAGTGCAGGGACAGTATATTATGAATGGAGTTCTACCTTAGAAGAATACAATTACATTCATACACACATTTCATTCTTTCAGCAAAGCGTCGAGATTCCTGCCGCCAAACCAGCTCCCTTCACTGCCCCTTTCCGCCGCAATTGAGGCTCAAAAAAACGGCATTAGAGCTCTAGTTTCCGATACGAAAGCAGCTCGAAATAAGGCCCTTAAAGCTCCTGTTTTCGCCGCCAATTCTTCCACCAAAGCTCGAGGATTCCGCCGCCTTTCCAGCTCGTCCAGACCTCGAATTCCTCTGCCATTTCAGCTCCAAATCACAGCTTAAAGACCTAGCATTCCGCCGCCATTTCTACACCAAAGTCCCAGAATTTCGGCTGCCAACACGAGCTCAGCCAGCCCGAAAATACCACCGAATGCAGGAGCTCCAGGAGCTGCTACTCTCTCTCAATTTCCGGCCGCATTTTGGCGCGAGAGTAGCCGGCCTTCCTCTCCTTTGCTCGGGCCGATGGTATCCTCTCTTATTCATGGAATCATTCGCTATGTTCTTGCTGTCCTTAAAGTATCCGTTCGCTATGACTCGCCCTTATAGCTTTGAGACAGCGTCCTCCTACTTTCAAGATCTCACCTTTAAGGCTCAGAGACAACGTTTTCCTCCCCTATGCATCTGTCTTTTCTTTTTTTCTTGTTTTTTCTTTCTTCGTATGGGGCATTGTCATGGTATGACGCATGGACGCACGGTTGTAGATCATCTAGATTAGATAGAGCAGCCCTTAAGGCCGATCTCTTCTCAGAATGAACAGAGACCGCTTCACCCCCAGGATAGACTGATGCCGATGTCGTGACAGGACTGGTCTTCAGCTTCAACTAGGACATGTGTGATATCACACAAGGACGACAACTCTTAGCAACAGCTCGCTACAACGAAGACTACAGACTGCAAGTCTTCTAGCAGACGTTATCTGCAGTTGAGCCACAGGTACCTGAACCTGTACCTGCTCCTGCAGCCCCAGCTATGCTCGTTACCGGCTAGAAGCGTCCTCACGCCTCCTATGCTGAGGCTCTTGCTTCCCAGCCCTCCAACTCCTCAGCCTTCCGTGCCCATCCTGTGGAGATCAGAAAGGAGAAAGCTCGGGATCTTCTCCTTACCCACTTAGGTTCCAAAATATCTGTGTCAGCGGCAAATTTATAAACAAACGGCCAAAAAAGACCAAATGTGCCAATAAAGGTGCCAAAAGGTGCCAAAGAACGTGCCAAAGAACGTGCCATGCACATTCATTAAAATGTGCCAGAGCAATAATCCGAAAATAAAAGAATCGAAGGACATCTCTGAGTCGTACATCACTAGATGGAGTCGGAATTATAGCCGACCGATATAATGCCGTATCCATCACTGAGCAGACCGAAGCTGAGACTGTGACCAAGAACATCACCAAATCAAGCTAAATTCAAGTTTCGATAGGGAATTGAACCCACAAACTTACTACCTCAAAAACAATCAAGGCTCTCCAACTCTTAAGCCATCAGACTTTCAATTACTTTTATGTACTGCTATCAGATATCACTTGCCTGGCTTTGGTCATATTATCAGAGAAAGTGCCGCCAAAAGTTTGTGCCGGCAAATTTATTTGGGAAAAGTATTACTTATACTTTTTTGGCACATTCATGGCACTTTTGACTTTTTCTCAAAGTATTTGCCATCATTTCACTTTTTGGCCTGAAAACATTAATTTCAATAGGGGCACCTTTATAAATGTCCCATGTACTATTTTTCCCACACAAATTTGGAGCCTAGGTGACCTTGCATAGGCTTCTTGTTTATTTCTCTCGTACTCGCATGAAGCAGATGGCAATGGAGAAAATGGTAAAAGGGATCCCCAACGGCAAGATTCTGGCTGCTGTAGAGATGCAACTCAGAATGGGGTGTGATGCCTGTCGCCTGGGAAAGGCCGGTCAGAGGCATTACAGCATGTTGTCACCCAGTAGCAAGCCTGCCACCAGGCCCCTTGAGGTGATGCATCTGGATGTTAATGAGCCGTAGAGGATCCCCACCATGTCCAAGACTCTGTGCAGTCCTAAGAAGACAGGAATTCTGCCGCTAAGTTGATATCTCCTTGACGGTCAGAATGGAAGCATTTTGCTAAGGAAGAAAGTGTGTACTGCTTTTGTGAAAGTCTGCTGCAATGTGATGGGTCTAAAATCCGTAGTGTCTTAGTCATGCCTTTAAATGGAAGACCGTCAAGACGGTTCGAGCTGTTTGTCCTCTTTACCCAACAACAACACCAAATCCTCGACAAACCCTCTTTTGCGTACCCTCCAGGCCCTTATTCATAATGTAAGTGATTGTCTTCCAGCTAAATTCGCTTTCTAATCATTGTCACAGATATCAAGATGGTGCAAACACGTTCTATGGTGCAGAAGGAGACTCAAGCTCGACGAAAAGACTTTGGACGGGACGAAACCTATCAGGATTGCGAGCTGAACAATGAGTTTGGAGAATCCTCTATTGATTCCAAGACTTCTTCTGTCAATACAAGCTCAGAGCTAGAAGTTGAGGAGGGTGATGGAATCACCACAAGGAAATCTCAAACTATGCCGCCCTCGTACCTTCGCCGAGGCCGCCAAAAACACCGTCGGTCCCCAAATCTCGATCCCCCTCAGTCCAACGCCGGTTATTCAGCATTCACTATCCTTTCTCAGCACGAGATGCTAGGCCAAAATCTGCGCTTATACAGTCCCTTGCGAGGGTTCCCCAACAATCCGAAGCACTTCACCTTTTCTGCTACTGTTAGTAATGATCAAGACGAGATGGATTGCGAGGGTTCGACTTTGGATGGTGATGAACGTCGAGATGAAAACGAATGGGCTTCAGATAGGGATGAGGAGGAATGGGGTCCAGATGACGGATATGGAAATTTGACCGATGAGGATGCCGAGGGCTATTCTGATGTAGAGGAGCCCGGGCTATCGAATGGAGGTGGTGTTTCTGGCCTATGGGATCCTGAGTTTATGCCACCTGCATGGAAAGACATACCAGGGCCTCCTGAAGGATATGAGCCACCAAACGTTGGTGTTGGATCTAGTTATGCACCTACTGGAGCGGAGTTTGTCGATCCTTTACCCTGGGAACCACAGCCAAATCGAACCAATCTTCCACCCGAGTTTGAAAAGGCACCGTTGTCACCCCTGGAGTACTTTCGTTTGTTTTTTGACGACGAAGTATTCCAATTCTTAGCAGACCGGTCCAATCTGTATGCAAACGATGCCCGGTCAAGAGATACAGCCTCTGGCTTCAAAGAACGACCTTGGATAGATACTTGTCGAGAGGAGGTTAAAACTTGGATTGGTATTAACTTGTACCTTGCTTTTCTAAACACGAAAGTTCCACGTAAGTGCCTGTTACTTTTACCGTGTACAATGCATATTAATTTCTTTAATAGGAATGGCATGGCAGGAAGAAACCCGTGTTCGCTTTATTGCCGACTACATGTCATTAACTCGATTCGAGCAAATTCGACGCTATTTCCACGTGTATGGACCATCAGAGAGCACTGAACATCTTCCCAAACGCCATCCCGACAGAAAGCCTTGGTATTTTCGCTTCGAGCCACTGCTTGCCATATTGAGGCCCAGATTCAAACGTTATTTGAAGCCAGGCACATGTGGTGCTGTTGACGAGATGATGATCAAGTTTATGGGACGCAGTAACCATACACTACGGATTGAGAGAAAGCCAATTAAGGAGGGTTACAAAGTTATTTCCATATGCTTTGAAGGTTACCTCTGGGACTTCGTGTGGTGGACTGCTTCAAGCAACGAAAAATCAAAGGTTGGGCCTGGGGTTATTCCGGCTAAAGTTGTTCGTGACTACAAGCTGTCAGATACTGCACAAGCAGTAGTGCTTCTTTGTTTGTCACTTCCAGCTCGTTCTTTGGAAGATGTTGACAGATTTTTTATCTTCATGGACAACTTCTTCTCAGGAATACGGCTCTTCAGATATCTACGTCTCGTCCTTGAAATAGGAGCAGTTGCTACAGTACGACCAGGGCGCCGCAACTCAGAATTTCCTAAAATTTTGGGCGAACTTCGCAAAATCTCTGTTGCCACCCGCAACGAGCTTTACGAGTGGAACTGGCTACAAGTTGTCGGGATTAAGGATGGAATTCTTTGCTTCGCTTGGTTAGACAATGCGTGGGTTTTTGGGATGACCACAGTCCATGCTATCCCAAAATCGCTTAGCGAACATTATATCCTCAGACCACGTCGACGGCCAAGAATCACTAGCGGCAACTCTCAACTCGTTCGTGCGGTATTTGGAGGAAATCCACGTCGATGGCTTCATATCCCAATTATTATCGACGACTACAATCATAGAATGAATGCGTTGGATAATGCAGATCATTTACGAAGTACAATGCCTTCACATAGGCGAGGTCTTCGTAGTTGGTTATCCATTTTCTTCTGGCTATTAGATTGTTGCGCCGCAAACGCCTGGAAGCTCTACACTCTCCACTGTGACGAACTTGGAATCAGCACCGGAAGAGGTGAGAGATTAACACACCGGGTCTGGATGCAGCATTTAGCTATCGGCCTAATAACTGAGGGCTTTCAACGGCGTCTCGGCCATATTCCATCAACCATGAAAGTCACAAACATCCGGTCTTTGTTGGCTAAAAATGCGTCCTTCTACTCTCGAATCGTCAAGTCAACACACCGGCTGCATCCCAACATCAAGCTTTCACCACTCCGCTTCAATCCAGATCCGGAAACTCCTCATATTCGGGTACATCTTGGCAGCGCTCGGCGATCCTGTAAATGGTGTTCATTCAAAGCAGGCCGGACAAGATTGATTCGTTCTATTCAATTTGATCCAGATTGGAAGCCTCGGTCTGTGGATGTGGATAAGCGGTATACTATTGACCACCTTACTGGTACAGAGATGGACAAAGATCTGAGAATTGGACGGGATATCAGTGTGTCTCTTGGTCGAGTGCCGGCAACAACTCTAGGTTGTTTGGCATGTGAAGAGCCTCTTTGCAAGGCCTGTTTTGACGCATTTCACTCTTTTTAGCTAGTATAATGACAACCGGTACTTTCATGGCCCTTGCAAGTGAAGCTAAACGGAAAAAAGCGATAGAGTCTGCAAACCGAGTGTCGAGAGATGGCCAGCGCCGAGAGGTACGCATCGGCTTTGCATTAGGCTCAAACTCCATCACATTGACTTTAACAAAAGCAGTACACACCTCTTCCTTAGCAAAATGCTTCCATTCTGACCGTCAAGGAGATATACTTAGCATAATTGATTCCTTTACTGGCTATTCTTGGGTGTACTCCTATGCCAACAAGTCTGATTATTACGACGTGATAACCAACCATCTGAAGATGGTGAGGACCCAATACCTTCAATTTCATGTTGCTCGCCTACGCTATGATCAAGCTGCAGAGTTTTCTTACAGAGCAGCTAACGGAATACTGCAGGAAAGAAGGCATACAGCTGCAGCTGTCATCAGCCTATGCCCACGAGCAGTCTGGCGCCATTGAACGTCTTCAACACACTCTCTCTAAAATGGCAAGAATTATCCTTATTGAAAGTGATCTACCTGAAGCTTTCTGGGGTCTTGCCATGTGGCATGCCTGTTACATCCGTAATAGGCTCATCATCAAGTCTCCGTCCAAGCTAGGAGGTCATGCCTCCGTAGCATACGAGATCCTTAACGGAATCACAATCCTCGTTGGCTGCACTGATACTATCCATCAGTGGTTGGTAGACAACCTTGAGACACTCTCAGTTGACCTGGCTCTTGATGTTATGCCTGGGGAAGGATTTCCTGCTGTTGGTCTCAAAAAGGAGTGCACAACGGCGAAGTGCTTTCCATTTATGGCCTTAAACGACAATCATCTAGAATCAGATGACGATGAGGGAGTTACCTCCTACCACTATCTGACCAAGAGCTCAAGAATAAAATCTACTGATACGTCGTCGGAGGTTGAGCGGGCACCTCCAGGTACAGTGCCTACAACTAGTGCTGCAGATACCACATCTAGGGTCCCTAAGTCTACAGCAAGCCATTCACAGTCTCCGTCAGGCTCTATGCTTGAGGAGGCGGGGCGACTACAAATACCAATCACGGGCCTGCCTCACCAAGTCTTGACGGCTCAGCTCACAGCCAGGACCCCTCCTCAGATGAGCAATATGACAGTGATGTAATTGTAGTACAGATATCAAATCAGCCCGCATGAACCTTCCAAAGCCGTAAGGCCAAACGCCGTAGAATGCGCGCCAATACTACCAAATCCCAAATCACTCTCCAGATGTCCTTGCCATGCCGTAACGCTTTTGAACCCAGGCAGAGGAGGAGATTCACTGCCTGTGTCCATAAGGCTAGGGCTCATCTGAGCTCTCACCTTAAGGAACTTGAGCTGGAGGATCCTAGGTCTTATGATGAAGTTGTGAGCTCTCCCTTTGCCGAACACTGGAAGCAGGTCATGCAGGAGGAGCTTGGGTCCATTAGCGAGTCTGGTACCTGTTCTCGTGCCTACAAGCCAAAAGGCAGGCTAGCCCTTAGCACGAAGTGGGTCTTCACCAGGAAACTAGTGATCTCACCTGAAGAGCTCGAGTCAGTGAGGTATAAGGCTAGACTAGTCGTCCGTGGCTTCAAGTAGAAGTACAGAATAGACTAGTTTAGCCTTTTACCTCACTGACTATTCGTATGATGCTGGCTCTCTCAGCAGTCTACAACTATCACATTCACCAGATGGATGTAAAGATGACATTCCTCAACGTCAATACCATGGTCCCAAGTTTGTATCGTGAAAAATGAATTTGGCGCATTTATAAATGAGTCCACACGTTAAATAATGCGTCAGTCCAAAAATCTAAAAGCTGCTCATTATCTCAGAAATAAGAGAGATATGTCAAAATGAGCGGTTAAAGAATTTTGGCAGACCATTTATAAAAAAAAGGCATTTGAGTAAGCCCTTTTCAGAATAATGTCCTACTTCATGTCGTGACCAGCATCGATGGTATTTTATTGATTAGAAATATGGAACTATATAGTGGTCGGGCTAGAGCTGCTAGGGCTCACAGTCTGCAACGAACATTTTGGGTCAACAGCCTAAACGAGGTTGAACGATCGTGTGAACGGACATCTGAACAATTGTGTCACTGGGCGTGTCTCCAATTTGGGTCAGTTTTGGTTGCCTTCCGGTAGACCAAACGGCTGACAATTTGCCGAACCATATGTTTGCCCGACCCGGTCACCAAACGGTTACCCATTTGGTGACCCAAACAGGGTCTGTTGATCTAAATTGCGACCCAAATGGTGGAACAAATGGTGGACCAAACGGTGGACCAAACCCGACCGTAGGACCTTTTTTTTTCTCACATTCTTCACTTCACATCATTCTCATAATTTTTGCTTTTCGGAAATGTAATTTATTAAATATATAATAACAAATATCTAAAACTATCTAGAAAATCGAAACCGAAAACAAACAGCAATGAAATAAATGAAAAGCGGTGCAAATCGCAACCACAACAAAGGAAGCCGACAAGCGTACCTCGGAGAAGGAGTACCGGGAATGCCACGTGACCACTCGAGCGAAAGTGGAAAAGGAGAAGAGAAAGAAGCGAGAGAAGTTACGCGAGGTCATTCGGATTTCTTGTGTGCGCTCGCTTAAAACGCAGTCACAGCACGTGACAACACGTGATAGGGCTACGCCCTAACTCGGGCCGAGTCTCTCCGGGATCCCGATTGGAATAAGGACAAACTCAACACCATATTATTGTAATCGCGACCGGGTAAAGCCTGCTTTAGGATACAGCTATCCATGATTGCTAACATTATCAGAGGAGCCGTCAGTCAAACCACACCGTCGGTCATGTTCAAAGATGATTACAACCCCAGAAGACCGATCGATCTGGCGCCGCCATGGACTACTTGGTACAGGCGCGCATCGCTGTGCGGCCCAACTCAAGCCAACACATCTTGCAATACACGTAGCTAACAGCTGCAGTGTTGAGTGTCGACATGGATCCACTGAGCACTTTCTAGCTAGGTCGGCAGCAGATTGCAATTGTGCAATAAGCGCGAGATCGCGAGACCTGGCAGGCTCCCGTGCGCATTGCATCATCTGGAGGATACTGAGCTCGAGCGCTCGACAACTGTATCGATGAGAGCAGGTGGCTATAGCTATCCATCGGCTTGGACCATGGGCATTGGTCTATCCGAATCCGATCCAGCAGCATACGCAATCTGGTGCATGCGCAATCTCGAGGATTACAGTTGACAAGCTCGCGACTTGAAATTCTTTCGCAAACTCAATTGCAACCCGTCCACTGCTTTTACGTCTCCTTTACGACATTTTCGCAATTTCACTTGCCATCTCGACTGCATACCATCTCGCGATCGACTGTCATCTTGACTGGTACATCCCGCGGCGAGGCGGCAGAGTTCGAATTCGAAATCACAGATAAGAGTCTTCTACTCTCGACAATGTCCGGTCTAGTAGGACAAGGAAGCTGGCAAGCTTTCACTCCGAAGACATTGATTTCGGCAGTCTCGATCGCAATTGGAACCATAAAAGAGGAAGAAACCAGAAGAACGGCCAGGAAAAGGCAAAAATGGATTCAGTAATCGCAATATTCGAATTCAAGGGCATAGTTTATAACCAATTGCGGTGTGTGTTGTCCAATACTTGTTTGGTATACATATCCCCCATGACCGCCTGTACCGGTTTGAAATGGCAAACAACTTACTGTATTTAGGAAAAGCACGATCGCTCGAGGTTCAACTAAGCTGCACTCCACGTCTTGCAATTGATCACTGTAATGGACGACTACTCTAGTCTGCGAGACATCGCCTGCTCTAGTAGAGCGACATACCTGCACCTGCACCAGAGCGAAAGCAAAGCACTCATATGTAGTGAAAATCATTAGGGCAAATCACAAGGTATGTATGGCCACATGTGGGCATATGCGGCAAGATCATTTTCTCATCTGGTTAAACAGCACGATCATATGCACATGCAAAACTACGACTTTGAATTCGAATTCGGCAAGCAAACCACTGTTTATAATACGGACTGCAATATATTTAGCATGTGCATTCGAATTCGTTCCAGCTGCCACCCTTCAAATACTGGCAAGTTTTATGCTTTGGGAACGGCGAATTTCACTAATGCCTTCCCAATAGTGGCCGGTGGCTCTCAAAAGAATCAACATCTGTTCCCCCAAGAACAAAGCTCAAGATCTCAGCGGCAGTACTTGCAATTGGCAGATACAGCCGAGAATTATGCATATGGCTTCCAAGAACAGCGATATGGACCGGAGCCCCAGACTACCAAGGACGGCATATGCCATCAGTAGTATTCATGCCTTCAGCAACGACGGCCTTGAGCTCTGCTCTGCATGTACATGTTCGAATGTGGCCCCATGCTTCATACGACCGGTATTTGACAAATATTTCAGCATGGTTTTCAGTGTTCAAGAGCGCCGATTTCCCAATTCTGATATGGCGATCTCAGGTACTGTCTGCAACTTGCTATATGTCTCTTGGGTTTCTCCGAGGTGTGCTTGCATGCAAGTATCTGTGGAATACGGTAGGGAGAGGTTATTTTTCCTTATTGCAAGTGGTTTATTCTACGCTTATGGTTACGGTTGTTGGATCTGGGATATTATCGATCCGATCTTTTGTTTTTCCGGTTTTTCTTTACCTACCTTATATGGGGTAATTAGAATATTCCAAGAATATGTCGCAATTGTTCTTGGCCCTGTTCTCTCTCAATCCTGTTCTGATTGGCTATGCTTTCTGTTCTGGCATCTGAAGCAAGGTCAATTGCAAGTTGCAATTTTGAGTCGAGATCTCGAGGTCGAGCCGAAAAGAAGCAAAACACTCAGGCGATTCATCGGGCATTCCGGATCCGGAACTCCCAAGATCATAGAGCTTATATAAGCTCCCGTCCGAGATCATAGAGCTTCTGTCACTGGTGCTTACGAGAAGAGCATGATGATTCCGATATCGAGGTCATACTTGAGCTTCCGGTACACGTGCTTCTGTCCGAGATTTTAGAGCCCCGGCACTGGTACTTCCCAGAAGATCATGATAATTCTGAGATTGAGACCATAGGGCTAGCGCTTCCAAGCCAGGATGAAGCTTCTGATTCCGAAATTGGCACTGGTGTTTCCGAGAGCACGGCACCTCCGAGATGGAGCTTCTGACTCCGACAATGGCCATGGCACTGGTGATTCCGAGAGCATGGCACCTCCGAGATGGAGCTTCTGACTCCGACACTGGCACTGGTGATTCCGAGAGCATGAAATTTCCGAGATGATGGAGCCTTTGACTTCGACACTGGCACTGGTGATTCCGAGAGCATGGCACCTCCGAGATGGAGCCTTTGACTTCGACACTGGCACTGGTGATTCCGAGAGCATGGCACCTCCGAGATCATATGCGTGGAGCTTAAGCTTCTGACTTCAACACTGGCACTGGTGATTCCGAGATCATGGAGCTTAAGCGTATGACTTCGAATTCGACACTGGTGGTTCCGAGAGCATGGAGTTTCCGAAATCTTCATGCTTTGAATTCACCACTAAAGTTACTACTAAATACGGCGATTGTGCCGCTGTCTTGCTGGTAGAAGTATGGGTTATAAGCAGAATGCCCGATGTGTAGACTTGGTTCTTACAACACCCCCGGGCCCCTTTCGTGGTCACAACTCGAGTTTGCCTGCTCCCATATGCACATGGTCATGAGAGTACTATTGCATTCCAAGAATTATTATATTCTATGAGTATAAGCCATTCATGGCCATGTTCTCTTTCTTTCGTGATCGGATTTGTTTTGTCGACGAGGACACTCAGCTTGGTACCATTCTGTCATCCGAAATGAGGACAAAGTGAGTCGAGATGCCGAGCCGAGCTCGAGAAAGGCAAAACATCCATGGACATATGCATGCATATGCATATGTACGGTGATATTTCCGTCCAAGATCATAGAGCTCTCGAGCTCGAGGTCATGCTTAAGCATCCGTCCAAGATCATGGAGCTTTCGAATTCGCGATTATAGATATCGATCCGTCCATGGCCAAAATCGATATCATGGAGCTTTCGATACTTCCGAAACTGATGCTTCCGATTTTATTGTACTTGAAAGACGGTCATATGGTCATGGTGGCTCGGAAAGACCACAGTAATTCCAAATCGATCATGTTAGCAGTCTCTGATCCGGCCAGGCGAAATCATGATGACTCCGACACTATTGCTTGTGTAAATATACAGGAGATGATCATGGCAATTCCGAGCTCGAGATCTTTGAGGCCAAGGAACTTTTCGAGACCACGCATCATGGAGCTTATATGTGACACTGGTGCTTTTGAGATCTCGAGATTATGGTGTTTCTGCTAATGACCATGGTGATTCCGAGCTCGGGACGATCACCTGTATGGTGCTGGTGATTCTATATGAGATCTAGAAGCACTTACTGTTTACATTCAACAGCAAATACGGCGGCCGTATGACAGGTGCCGCCACATGCATATTTGCTTGTATATATGGAAATACATAGCTATCCCATTGCCATCGGTTCTGCCAGTCAAAAGTCCCATCCTAAAGCCTTCGGTTAATTATAAGCTAGCCGCATTGGCATCTTAGTTTCTTTAGGAAATGGCAGTTGCCTGAACGAGCAAAGACAGTGGCTTTAAAATGGTTTCTCAACTGGCAGCACCGGTACCGATGGCAGTCAATGGGACAGTACAATATACAGTGGGTGCAGTCTTCAACTATACATAACTTAACTCTGCTTCTGTCTTTTCATTATCTTCCCGCATAATAATAAAATTTACACACACTCATTAGAAACCATGCTTATGCCCGTATCCTCATCAATTAATGTATCTAGATCTCTTATAGTCCATCCTTCTTAACGCCTTTACACAGCTAGCGCTGCAGTATCTGCAGCCTACTACCAATTGCAAAGTACAATTGCAAGCCTCATACTGCAGAATGTTATTATTGCCTAGGCCTGTCGTGAGCTACATGAGTCATGACAAGTTGGCAGTATCAATATACAGTGACCTATGTCTAGATCTCGAGCTCTCAGTCCAATCGATCGTACCCCATATGGCCTGGAGCCCGAGAGCATTAATAACGTACGCGTGCCATCTATAGATAAAGTACAGATACGAGCTCAATTGCAAGCATCACCCCTGGGCCTTTAGCATTGAAAGGTTTTAGATTATCCACGATTGTAAAGTACATAGCAACGTTTTGAAGGCCGACATTTCCCATAAAGTTCCAAAGTCGCGATCGAGCAATCCTGAAAAACGTACAACCCGGAAGATCAACATATACAGCTGCACTCAGAGGTTCAAGTAAACAAAAAGCCTGTGTTATATACATCAATATGACGAAGAAATATGACATTTTACAGGCATAACAGTTCATGGCAGATCGCAGATCTGAAAAGCAAATTAAAAGGGATAACGCATATTAATTATTGTATGAGTTCGATGCTTTCATTGATTCATACAATGTGGAATCAACATGCAACCCCTCCATGTCTTATAATTAAGTAGTACATTAGTATAAAAAAACAGTTAAATAAATCATCAGAAATCCATCAAGAACAACACTATATCATAATCTCCACGAATCAACAGCCTAACCCATTGTTGGTACACACCAATCACTTTCTCTTCTTTGCCTTTGGCATGACACCACTATGATTTCCGAGTAACTCACTCCCTTCTGCCTTCATCTGACTTCTTTTACTCGCCTGATCCTTCTTGGACTTGCCCTGCCTCTCCAGAAGCTTAGTTTTCTTGAAGTTCAGCTTGGATACCTCCGACATCTTTAGCGGCCTGCCAGACCGTGAACGGCCGATTGGAGGACTAGACACCTGCGCCAATTGATCATAATCATCATCTTGGTTGTTCCGACGGCGCTTCGGAGACGGACGGACACGTATCGGACGACTGGGGGTACCGGATACTTTAGCAGAAGAGGCTTTGGGTTTGACGGCAGCGACCTTGGTACCAGAGACTTTGGCAGAAGAGGCGTTTTTGGCGACAGAGGCTTTGGGGTTGACGGCAGCGACCTTGGCACTAGAGACTCTGGGTTTGGAGGTAGATGCGCTGGCTTTGGTCGGAGGACGAGAAGTTGTAGAGCCTTCCATACTTGGAACTGGCCGCCGCGACATGTCCGGGTCTCTATTTGGCGAAGTTCTATTCCCAACAGAACCAGGAATGTTGGCAGCCTGACCTCTTGGTGTAGGCCGAGGCTGGCAGACTATCGTTGATCTGATTGAATCGGACGTCCCAGCAGGCGTGGCAGCAGAAAATGGTCGGACTTCAGGGGGCACCTTAAGCTTCTCAGGATGCATATGGGCAGCTGGTGCTGTTGGTTTCGAGATGCGTGAGACGATCGGCTGTAATCCCTCACTTTTCATTTGCTCAAGGTACGCCAAACCAGACGACAGAGAACCAGAGGAGCCGACATGGGAACTGGAACGGGGAGGAATATGTGGTGTCTGTAAGCTTAAGAGTTTTGAGGTTTGTTCCAATGGAGCAAACGCCACTCTCGGACCTGATGCGAGGGACTGAAGGGCCGTAGATGGCAAGGCAGCAGACCTGCTCGTCTGTATGCGCTCTGGGTTACGAGTTGGCGTGGAGTTGGGTAGCGACACCGATGTCGCCATTTGATCATGAGCTGCTGGGGGTGGCGTATTGAGGGGGTAGCGCCCGGATCGACTTTGATGACGTGCGGGTTCGGAAAAGTCCTGATCATGAGCGTTCTTCGGGTCCTCGTCGCCGAAGCCCGTGAACTCTTCTTGCTCGTCCAATCCAGCCTCGTCTTCTAGATTTTCATCTTCAGTGTCCTCTTGGCTGCCCCTCTCCGCCAAAGCAACCTCTGACGTATCAATATCCGAAACTTCCGTACCCGAGTCAACCTCGATAACTTCTGCCGAATCATGTTCATCTTCTTCCTCCGTATCGAAAACACCAGAGATCTCTTCAACCTCATCCGAAATCTCCTTTTCCATGTCTGTATCTTGATCGGTGCCATCACTGCTATCATCTCCGGATCCAGTGTCTTCTGATTCGTCCTCCTCCTGTTCCACTGTGCCAGCATCATTCTCATACCCGATGTTTTCTGTCTCGACCTCATCCTCACTAATCTCCTCGTCCTCCTCGTGCTCACTATCAGCCTCCATATCCGTGTCCTCTTCATCATCGTCAGCAAGCATAGTGCGGACGGCATCTTCGATGTCGACTCCGTTGCTGTCAAATTCAAGGACACTCGAGTCTTCTGCATCCTGGGTCTCTTCATCGTCAGGAGACCATTCCGTGCCACCCGCCTCGTAGATTCGCTTGCATCGCTGTAGAACCTGTTCTGTTTGATGGATAAAGAACTCCAACCGCTCGCCCTCTTTCACATCGTTCTTGAAGATTGTAATAGTCGACTTTGATGCCTTCATTAGGTCCTCGACAACCACGTTCCACAAGCCTCTCCGCATTACCATCGTCTTGAAGCACTTCCTCCTGTCCTCTGCCATTGTTCGAAGGAGTTTGAGAACTGTTTTCCCGTTCTTTGCCCAGTGAGGACATGTTGGAACGAACTTTGCCTGTAGCAACAAGATAAGATTTCCCTGAGCGATATCCGTATAAGCCGTCCAAAAGTAATGAAAATAGAACCCATATTCCTTGGCGAAAAAATCTCCAATGAGGGCTTTGGTGTCTCGAACTACAGCATCGGTGGATGTTCCTTCAGGTATGGGTAGATCTCCAAGGAGTACTGGTCTGAGTTGTCGGTGGATATACTTTCGTTTTGCATCCTTGCTTGCCCTTGCGTTGAGTTCTCGTACTGCCGCTATGAGTATTGGATTTTCTGTATTGAAATGATACATTAGTAAATTATGGTCATGTCTAACCCAAGAGGGGCATTGGTGAAGGCGCAACTTACGAACTGGGGCGAAATCTGAAGTCTGTTTCTGGTTTTCTGATTCTTTGACCTTTGATGAGCTGGCTTTGCGTGTCACAGCCTTCTCAGAACTTGCGACATTCTGTTTGTTTGTACTGGTGGCAGTCTTGGAGGTCTTCTGATTCTTATTGTTCTGGGCTTTGTCGTTTCTGTTGACGGTCTTTTTTGGAGTATACAGTGCCGCTGCAAGAGCTTCTTCCGAAAGCATGTCCGACGGTGGTGTATCTTGTTCTTTCGGCTTGGCGGTTGTTCGCTCCTTCTGAACAGTCTTCTTCTTTCCTCCTCCTTTCGCAGCACCCTTCTCTTTTGTACCCGCCTTCTCCTTTTTGCCGGTCTTTGTCGCTCCCGAGGTGTCCACCTTTGTGTTCCCCTTCCGCATGGCGAGTTGTTTCTGGTATTCGCGTGAAAAGGGAGGCATTGCGTCGGACGATATGCGTGTCTTTGAAGCGGGTGGTCAGTTGCGGTTTTAGTGTCGAGACCGAAGCTTGATGGCAGTGGTGATGGTTTGACAGAGCTGTGAACGTAGGTTGATAAGCAAACGGTACGGCTGAAAGATATAACACCATGAAATACGTACAGTGAAGCACATAGACGACCAAATAAGTCAAGAGACGAAGCCGATCGCGACGTGCTGAGTTTATTTATGCTTGTTGCTCTGCAGCTTATCAATACCCTCTCTGGCT
Source organism: Ascobolus immersus RN42 (assembly GCA_003788565.2). Lineage (NCBI taxonomy): Eukaryota > Fungi > Ascomycota > Pezizomycetes > Pezizales > Ascobolaceae > Ascobolus > Ascobolus immersus. The sequence goes on from ML119691.1 coordinate 15,865, forward strand.
ATGGGCGCCCGGCGGATCACTAGAATAGTAGGTCAGTCAAAAGCTACCCCTCGAACATAGCGACCGCCTACAATTCGCGAATTTATGTTTTCGAACGTAATCGAAGCAGACAAGGGATATATCGCAAATAAAGAGAAACAAAGGAATCAAATGTACAAGAGAAAACGAAAATAAACCCAGAGTTCGAAGAGAACAAACGACGCTGGTTTGTATTGAGGCTCAGCGAGGACGTCGAGTGAGGAAGGACATGAATTGTTACGGGGTTACACATGCATGTGGCCAGAAGATCCCAAACTCGCCCTTTTTTGCGTTCACGCTTTGCCGTTTTGGGCATAGAACCAAAACTTTGATCGCAACCCCACCAAAAAGTGACACCATGGATCCGGAACGAGGCTAATGTTAGCGTGGGAACAGAAAGGGCAGGCCTAGGCGCATTGACATTTATGGCCCTTTGTTCTAGATCTCGCGCGCGTTAACTCTCATCGGCCACGATCGGCCCTTCGACCCACCGTTTTACCAGCCGCATCTACAACTACCTATAGCTAGTGACAGCTGCCAACCACAAAACCGCGTACGGTAACTGCTGTGGTTTTATGCACACCAAGCTAATCTAGCGTCTCGCGATCGTGCGTGAGGCTGTATTTAGTTGCCGTGTTTCAGTTAACGTTACCACTCGAACCCAGCAACGCTAGCACTGCTGGCCAGCTGGACGTCGACCCAGGAGCTCGAGCTTGCTGATCATCGAGCTCGAATTCAGTTATAATACACTACCTGTCATCGGAAACAGCTAGGACAAGTGCCAGTATATACTTCGACTACTACATATACGTAAGTGAGGTATGTGACACCACGCACATATCCTCGAGCTCTACATGTTCGTAACGCTGGACTTGAGAACTAACAGCACCATAGAATCCAACCACAAAGCCTCGAATTCGACCCAACCACATGCCTAGGCATACTACTGGCGCTGCCACCTACAATATCACCAACTGCAGCTGGTAATTGTCCCATTGCAAGATATGAAATCGAGCTCTGGCCATATGTCAACATACGCCCATGGCCAGCTGCCCCCAGGCCCATCAGGTGTCGCAGGGACAGGTGTGCCACTTTTTCCACATGCCATCCGCTCCGGTAGTGCCGGCCCCGACTTCGATACCGATGCTACTACCGGTAATATTACCAGCAGTACCACCGCGATCGCGAGCAGTAGATCTAAATCCACATGGCCCGCTGCAGCTGCCGGTTTACGCGACGACACGGTAAACAAAGATGCGCATTTGCTCGCACGCTCGAGCTCGGATATGACCGCAGCTGCAGGTCGTACAGGCATGCGCAGCAGTACCAGTAACGACGCCAAAGACATAGTGCCACCGGTACCAACGTTGCCACTAGGTCCAGACCATGGCCACTCGACGCATGAGCATGAACCATATGCCACAGTTGCTTGTCGCTCGAAACCAGGGCTAATTCATGGCTTGACCGAGCAAGAGGTGGAATCTCTGGTTCATCGTCAAATCCGTCCACGGACAGCCGCTCCAATTGTAAGTGGCCATCACATCTACTTCCTCAATTCAAATCTATCAGATTTATTTCTGAATTCGAAATCGTTATCGAAATCGATAACCACATACAGATCCGGTCGGATCACTAGTAAGCTTAAGCTTGTTCTATTTACATACTAACGAACCATTGTTATTAGTGTGTTCCTGGCCACCCCATTTGTTATTATCAACCCTCTGAGCACTACGGGGAAATTTTCATCCGAAGTATGTATTTCCTTCCAGACCATCCATTATACCGGCGTAACTGCCCTGCCATGCATCGTTTGCAGGCGGTGATCATGATCAGTGTATACGCTTGGGGCCTGCTCAACCATAGAGGACATTTGCATCGATGATCCCCATGGCATATTATAAGTACTCGACCATGACCAGCTGCAGTCTCTCGAGCTCATGGCCAGCACCATGGCCAGTTATACGCGTAGATGTGTATACATAACTGTACCGGTACACCTACCGGCACTGTCGTGCATGTACTGCTGCATATGTTTCCGGTAATTACCGGATTCTCTTCAGATCCAAGCCGAGTCGCGGGCATGCATGTAGCTATGGCCTACAGCTCAAGTACTGGCAGCTGGCATATGCATGTGCACGACGCATGATGCATATGACCGTGAAACAGGCGAGAACTTTACGAGGACATGGGCGCTAACTACATATACTGTTTTTAGGCACACGCGAAAGATATGCAGGCGGAATCCACAAGTTTATAGGGAAACAGAAAGAGTACGTCGTTGAGACCATTGAATATACACGTACTGGGACAGATATTGTCCGAAGTTTCCCGGGAATAGAAGTTGGCGATACTGGAGGGATATTTGGCAACAAGACCGTGAAGATGGAGCTGGTAGGGGAAAACAGAAGGAGGGTCAAAGGGATGTTATCTGGAGGTCACTTTGTCACTGCAACGTTAGTATGGGAACAGCCATCGTTTGACTTTGAGAGAGGTTGTTGGTGCTATTCAGCATCCGGGCATTTCAAGTCAACTTGTCCCATTTAATACATTTATTTTGATATTAGTAGTACTTGCATACGAGTAAGCTTTAATCAGTACATAATATTTGCAGTGTTACACATGTGCTAGCATGATCTCCTTCAGTTCCTCGAACTTTTGGTTTGATATTTGCTTAGTCGAGTGTGCAGGAGTGAATGATCTTAACTGTAATCTTTCAACTGCAATTGGGCTCGAGTGCATTCTGAATTCATGGCCACATACGCACCAATTTCCCGAATCTATATCAAGACGGTCGGAAAACCCAGGACCGGGCTTATTAATCGGGCTACACATTGTGTTACAATATTAATGCAATATGGCCAGATCATATGAGTACATCCGGCTCGACCACCAAGTAGAGCTTTTATACTAAGACCCTACAAAATACCCTCAACCCGTCCACCGACGGTAGTCCAACAGTTATCCTCCCATGTCAGATATTGACGTCCCTCACAGGTCAAAAGGCCGATTAGGCCATGTATAAGCCGGACATCAATAAGCACAAACTTTCGTTTGGCCCTGCCTTCCTTTTCCTTCCTAATGCGAAGCAATATCTTATCGGATGTATACTCCGTCTCTATAGTCTCGACAAGTGCCAGCAACAACTCCTCCTCCTCACTCTCCATACTGATCTCCTCCTCCTCTGTTTTATTGGCCGGCTCAAATAAATGACGTGGATTCTCCACGCTTATGAAGCAATGGACCTCGCCAAAATGGGAATCCGGAGACCGTGTGGCAACCTCCATTGGATTTAAGCCGAAGAACTGTATTCGTGCTGCACTTCTTTCCCTATTTTGCCTTTGTCGATAAGAGCCAACAATCTTGACGGTACTATTCCCATCCTTCCAACCCCTATCAGTGGCTCCTCTACGACCAGCACCATAACGTGTGAGTTTGATCCCACGCCACTTGATTGGATCCAGACCTGCTTCCGTCAGAGCTTTATACTGGTCTGAAATTGTCGGTTTTCTCATGACCTGCAGTGGGAGCTTGGAGATACTCGAGAGGTATCGAATTAGCATCCTAGGCAATGAGAAATCATCAGGGAAGTCGTTGTTCATGACAGTGAAGTCTTCATCGATTATTGGCTCGTAGAATCGTATAGTTCTGACGGGTCGATTTCTGTGGTGTAGAGTTGTAAAATGCTTTGGTGATTTATGCGTATCTCGCTGAAGTGCCTGGTTGATTTCCTCTTGGCTCTCTGCCATACCGTCGTCCAGACCCATAAGGGTAACAAATGGCCTACGCTCTCCATCCACCATGAACTCATCTCCTTCAAAGTCCAGCATCTGCAAAATGTGCAAATCGATGTCTTCTGTCGACAAGACTCGGAAGTCAGCAGGTACAGTATAAGTGTCCTCATCTGAACTAGATGGCTTCGGTGCCTGGTCCGGCAAAGTTGGGCGAACATCGGTGTGTGTTGTTCCATCGCCGGATCTCTCAACCATATTCCGCAGGTTGTAGAGGGGCTGATTCTCATACTCCTGCCTCAGTCTTAGCCGTTTTCGACGACCCATTCCCGCATGATCTGCCCCTGTTCCCGGAACCGACTTCCCGAGCAGGCGATACCTAGCATCCACCGTTGTCTTGAACATTGCAAAAACACGCAAGATGCTCAGTTTTCCAGTGTCGTCAGATACCGTGGAGTTATAAACGGGATGATTCAGCATTTCCCCTACGAGAACGCCAATAGGATCCAACCCCAAACCAGCCACGCCTCCTTTTCCTACTCCGATATCCGGCAGGCAATACGGCAGGATTTTAAGCTGTTCCATACAGGCAATGAAGTTCAACAAACCCTCTTCAGGATATCGAGTAGAACGTGCGAGACCAGCGCTTTCTACAACACGCTCGACTGGATATGACCACGTAACAGTCAACGGTCCAGTCCAACGTATACAGGTTGCCATATGAGAGAACTGATGTATGGTAGACAGACATGCCTGCAACCTATAGGGTTGGTTAGAATGTAACACAAAATTAAAGTCGAGCCTTACCTTTTAAGGTCGTAGCGATACATTGTATGCTCGTAATAGTCCACAAAGTTAGAAGACAGCGTATGAATAGCGCATATCTCCATCTCTGTAACTTCGTTTCTGCCAGCAAGCTCCATGGTGATAAGCAACCGACGGAGATGCTCAAAGTGGTCTGGTGGCAGAGCCGTTCGCATGTATATTGCAGCTTGTCTGAACGCCCAAACTTCCCACGCAGATGCCTTTGAGCAGGTAGCGACCTTAGCAAAATTCTTGAACTCTCCAAATGCGGCTGGGAAGTTGCCTCGGGATGCTTCCATATCCCTAAAAATACCAGTCCATGTATTTGCAGATGGAACGTATGTCTCATTCGTCTTGCGCATGAACTTTTTATAGTCCACACCTGGAAATCTGGAATTCCTCGACTCACCACCGGCGGCAACATCCGCATCGCCTTCTGCTAAAGTGCCGTTGCCGTCCACACCAGAGAAGAATACGCCCCTGATGTGCCGGAAGTAGACCTTGAGAACATTCATTAGGTTGAGATGCATGTAGTCTACAGACCAACAGAATGGGTAGACCATAGTGGGTGACCGTTGCAGCGTTGATTCTCCGTTGATTCCGTAAACATATGAAACGAGGTCGTTCTTGCTTTTCTCCACGTATGTTGCCACACGGCGGAATCCTTCATTGGTACGAAACTGGGGATTGCGTCGCTTCATATCACCTTCTGGTGACAAGTCAAAAAAAAGAGTTCCATTATCCCGACACCTGTAGAGGGTTAGAGCTCACAAGTCACAAGTGAGGCCACTGTAAACCTTACGTACCTTTGCTCTTGTTCTATAATCTCGTTCGTAAGATTCTCCCGTGGGTAATGCCTGGGGCAATAAACACCAATACCCTGTTTGAAGAGCCCAATAATCTCGCAAAACTCGCAGTATGATCTTGCCCTTTGACCTCGTAGCCTGGCGATCGCCCTCCTAGCCACCATGTCACTGTTAAGTGTCATAAGATAAGCCTTTACGAATATTCGTGCTGCTGCATATGCTGACCACATCTCTATGCCACTCATCAAAACCTCGAACTCCTTTACCACTGGGAGGAAGAATGTATCCACTCGTTTCGGCTGTTTTGGCCCAGGGATGAGGCCGACAATAGAAAGATTCCATAACTTGTATCGATGTCCAGGTGGCAAGCTGTAATTGACAGCCAGTATCGGCCAGGCCGAATACTCTTGGTTTTTGAAAATTGAATAGGCATCGGCGGATAATCCGAATCCAATATCTTGCGGATTCTCGAAATAACCTATGGAAATGTAAGCGTCGTCCGTTAATCAGCTGCAGATCTAGTACGAGTTGGTGACGCAGACCATGATGGCCAAGAACCACGAGGTTTTGGCGCATATCTCCCGAGCTCGATATCATAGCCATGATCCGCGTCACCAACTCGCAAGGCTGCAGGCGGCCATATAAAGGTCACGTCAAGCATGGGTATCGGTCCGGCCGCCCGCGGGGTTAACATATGCATACCATTATCTTGTAGGACCTGATAAATTCGGCCACTCCAGATATCTAGAGACTTGTTCTCTTGTTTGGATCTTTCATATGCCTCTGATCTATACTGGTACAACGAGCGGCTTTTAACAGGATCTGCCATCCATGCTCGTATGCGAGGAGCAAGTGGGAGCGTCCCGTATTCTGCAGCGTTGGTGCGGACACCTTTGACATACTAAAAGCGGAATTAGATATATATGCTAGATGCGTCGAACGAATCGAGAAAGCTAGGGACATATGGGCAAATTGGGACTTGTTTTGCGTACCTTGTATCTATCCAGACCGCATTTCTTTACAGGACAGACAAGTGTTTCTTCGTCATCAGAGTCGTACGCAACACAATTGTTCGGGCATCTCCCGTGCTTCTCTACACATAACCCAGTTAGATCATAGAGATTCTCACGTCCTTTCCGTATCTCTGATGGCAACAGTCCTACGCCAGATTCACCCATCAGGACGTTCTGGTATAATCTGTAGTCACGATCCGCTCGATCTGAGGTCCTATGCTCGATCTTTAGCGCTGTCCATGTTGCAGTCGATAACTGCTGCAGTGTTATAGATTTCTGCACTCGCCGGAAGTGATCAGGGTCGGATGCGGACGGATCTGGAGCAAATGGCAGTTCGATGTCATCCATAAGACTGGAATGGAGTAGCTTGAACTCTGCGTGCTGCTCATACTCATTGGATGGGACGAGCGGCTCCTTCGAGCCATGCATCTCCTGTTCGTTCACATCATGGTTGTCTCCTGCCTCATCCTCATCATCATCCTCTGCGACCTCATCGATATCCGCATTCCCTGTGCGCCCTGCTACGTCATCTGTGTGCGGCGATATTTCTCTGGAAATAATGTCACCACTGCTAAGCAAAATATTACTCAGGACACGATCAATCTCCTCGTCTGGAGCATGTGACAGTTGCGTCGCTGTACTATGCCCAGCTGCATCTCCTTCTGATTCGACGCTGGTAGGTGTATCCTCGATGTCGTCTCCCATCTGCTCATCTGAATCTAGATCCCCGAGCTCCGTCTCCTCGAATTCCTCTTCAGACTCAAAGACTGCAAAGTCTAATTCCATTCTCCTCCTCTCATACATCGCGCTCTGCTCTGCAGTCTGTACTGTGTATATTGTATCGTGATCGGTGTCTGGATCGTCGGACTCGACGTCCGCGGCTGGTGTAAGATATTCAGTTCCAAAGTCTGATGCAAACTGTAGGAGCAATTCGTTTTCTGAACTGTCAAGAGGCTCTACATCACTGGCACTGCCGGGTCCAGTGGATTCGATGGGTTCTGAAGAGAAGCGAGCAAACCCACTCTCTTGAACTCTGCTCATGCCTGTGCTTCGAGACATCGACGCGGCTTTCGGGGTGCTAGCGCTCGAATCTGACACCAGACGGGAGTTCTCTGGCTCGGGCTCACTGCAGCTGTCCTCGTCCACATCCGATGTGTCTAGATTCTCCGATGCGCATGAGCTCCCCTCGAACTCCTGATCGCCTGTTTCGACGAGCTCGAGGTCGCTAGCTCTAGACCTAGAACAGCTGGTGGCCATGGGCGTGTCGGCATCTTCGAAGATGATTTCTGGTTTCGGCAATCCGAGAGACAGTGTGTTTGGCTTCGTCCCAGTACTACGTTGCCTGTTTTGCCTGGGATCTTTCGGACGCCTCCGGGGCTCCGCAATAGCAGGGGCAGTAGAATGGGAGACACCTGGGACTGGTTCTTCGCTGGCGACGTTGCTCCGGCGTATCTTATTTGGTCGTCTTGTCGCGCAGGCTTCCCGATTGGTCTCTGTGTCTTCGATTTCTATCGGTTGGAAGTCCTTGTAGAATCCTACAGGTGCTGTAAAGTCCTTGTATGGCGCAGGACGCTTCACTCCTTTTGCCATCGATCTGTACGTCCACGTATGAGCTCTGTCGCTGACCTTTTACCGATGGTGTTGATGCTTTGCAAGAGCCGTCGCAAATAACATGCAGCCGTAAACACTTGCATTCCAGCCCAGTTCGAATGCTTTGAGCCCATGCATGCAAATGACTAAGCCGAGCCTAAACAAACAATGTCCCCATCTCTTGAATTTGGCAAGTCGAGGCGAATTCCAAAACAGCAACCGCTTTCGGACACTGCATAATTATTCGCCAGCAAAATGCCGAAATTCCTCAGCCGCAGCGCCACAACTCGCCGGATCCGTTGCTCGCGAACCCGAAAACAGACTGTCTTGTCCTTGATGCGAAGGGCGAAAACTATCCGTTTTGAACGAAACAGAGAGAATGGTGAGCAGTGTACTTCCATCCGCATACCGCTCGAGTTCATGATCATATGTGATCATACATGATTCGAGTCTATTGTGCCTAGTTTGACACTGAGTCCGACCGTCGATCTTTTACTTGTGTGTAAACGGTTGTGCAAAGGATCTCAAATAGCATATATTAAGACATGCTTGTCTCTGGCTCTACGAGTTCAGTGTGGACGTTAACGTTAACTGTTTGTGTGTAGTTGAAGAGCTCGAGAACGACCATGAGCTACAGACCCACATCAGAGAAGAAGAAGAATGTCAAACGGTAACTCCACATGACGGAGAACATTTAATCATGAGAGGCTTAGGTCGCACAGTCAGGGGTATGTATATCCATACTCTTTCTCAGCAACAGATGTGCGCATGCGGTATAAGTTTAAATACTAACGTTGCCATGATTTGAACAGATGCAGATATCGAAGTTAGATATGGGCAGATGGCACTGAAAGAAGACGACGAGTTTCGGCTCTTCAAGGATGAAGATGGAACAATTCTGGCCCTTGTTTTTGACTGGAGGGAGGGCGCCTACAAGGTCGGTGCTCGATGTGACGCCCGTTTGAGTCATACTGCCACGGTCGCTCATCTTCGGGCCCTCATGCCCCGTCATGAGGTAAGAGGGTGGATTATTCTCACAGGCCGGGATCAAGAAGGCCAATGGTTCAGGGTCAGATGGGAGTCGAGTAGAAGGTGTTCATTGGCGTTGGAGTAGCTATATTGCATATCCGGCATAGCCTCATGGTCAGCATTTGTACAATAGCATGTATGGGCATCTCGACTTGTGTTGTTATAAACTGCAATTGATCTCTAGATTCAGCTAATACGGAAGCTTAAGGCGAGATGGTGTATTTGACGGTACATGGCGACGATAATTATAAGCTGTCGGTACCTGTAGCCTATTGTCATTTTCGAGGTTGCAGCTACGTATACGCAAGCTTATTATTAATTAAGTACATAATACATATCATCTGCAGGTGCTAGTTCCATACCACGAAATCCCGGGCGCCGGCCTATAGCTATAAGCTTGATTCCAGTACTTCGACAAATTTTAAAGGTGTGTCTAGCTATAGGTACATCGATATCGATGTCTCAATTCATCTAGGATCGTCTCCCTCCAACCACCTGCTGGTCCGGGGAAATGATAGAATTGTCCTGGTATCTCTGTGTGGCACTGCTATTTGTCTCACCCGGTAGGAGTGATCCTGGACACCAGATCGACTGGACCATAACTCGACCACACGCAGCCGTTCCAGTCCCAAGGTACTCCACCAAATCCCAAGCCAAAGTCCCTTTGAGTCTGTGGCAACCAGACAGCAAACCACGGATCGTATCGTGCTTATCTGCAATATAAGCAAATAGCTCGTTTGTTCCAACAAAGCATGCAACCGGGCCCCATCCTCCGATGAAAGACTCAAACATCATTATGTCGACCTCCACCGCATTTTCGGCCCCTGGGTTCAACTCGGGCTTGCGCTCGATACAAGAGAGATCGTTATCATTTGAACTATCTACTTTATGTGTCAGTGATATATCATGACGAGTTCAGCCAGTCTCAGGACTTACAAAGACAAAAGTACGTCCCTGAATGATCCTCCTCTCTGTAAAAGCATACTGGTCTATACTTGGCCTTTCCGAGGTTCTTTGCGCCGGCGATAGGACCAATGACACTGGTTCCATGGTTGAAACCTCCTCTGTATAGCTTCGGGTCCTGCTCTTGTGCATGATCATCTCTTCCGTCTGCGGCGGTGGTGCCGTCGATGCCGTTGTCCCTGGAGCCACGGGCGGCGATGTTGTCGGACGCACCTGCACTCTGCTCGGCCTTGTCGACGTCAGTATTTGTACTGAAACCGTAACTGTGTTGTGCACATACCTGGGTAGTACGTTCGGATGTTAGGTCGATCTGAAACGATCGTTTATTTGAATTTCCGGTCCCGGTTCCGCCGGTGCCTCTAGTGGTGCCAAATTTGCCTGTACTGGGATTAAGTGGTGCCGCAGATGGTGCTCTTTTGGCGACTCCAGATCTAGCGCTAGCGGCGTTGGCGGGGTTTTTGGCCTTCGCAGATCCGGATCCCTTGCTGCCCGATGTTGACGAGAACATGACTGACAACGTCGACTGATTTCGAATTCGAATGCGGGCCAGTTGTGTTTGGTATGTGAGTGAGATTGGTTTGTGGGTTGAATCGGGATATCGATAGTTGTAAACGGGAGGGTCGCAATTGCAGATAAGCTAAGCGAGATTTTGAATTCGGCGTTTGCCCATGATCAGATGTGCACATGTCCAGGTACAAGTCTCGTGCCCACGGCAGGCCTATAGATTGGGACGCGATTAATTAACATTGCCTAGAGACAGCGACAAATTATTTACGTATTTACACTCTGCACATGTATGATCCACGCACTTTTAATGCAATTCCTCAAGTAGCCATACTAGGTTCTCGAGGACTGCAGCTGACACGTGCATGCCAAAACACAGAGTAGATGCCAAGACGTGCTTGGCGTATAGCTTCATGACATCTTGGCCATACCAAGCGCACGTGCACCCCGCTGAGCTTGGCGTAAAACCGTAACCGCCAAAGACCCCGCAGGCCTAGGCCCATCCGGATCCAGCGCCAAATACTTGACGCACGAGTACCTACCAGGAATTTTGGTATCGGAGTGGAATCGCAAACTCTCTCCAGTAAATAATAACGCTCGCGCGGCAATCTATGTATTGATTGTACAAGTGACGGTAACTATTGGAACTGCCGATAGGGCTAAAAAGAAGACACACACGAACTTGAGCCCCCAGACCCAATATTATGTGCTGAAAACAAAAACAACGCTGCAATGCTGTACGGTACACCAGTCCCATTATACCATGGCCATCAAATCTACTCAGAACCAAACCAGTCTTGAGAGAACGCTATGTTCTCACAAGCCCGAAAAAAGAAAATCCTCCGTTGAATCAGGACGGTCGTCCTAGCCTGCAGGATTGCACTGCAAAGATATTTCAACCCACTGTGCAAGCACAATGGTGAGGATCTCTCGAAATGGCTCTGGTACCAGCAAATTGAGGATGACCATGAAGAAGAGAAAACAAGAGAAGACGGCAATATTTAAAGCCGCTCTGACGTGACTGCTATTTACAGGCCCACAATATTAATAGTTGTACAGGGTCAGGAATAATATAGCCTGAATAGCTAGCGCTCACGAGCCCGAGGCGGTGTACCGTAGTGTTTCGACCTTAGGAGCACACGTGATTTTCTTCTTGGTAGTGCGGCGGGGGAGCGTTACCGGTACAAAGTGAGCTTTCTACCTGAGAGTGAAGGTAGCTATTCCTAATAAGGGCTTTAGTTCACTCTCTGTGAGGAGCGGAGGGTAATCGTTACCGTTACAAGACCCAAAAATAACGCCGAAATAAGGGCCAGCGTTACCGTTACCGCTCCTAAGGTCGAAACACTACGGTAAGTCCGAATGTTGATCATGAATTCGAACTTGAGCCGACCAAAGTACGGACCGGAAATGTGGTCAAAGTAATCAGTTAATCCAAGAGTTCGAGAGCAATCGTGATCAAGATGAGACTGTACATGTACGTATGCGATGGAATATATATTCGAGAGATCCAGTGCCACCCCATCATGCGCCGGTGGAGGAATAATGTGTCGGTGTTGCGGATGCTTTCATGTACCTAAGTAGTTGGCCGGTGATGAATACCACATACCATGGCCAATTTCGGTAGCGGTGTTTGGGCTCGAACTTACAGATGATCCGCGAGCTCGAGCGCATGCAGCTGCATGAGTCCACAGTTGCCAGTATGTATTGCTTGCCCCTACAGGCTGGGACAACCGTCTTGGTTCAACAACAATTCAATAAACGCCGACAGTAAACTGGTTTGCAGTTGAATATGTCGCCTCTTCTCCGCCCTCGCAAGTTTCGCCAATCCGTCGACGTCTCGTCCAGCCCGTTCGTAACATACAAGCGAGTCCGATCAACTGCAGCTCATGCTCCGAAACTGAATTCCACCGCGACAAACATCGTCTTGAGCCCTCCCACCAGTACTAGTGGCAGAGCAGGAGATCTAGAGCTACCGGCTACACTACTCGGTAATTCGACGGCGTCTCCGCCATGGCCGGCAACGCAGCACGATCGCCAAACGTCTCGGGCTCGATCGCGAGCTCGAGCTCGCGGCCCAGTACCATCGAAATCCACCGCCTCGAGAAAGTCGCAATCGGCCACGAAGTCGACGTCGATGCGACCGACTGTACCCCGTAGCAGAAGTGCAGTCGGCCAAACGTTAGCACCAGATGAGAAGATCCGTTTCAAACTCCGCATTCAACTGGACGCAGTACTCGATAAATACGAGGGTGCAAGGCACGGTACATGGGAACCGGAGGTCGATACATCTGTACGGAACGAGCGCGAAGACGACGGTCAGGCCTCGAGATCGACACCGGGACCAGAGCCACCTCATAATCCGCGGCAGGAGGGTTTCCCATCATGGCTGGAGACGTGCAACAAGGAGCAAATTATAGAGTTTCTCGACAACAGGAGAGCAATACTTGCCAAATCTGCTTTGGATCCCTCCATTCTCTTGTCCCATGCCAAATCCCTATGCGACTATGGAGACAGTCAGCCGTCTGTGCCTCTGCCGGCACCACCACCACCGCCAATTCAGAAGGCACGCGATTTTGGCTCCTCTAAACGCCCCAGTGGTCCGAAACAGCGACGCAACAAGAATCGCCCTGGTCGCATGAATCATTATGGGCAGAAGAGGGAAGAGAGGAATGCCAGGATTGCTTCTGTTCTGGCGTCGCCCGACTTTGCAGAGGTCCGCAGCCACCTGCAATCACTGGACATTTCTGAACTGGTCAACCATAGGGGAAATCGTCAACCTAAAGCCGAGGAATCTTTGGCCTTGTTGGAGGAAGGAGAGAGCTATTTCAGGGTTCCCACGCACATCTCAGACGAGGGATTCTGCATTACAGACAACGAAGGGAAGGTTATTGTGGACGTGTTGCCTGTTGGCACGATTCCTGCCAAGTTGCTGGAACAGTTTGAGACCTCTTTCTCGTCATTGTGTGAGGATATTCCACCATCCCACTTCAAAATCTCGAAAACAGACAAGCGCTTCGTCAAACCAGCAAGAACAGGTGAGCACGGGGGTGTTCTTCATTTGGGGGTTTGGAATCAGTCTACATGGCAACATGAACGCCCGTCTGTCTCGCAGTCAATGCGTGGAGATAAAACCAACTATAGGGCAGATTCTCTTCATGTCAGACTCAATCTATTCTTGAGTGAAAATTGGGAGCTGTTCCGTCATCTGGGTGGGATTTTGAAAGCACAAGACCCTTTGCTGTATGAGAAGTATGAGAGTGTTGAACTGCCACATGGAATTGACAAAACTTTATTCTGGCCTTTCTGCATGATGGCTCTGAATAGGAACTATCTATCTCTCCCACATAAGGATTTGAATGACTACATCAAGGGGTTCTGTCTACTTCACTGCTGGGGTGACTTTAAAGGAGGGGATCTCACACTCAGAGAGTTGCGCTTAAGGATACCATTTTCCAAAGGTCGGTCCACATGTGATGATGAGCTGATCGGTCTTCCCCGCTAACTGTCCATAGGTCAAGTTCTTTTGTTTCGCTCGGCCCTGCTCACTCACTGGAATCAGCCAATTGAAGATGGTGGGATTAGGCATTCTATGGTATTGTTCACCCCATGGCGAATGTTGGAGTGGAAGTCTATAGCCATAAAGCAGGTTACAAATAGACTAAAGAGGGAGGTGGATGCAGCAGTGGAAAGATTGAAAGTGCTGGGTGGAAGGTGAACGCGAGCAACAGGCGTAGGGCGGTCAAGTCGAGCAGCGCACCGACTATGGATAATGATTGGTATCTGTGTCGGCTGTCTTTCACTGTTGTCCCCAGGCTTAAGCCTGTTGGCTCCCATGTCGATGTAATATATTGCTTGTCTGGCCTCCAGTGCTTGAAATGGCATTGGATCCACACTGTCCCAGCACGTGAGCTCCCTCTGTACCAGTGTTGATTAGTCTCTCTGCTATATGATGCCACATCGAGATCCGTCGGTCGCGATCACTCTACATGTGCATTGCTGGTGATTTACTCGCTGAAATCGCTGCCCTAGCTGGCGGTATGAGGTCCCTCAGCGGCTGTCGAACTCGTTATTCCATTGGGTATTTCCACGCCGAAATCCTCGTCCAATGCTGGCCATGGTGGTCGTCGTCTGTAAATGCACTTGCCTTTTCGCACTATTGTCTGATATACGCGATGTTCATGCTCGAGCAATGTCGTGAAAAATGGAATGGAATTGCGTATGGGCGTCGACTACGTGCTGGGATACAGCTGTTGATTGATGAGCGGGTTGCTGCTTGCGTGTGGGATTTTTTGGATCCACGAGAAGGTTTCACACGTTGAGTGGGCCTAGGGGGGTGGATATAGTGTAGTTCTGCCCATGTGCACGTGTTTTATTGTTTTGAAGAGGGGTCGATCATGATCATGTTCTATTTTTTTCTTGCGAATTGTCGTCCATACCAGCATTTTCCCACCAACGTTAACACGGTCCCGCTATATACATGTCGAAGCGTCGCCGCAGTCCATCTCCTGTTCGTCCTCCTTACGCCACGAATCGAAAGCATATAGGGCGACCTCGCGCGGCTTCCATCACCTACTGCGCCAGTTGCAATTGCAAGTTGTTGGCAAGTTCGAAGGTCAATGTTCGGATCGTTTGCCCCATGCCAATGTCCACGAAGTGTATGAAGCTCGCGGACAGAACGGTCAGTGACACGGCTACATGTCCGCGGATCAACTGCATCGAGCTCCATTGTCGATACCACGCAATTCGGCCCGGATCCACTGCCGCCAATCCTATCACAATCAGCGACAGCGAGGATGATCACCACAAGGACAGCGGTCATGATCACTCCGATTGCGAGCACTCTGATGGGGATTGTCCCACTGATTGGGATAGTGAGTTGGAGGGTGATTTTGGAGGCACTTGCCCTGTGTGGGAACTAGGCACCCCCGAGCGATTGGAAGGAGAGGGTGAGGAGCTGATGGAGCGATGGGCGGAGTGGGAGAACAAAATGAAAGAGCCATGTTGCAAGCGGAAATACTACAAGTATAACCCAAAACTGGGGGGCTCTTAGTATAGGTACTCGATAGCTGAAATGGACACAAGCAGATGAAAGCATATGCCCGACCGTGATCAGCGACTGGTGATGAGCCTTGGTGATATGCAATCGGAAAAATGTGCCGGCTGTAAGAGGCTTTCGGGATGCCGCCTCACACATGTACATGTCATGAAGACGCGAGCTCGAGGATGACGACAGGAGACCAAACTGTCAATTCTGCCCAAGTATTACTTTTATTACGTATACCTTAGTAGCGATAACCGAAGAACATACCGTAACTTATATATGTTTTGAGTAGCCTCGAGCTTGTTCCCATTCCTGATCGTCCAGAGATGTCCATATAATTCCCGCCCATTTCGTTGAGTTGCAGTTTGTGAGAATTACTGCGGGTCAAAATGTGAGAGTGGTGACTTCCGCGATCACCATCACGAAATCTACCTGGTAGCATCTGTGTCTGTGTCGGAACAGGAGATAGGCGGTCCGTTGCAGGACGACGAACATTAATTCTCTTGTCGGTTTTTAGGCTCGATTTTGATGGCTGAGGGATGCAGTCAAAACCGAGAAGACGGTGACAGCGGCACCGGTGCCAGCCGAAACCTACATGTGGATGTGAGTTTTGGAAAACCGAGAAATCCTCACAAAAATCAAACCCAAACCTCAAAACCGACAAAGTCTCTGCTTGGAGAGCTAAGGCAGGCTATGGCTGCACTAACAACTTTTGCACTCCAAAACCAGCGAGTTTGAGGTCCACCCAGCCAGTATTCATAATAACATGCTGCTTTTGTTTGATTTTGAGATGGAAAGGCTCCAGATGCGCCTGCTCAACTATTTTGACTTCGCTAAATTGCCGTCAGCAGAAAAGGAACCGCCCAAACTACCTACACCTTCTGGACTGCTTGGCCATTATTAGGACCTCTACAGCAGCACCAATTCTGCAGTCGACGTTTAATCCCTCCCACTTTTGGTACTGTCCATTAAAGCAGGTGACAACGAGGAATTTCTGAAGGAGATAACTGAGCTGGGCAAGTAACTGAGAACCCCTGTTATGGTCAGAGACGTGCAATCATGAGAGAAGTTGCACTAATGCAAATCGACCAAATGCCTTCACTTTGCTCTTGTGTGCCCTTATTATTTCTTCTGTTGTGTCTGTGCTGCAAGCTGTAGATCTAGATTCAGTGCAAACTTGTGTACCCGATAATTAAACCCCGTGGCCATGACCACTCGCACGCTCATTGGATGATAGTGACACTCCATGTATCTATCGATATCCTGGCTATTATTCGCGATCATATCCTTCCAGGAGCTGTTGTAGATACTAGAGCAACTACTTGTGGGTTACCTGGAGCGGGTTCAACTTCTGCCATCTCATCACGAGTCAGTATGTTGGGCTAGTGTTTACTCATCGTTTTATTCATGGTCGTATTCGTCGCCCAAACGTGTAATTGCTATGTTCCATAGCATAGTCTCCAAATTGGCAGCCATGTTATATTTCCAACACACGTAGCTATAAGTGGATACCCATTCTGCGGCCAGGCCGCGTCTCCTCTTATACTCCCGCATACGCGGAACTGGGCGCAGTCGAAGGGCACATATATCCACTGATACTCGTACATGGCCATAGCCTGAGCTCGACAAGTCTGATTAAACTGACAAGGCTAAGAACCCGATAACCCGGAGGCTCTGCCTGGCCCTATTTGAAGTGAAACCCGTCCAGGACTTTTCCATCCAGGACCTTTGCATAAGCCATACAAACTTGTGCACTTGGCTTGCATCGCTCGCCACTGTGGGAAACGAAGGGATCTAAAGTCACACTTGGCAAGATTGCCGGAAAATTCAACAAGTCCATCTCAGCCCTATCGATCGTGACCGCTTGTGCTTGGCAGGTACGATCTTGGCAGATCCACTTGGCAGGTACCGGATGTCGGCACACATTAGGGTTTGACCTTCTCGGTTAGCGCCGTGGGGGTTTATAACGTCATACTCTCTGTTCAAAATTAACATCATACGTTGGAATACCTTGAGCTCAGAAGAGGTGGAATATACTGAAACTCAGGAAATATGAAGGACAAACCAGAGCTGAGAAGAAAAACAAGCTCGAGATGAAAGAGAGGTCTAGGACCGTAAGGGTCAGGCCTGTACATGAGAAGCTGAAACGCAGGGCGAGTCGAAAGACCCCGGATACAAACAAGGCTGTGTCCTATTCGGTCGTGGTTGAGCACAAGAGGAGGCAAAAGATGCACAACCTCACAGCCTCTGAATCAGTCAACGTTGAACAAGAAGCTGGTATGTTGCAATACAGCGGACGTTTGCATGGGTTGATGTCTGAGGACTGGCTTTTGTCACTAACACTGTTGATTTAGGAGTTCAAACTGCAGACGGTTCCTCTCGTGGCAGATTGTCGAGTATGACCGGTACCAGGGCCGTATCCACCGATGATGACGTTGAAGGTATGTTTCCATTATGTACGCAGTTTCAATTTGCGTTTGAAATACAACGAGCCTAATGCTCTTGAATCAGAAGAAATGCGTCCAGATTTCCATGTCCTTCCTGCGTTGGCAAGTGCAGCAACCATGGCCGCTGATGATGGCACGGCCCATTACAGTATGGTTCGGGCACCTCGAGATGGAGATTCCATTGATCAGCCGGATATGAGCATTAAAGATGAGCTTAAGCTCGCGATGCAGAAAGCACGTGACGACGTTCTGGCTCGTCGTAATACAGAATCTCAAGATGAATCCTCCACTCATGCGACAATGAGCATTGAGGAGGAGGTTGAGCGGGCGATGCGGGAGGCACATGCCGATGTGCTTACTCGTCGAACTCTTATGGAGTTTGCCAAGATCGATATGGCAGCGAAGAGGGCACGCCTAGATAAGACCGGTATGTTTCCAAAGAGCCAAGTCTGTGATGTGGTCTGACAACATGTAGCCTCTGGTATCGACAAGACTAGAGTTTCTGAGCATCCAGTTGCTACGGACAGGGACCGTGCCCCAATTATGCTGCCCCCTTTTGTCGACAAGAGGGACGAAGAGATCAAGAGTCTTCGTGGCCTTGTCGAAAGCTTGGTTTACAGCAAGAAGGAGAAGCTCTTCTCCAATGCTCTCAATGGGCTGTTCAACATCTCTAGTCAATGTACGTGGTTTTCACATTTTCATCTGATCTGTTGCTAACTCATGCTGTAGGCAAGTCGCTGAAGTCTCAGGTGTCGAAAATGGCGAGAGAGATTGCCAAAATTGATGAAGATATTGGATACATTGATGGCATCACCAAGGACCTCCTGGCCAATTACGGCCAACGTTTCCACGAGTTTGTACCGGAGGCCAACCCTGTCACCGAGGCCTGTGGCTCTCTTATTGGCGTGTTGGACACCACTGATGCTCTTTTTCGTCGAACATTGCAACTGGCTCCCCCAAGCAGAGGAGGTGTTGATTTTGGCTTGATAAAGACGAGCGTTGTTCCAGATGGCACTCGCGTTGCTGTCTTCGAGAATCTCGATGGTCTTCCACTCGCACATGTCAAGGCTGAAATGGGACATGAGGAGAAGGTTAATGAATTGTTTTCTTCCGGGATCGAGTGGAAGGCCCTAATTATATGGGATTCTGTCTCAGCGGAAACTGTTGGGTCGCCAGTTTGGGAGGGAAGGGTAAGATTGCATCTTCCAGAGTAGCCATATGTGCTTTCCGGGTGGTCATCTTAACACACGAATTGCGCTAGTACAGTCTCAAATTATTGTCTACTGTATCGCCTGTTGTTGTATGTTTTTTTTTTATAATATTTAATAATAATGTTAATGCTATAACTTGAGACTACATTGTTTCAATTCTTTCTATTGCGGATATCCATGTGATTAGTATAACTTCTCTCTCGCTTTCTCTGTGTGGTTGGTCTGGCTGACTGCTCTCTGTTGCTTATCGTCGACAACTGTTTATTTCGCGTTCATTTTCCTTGTACTTTCCCCTCGGTATTTTGGAATCAATGTTATTCTAACTGTCTGCTTTGGCCAGCTGCAGTGTGTTCGGCGGGGTTGGACAATGCGAGCATTTTCCATTGCCACAACGAGTCATCTCCAAATATAGTAACTCATAGCATGACCGAGCTCTGTATTCTGTTTTTTTTCGTCTTCTTGTCGTTTGTCCTTGTAATCAGGCTCGATTCCATCGCTACACCAGTGGCATATGTCCACATTCGTATGCGTATCCTCCACTGTTCCCGTTTCCAGTTGCATCCTTATGGCCAGTCAACTGGAAATGTCAGATCCAAGAACATTGGGACCTGTCCAAGTCGATACCGTCTCAGGCGTAGTGCGTAGCGAAGTTACGAGGGGCTCGAGTTTCTAGATCTAGCCCGATCCAATACTCGTAAACACTTGCGGCCCTGCATGGACATATGCTTATCACTGGATCTGGAAGATCTAGATGGAATGCCCTGGTTCATGACCAGCCATGCGTCTGAAATACACGTACTTCATACTTGCTATATAGCTACACATGCTAGTATTGTGGTAATGGCCTAGCCTACGGCTCGCATGGAATTAAGTGCAAGTTGAAAGCATTTGCATATGCTATCGCCTCACAATTGGGAAGGGTGATCATGAGTCTAGACCGATGGGCTTGGCAATCCAGGGGAAAAGCTTCTGTCCTGAACGATCAAGGCTACCCGGCTTGTACAAGGATAGTTAAGTTTATATTGTTAGTTTTACAGGACAGTGGGACTTCACATTGGTATACTTATGCATGCCTTTCTACTCGTCGTACCATCCCACCACTACATCTCGCATGGAGTACTCGCGTGCGCTTGGTGCGCTCGCGAAGTATAAGCCAATTATCAGTTACAATTGGAAACTTACGTATACGTTATTGTCAGAATGAAAACGGTATCGGCATGTGGCCGCAATGCAGTAGGATACAATGAGTGATGGGGTCTTTGGAGTATACGAGATGCTTGTTGCAGATTAATATTGTCAGAACGTCCTTCTGGGACGGCAGCTCTCAGCTTCTCGGCTCCATGGACCAGCAGCCCGGATCCCTTGGCCCCACGTACTATAGCTATATGGTCTTCATTACTACCATAGAATTCGAATACATGTACAACCACCGGTGGCCACCTTTTACCATTCTCACACATATGATCATGGAGTCTAAAACCATAATCAAAGCATGTAGTCGACGTCCATGGCCAACGGTTAACACTGATACATGCATATGGTCTGCCGCCTCATGAGGGCTCGCGATCGCGTATATCTCACCGTCGGCCAGGCGTGCAACCTTAAATTTGCGGTGCCTGGCGTGGCATGTGCAAATTTCGAGTGTTAATATTGTACATGAGCCATGAGGACTGGGCGCGAGATCCGGATGCTGCAGCTAGAATCGGTATCAATGTCGAAATTTGCAAAGCTTGCTCATAACAGGCTTACGTACTTAAGTACTTTGTATACACGGTTCCCGAGTTCCACAAATTTAAACGAGGCAACCTTAAAACAATTGGATATTTACATGCCTTATACTCTATAGGTACATGATACATGGTGTTAAATGGGTTGTAGCTACCTTCTCGACAGCATATGCATTTTACTGCGCATGTGCGTTGGAAAGCAAAACCGCTGCCGGTAGTCGTAAATCATACAATAACATTTGAGCCCAAATTGCAAAGCGAGCTCGAGCTTTGAAACTGATATGTGAATTACATTGTCTCTACCAACTGCGCATTTTCTCGAATGTTTATTATTTTAGATGCGCTGGTATGTATATTAGCTACGTCGAACCACCTTGTACATCTCATCTTCGTTGAAAAATGCAGGGAACTCGTCCGGGACGGGCGCTCTCGGTGTGCAGATGTGAGTAAAACCAGTATCACTGGCGGCCATGGATAGCTGTTCAAATTTGGCAGCATTATAGCCGTCGTAGTCTACTGACTGCAATCGATGCATGTGTTCCGCAATGGACCTTTCCGTTAATACTCTTCTTTTGTCTTGAATTGATGTAAGAGGTTCGAATTCTGGACGGGATGTGGTCTTCGGTGTAAGAGGTTCTGGACGGGAGCTCGAGGTGGTGTTAATTGGCATGGGAGGTTCTGAAACCGGATCCGGATAGGGTGTGGTGTAAGTAGCTGATGGGGAGCGCAATCTGTTGACTTGGATGCCGATGTCTACAGTGGTCGTTGGCCGTGGTATTGCAGTGTCTGTCGTATCTACCGTGGTGGACTTGCAATCGAGCTTGCCATTTACGCTGCCTTTCGCTGATCTAGATTTCTCTCTTTCATCTTTGTATGCTTGATAATTGGCATCCTCGGTGCTCAATATGCTCAATGCAACTGAAAATATTTCCTTTGCTGGATTTTCTGCAGTTGACAGTGAATTCGGGTTGAGTCCGCCCTGTCTAGACAGATGTCCCTCTTTTTTTGTATATGTCTGGTTTTGTTGTGTCTTTGGCGGTGTGATTATTTTCTCTTGCATCTGATCATGAACATATGTCTTATGTTTGTTTGATGTGTCTCTCGGGGGTTCTGGGTCATCTGCATCCGTTTCTGTCCTTTTGTGTCTGGCATTACGACTGATTTGCTTTATCTTCTTTCTTTTCCAGTCTTCGAACTCGGTCCTGTCAAAGTCTCGCCCTCTTTGTTCTTCTTCTAGCTCTCTCCTTTTCAATGCCTCGTTTACGCTTCCTGCTAGCGCTGGCTCTTGTTCTTTCTTTTGTTTAGGTATTTCAACCTCGTGTGCCATTGGTGGCCATGTGTTACCTTTGGTATCCTTTTCGGACTGGGTAACATTCCCATTGTCAATGTGATTTATCTCGTCCTCTCCGACCGGGAAGTCATTTTGCTGCTGTGGCTTCTCTTTGGCTTCTGGATCCATTTCAGGCAAGTTATACTCATCCTCGGCATATTCTCCTTCTTTTGCGATGCTTGATCTGGTTTGTGTGGCCAGCTGATCCAACCCTGTTTTCTCGTGCGCTTCGGCAAACATGTCTCCGTTATGTGCTTGTTTTTCGATATCCTCTTTTTCTGTACAGACGGCCTCGAGCTCTGCACTCAACTTTTGCTCCGTAGCTGACTCCTCTTCCTCGGGTTCGGTTTGATTCCTTTCGTCGATATGCTCTTCCTCTCGATCTATGGCCATGGCTGGTGTGTCTGGGCGCTTCTGCTCCTTTGGCACATATGCATTTTGCTGCAATTGGTCTGAACCTTCTGAATACTTGATCGGCTCTTCGCGATCGTCCGTCTTGAGCTCGTCTTTGTCGATTTTGTATTCAACCACCTCCCACACTTGTCGCTCTTTCTCCATCTGTTCCATGCACTCAATTTCATTGCGACTTCTTTCGAATAGCCTATTTGACTTCTCGTATTCCATTTCCAGATTTGGCTTCTCATGCTGCCCATCTGTGGTGGTGGCATTGAAACCCGCAATCATATGAATGTCCAGTTCGAGTTCATGTGCCATGGCCATCTCTGATTTTTGTCTCTTTTCTTCTCTGTCTAGACGTTCTGATTCCAGTGTCCACTCCGCTTCTAACTTCTTCAATTCGGTGTGGGTTTCCAATTGGTCTGTGTCGTACGCCTGTGAGCCTCCCGGAATCTCGCCGTCTGAAGTGGTATCATTCGCATCCATGGGCGCCTCATCTACATCTGAACATGGAGAAGGTGTTCCGATTACGATGAAAGTTGGGGAGGCTCGCGCTGGTCGGGCCGCTGGAACCTCTGGCACATTAGATTGTAACTGACGTGTATGTTCGATTAACTGTGCACCTTCTCGCTCTCGTCTTTCGGCTTCGATGATTTTGCGTTTCCAATCAGGGCTTGTCTCGTCCAGTTCAGACTGTCGGTCCCATGCATCTCCATCGACTTCATAGTCATGACCATGTGCATTCGGTGCATGATCGATTACTTCTAGATCTGGTGCCTCTAGATCTGACGATTCTTCGCTTCCACTCGAATCCGGTTCGGATTCTGATTTGAGCTCTTTTTGCTCTATTGGATCCTCCTTGCCGATATCCTGATTATTTCCAATCGAGCCTTTGTCATCCGGTGTATCCTCTTCCTTTTCGTCCTCCGGTGTATCCTCTTCCTGTTCGTCCTCTGAGGTGTCCTCTTCCTGTTCGCCCTCTGAGGTATCCTCTTCATGATCGTCCTTTGCCTCGAGCTCTTTGTGCGACCCATGAGCACCTGGGATTCCGACAAACTCAGGTGTACTGGTCGGGGCCGCTCGATCTGCTTTACTCCTTGCCGATGTATGTTGTACGATAGGTTCCAACACATCAAGCTCTTCTCTAAACAGGCCGGATGTGTCTATACCGTCAAGGATACTGTCTAGTTCCTCTTCGAGATCTGCGTCGGCGATGCTGAATTCAACGTGTGTCTGCCGCTGATCATGAGCTTCGGGCGTGGTCCTGTGTCGTTGATGACTCCTTGTACTTGATTCCGTCGCCGGCAGATCAACAGCGCTTGTGTCGTTTTCGTCTTGCATCTGTGCCTCGTCTGGAAACGTATATAGGTTTTACGACTGATCGTCGAAGGGGAAGTATGGACAATATCTGCAGTTTAATCTGCCCCTTCCAACGACAACATGGGCTCCTTTGTGTGTCGTACTTTTCTGAGTATACCCGATGGTTCCTTGAGTAAACTCTATGGCGTGGCATGAGCTTAGAAGGCCACGAGGCTCAACATTACTGCTTGTGTGTAATTTGCGGGGATCTGCACTTTTAGATTTGCCCGGGTTGTCATCATGAACTAATATTACCTTAATAGGAAATCTTTGGTTAGTGAGGTTGTATTGGGCCATACTAGGTATATACTTACAGTGTGCTTTTGCCCTTCATTGTTTTTGAAGATAAATGCTGGAAGCTGCCAGTTTGCAAGTGTTTCGACGCCTCTTAGTGTTGACAGTTCGCGCATAGATACTGCGTATGTACCTGGGATCTCCAATCCAGGTTTTGCCCACGTTGGGTAACCATCGGCTGCAGCGCAGAAAACTATTTGACCACATGTTAGAGATACATCCTTCTATTTTCAATTTCGGGCCCGGGTTGCTGATCACTCAAGATCAATAATAATTGCCACTCACTGAAAAAATCAACGTAGCCTGTGTGGTCTTCTAGGCTGTAGAAGCACATTGGCGAGAAGGCAATATCTTCCTGAATTCGACCTATTGTATAGCCATTGTATAATAGAATGCCCGTCTCGTGTGCAGGGCGGAAGTCTTGTTGTGGTTGGGTCGCGATCGGTTTGGTTGATGCTTTTGCCTGCTTTTTTGGCTTTCGCTTCTTTCGGTGCTTTACATTATTGGTTTCGGCTTCAGGCTCCATGTCGGGTATGTTGGCTCGAATCAATAGAAGCGCCTCAACTGCAAATGGCCGCTCTGGAATTCCGGCTTCTGCTCCGAACTTTTGGATATACTCTGACCTATTTAGAACCATCGTGTGTGCCGTATTGTGGTTTGTAAGATATGTTGTGGTGGTTCGAAAGTTGCTTCTGCGAGATGTGAGCGGGTGGGGGCTCGTTTGTTAAGCAGCGAAATATTCGTGGTGTTGGGTAATCACGTGCATGCTTTAGCGACACAAAATTCAGCTTCACTTCCCTCTCGCCTGGCAATTGACCTACAGCTGAAGCCGGTGTTTGACATTTCGGATCAAGCTGGGCCTGTACTCCACGGGCCATAATTCGATGCAGTCATATCACCTGAATCGACGGGAATATTGCTCACAATTTCACTGCATGGATCCAGTACCTAGAGCAGTAGGTGGCGACCCAGTTCTCGACTATCCGAAATGTTTTTATTCTATGGATGAGCATAGACCATGTGGGAATATGCCGTTAGCTGGTACCAGTGCGGAAGTTAACCCTCTGCCAAACCATTTGCCTCATATCAAGCTTAAGTGTATTTGTAAGTGGCCTGCTTGCCTTGCTGTTATCGTTTATTTTGTGTCGTGCTAATTTTGCGTCAGTCATGTCACAAGAGGATCCCTCTCTTTTCCATCTTGACTTCGATGGGCCTTCTACTTATCGTCTCTGTATGTTTGGAGCAACATTGACAAGTGCCGATGCCATCATTGGCTTCAATGTACCCGGTGTGAAAAAGAGTACATCCGGCAAGAGCTCGAAAAGACTGATAGTCCGGGTATGTGTTAATTACCCATATGCATAGCTCAGTTGACCTCGCCTCTCTCACTCTGAGACTGGTATTCTGCACCCACGTATACACCATACTGACTCTGTGACTTAGGCTATTGTTGTAGCTCCAGGTGGAGGTAGCGGGGCTTCAACAGCCATGCCAGGTGCAAATAGAGATTTGCGGATTTTGCGCGGCCTGCTTACTTCTGGTCATGATGTCGATTTCACTATTGATAAATGGGATAGGAACGGCATTGGCTACTCCAATAAGAGAGGCCTGCATGTCATAAGGGCATTTGGTACATTTCAGTGTTGCTCTTGTCCTAATGGCATGCTGGCGCAAATAAAATCGACTACTGGCACTGGTGGTGGTCTGGACATGCCTGATAGGCCTAGGCCTAGGAGTACATCCAGCATCGCCAATGCCTTCTCTGGCGAGCTTGCCTATGCTGATGCTGCTGACAAGCGTGAAGATATTCACAGTCAGAACTTCTCCGACGTCGAAGATACCGAAAGCCCCCATGGTACTTCTCGCAAGCGTCATATGCGCAAGAAGCTTAAAACTTCACATCCGTAGTCGGTAGCTGATGGGCAGGCCAGCTGCAGCTGTACTTCATTGGGTGTTAGCCCACTACTACTAGTTAGTTTCACACACTGCCTTTAGCTTGGCTTATCATGATCAGTCTTTTGTACTTCGTATTTATCTGGGTACATTTCAAGAACAAAGGATGCTTTGGAACTTATCATGCCTTGCAGTTGGAGCTTCTTATACCTGTATCCTTAAACTAAACTGCCGCTTTCGGATCTGACTGGAGTTTCCAATCTCGGAGGCGCCTCTGACTCTTGTGTTTCCAGCCGTGGAGCTTCCCATGAATGTACACTCCCTAAACTTTAAACTGGAGCTTCCGTCTATCTTTGTCGCTTCCAGCCCGGCCCTGTGTGCCTCTGGTCCCGAATCCGCTTGCAGCCCGACCTTGTGTGCCTCTTGATCCATCTTTGTCGACTCTAGCCCGGCCCTGTCATGTGCCTCTGGTCCCGAATCCGCTTGCAGCCCGACCTTGTGTGCCTCTTGATCCATCTTTGTCGACTCTAGCCCGGCCCTGTCATGTGCCTCTGGTCCCGAATCCGCTTGCAGCCCGACCTTGTGTGCCTCTTGATCCATCTTTGTCGACTCTAGCCCGGCCCTGTCATGTGCCTCTGGTCCCGAATCCGCTTGCAGCCCAACCTTGTGTGCCTCTTGATCCATCTTTGTCGACTCTAGCCCTAGATGTCTCTAGATGGCTCCGGATCTGTCTTTTCGCTTCCAGCTCTGGCGCCTATAGATCTCGAGGTACGGATCCGTCTTTGTCGCCTCCAGTCCTTGTGTCTCTGGATCTGTCTCTGCAGTTAAAGCTTCCGAATGTGTGCCTAGTCCTGCCCTTGTGGTGCTTCCAATCCCACTATTCTGCTTCCGACTGTGCTTTCGGTCTATGTATGGTGCCCTGATGCTTCGGGCCTCTCCCTGGCCAGATTCTGGTGCCTCCAACTGGTGCTTCTGTGCTTGTCGCCTCCGCTAGCGCCTCTGGCCCTGTGTATGTGGTGTTTCTGACTCTTGTGCTTCCGGATGTATCGGCCTATGATCACGACTCGTATACGTAGGCTGGCGCTTCCGATTCGGCCTGGCGATACTGGTTGATCCGGCTCCGACTTTGGGGTTTCTGTCCATGTGTGTTTGGTTGTACTGTTTCCGCTCCCGCCTCGTAATAGTTTCGGTCCCGGTGCTGATGCTTCTGACGCCGCGATTGTTAGCCTCTGAGACTGGCGTTTGAAACTGACTGTCTGATTTCTGGTAACGCATCGTAGAGTTATATATGGTGTGGTGGTGCTGTTGTTGTTTTGGTGGTGGTGCTGTTGTTGTTTTGGTTGTGGTGATGTTGTTGTTTTGGTGGTGTCGCTAGCGCTGTAGTGATCTTTTAACCCTAACTCCAATCATTTCAATGTCGTCGGGGGGGCTTTCAAGTACCAACCTCGCAATGAGTTGGATAGTTCTCTGCAAAAATTAAGGGGATAAAGATGCATTCTGATTTGGCATTTTAGAATATAAA
This sequence comes from Ascobolus immersus RN42, assembly GCA_003788565.2. Lineage (NCBI taxonomy): Eukaryota > Fungi > Ascomycota > Pezizomycetes > Pezizales > Ascobolaceae > Ascobolus > Ascobolus immersus. The sequence goes on from ML119691.1 coordinate 43,540, forward strand.
TATAAAGTCTATCAACAGTTGTAGCGCCTATATCGTGTCGTCAAGTTTTCTACCGAATTTTAATATGTTCGTGTCGCAGATAATTGCGCATGCAACTGACGCGTTGTTGATTCGTTCTGCATATCTACGATTGATACAGTGCATATATAGCTTTTATTTCCCTTTTGAAACGGCTCTGGCCGTTTCCACACTTGCCCGTACGTCGGATTTGTTGAGCCAGACAGTATATTTGGGTCATCGCTCAATATTTCGGGTCAACATTCGGACATTTGGGTCACCTTCGGGAAGTTTCGTGGCGCCTTCGGGGAATCTTGGTTCGCCAGCTAAACATTTGGTGGGGCGACACTGATAATTGGGTACTCTGTTTATTTGCTTCCCAGCCACATGTACCTTTTGTTTAGCCACGCTGTTTCAATAGTGTAGCCCAGCACAATCAAGGGTACACACTAGATGCCACCGGTGGAGCTGTGTTTATGAATGTGTAGTCATTTTTGCGCCTGTTTAGGCCTACAAAAGGTGCGTTTGCCGTCTCTATATGGTCGTTTCACCTTACCTACTGACAATTAACGTTGCAAAGTGTCAGGCTTCTCCCTGACTCATCTCCTGAGATGGTGACAAGGCCGTGAGGCTGGGCTGAGACTCTGTCCGAGGCATAGATACTCCCGAGGTTGCTGGACCGGATCACAATCCTGCACTTCAACTCAGATTCGCCAGACAAAGGTCATCTATCTAAAGCTGGAGTGTGAAGCGCCAAGACACTGACAGCCTTAACTACCTCACCAACTCTTTCTAACTGCTTTCCTTCCTTAACATCAATACCACAAGTTAGCTCCGATCTCAAAAATTATCGATTAGCTGTCCAACCGATTAGCTCTTTGATCATCAATGGCTCCCGAGTTCGAACCAATGGGCCTTTTGATCGACAAGCCAGCTGTCCTACCGACAAACTCTACTACCGCCGACAAACTCTCCGACTGATAACCTCTCTGACCAACAAACTTTCTGAACCGACAATGAGCTCTTCGAGATGACAAGTGCTCCTAGAATGACGAGCTTTCCGAGGACGACGATCTCAAGACAATGAGCTCTCTGGGATGCCGAGCTGTATGATACAATTACGAGCTCTCCGGGACGATAATGAGTTCTTTTTCAAGACGACGACGAGCTCTCCGGGACGATGATGATTTCTTCTTCGAGACGACGACGAGCTCTCTGAAACGATAGCGAACGAGCTTTCCGACCGACAACCTCTCCGAAAAGATGAGCAACCTCCGGCCGGCAAACTCTCCAAAATAATGATAAGCTCCCCGACCGAGAAGCTCACCGACCTGCGACTCTCAAAGATGACGAGCTTTTCCAGACGGTGAGGAGCACTCTGAGAGGATAGGCTCTCAAGACGACGAGCTCTCTGGGATGACGAGCTGTATGAGACGATTATGAGCTCTCAGGAACGATTACGAGCTTTCCGACTGATAAGCTCTCCGATATTACAGTCTCTCTTACTGACGAACTCTTTAAGTTAACAGACTTTTTGAGACCATGTGCTATCCAGGAACCACGAGCTCTCCAGGATGAAGAGCTCTCAGAAAGGACGATGAGATCTTTGAGCTTTCTGAGAACGACATGCTTTTTGAGATGACGAGCTCTCCGGCCAATAGAACGATGCGAGCTTTCCGAGAACGATGAGCTCTCCAAGAATGGCAAACTTTTCGAGAACGACGAGCTCCCTGAGATTACGAACTTTCCGGCAAGTTTTCCGACCAACAGGCTTTCCGACTGGCCGACAAGTTCGAATAATGAGCTTTCCAGTTGGCCTCCGAGATGACGAGCGCCCTGAGATACTGAGCCTTCCGAGAACGACACGCTTCTCAGAATAGCCGATGAGCTCTACGAGATGACGAGCTCTACAAGATAACGAGCTCACTATGAACGTCGAGCTCTTCGAGATGACCAGCTCTCTGAAACAACAATGAGCTCTTTGAGATGACGAGATTCTCGAGTCCGACCAACGCGCTTAAGTTCTAGATGGCGAGCAACCTCTTCCACCGACAAACTCTCCGAAATAACGATGAGCTCCCCGACCGACAAGCTCTCCGTGACAATGAGGAGTTACCTGAGATGATAGGCTCTCCGAAACGATGGGCTCTCCAACCCTGACAAGCGACTCTCTGAGATGACGAGCTCTTTGCCCATAAGGACTCTTCGAAACGATACTTAGGCTCTCCGGGATGGGCTCTCCGAGACGACAGGGTTTCCGAGAAGCTGAGCTTTCCAGTAAAATAGTGAACACTTTCAGGCCAAATATCCCTAACCAGTTTGAAGCTGTCTGATGGATAAGAAGTAAATAGAAATTTGAGTTCTTTTATAATATACTGAGTATAAATCCATACTTTTAAAAGCTGCAGCGCTGATAAAAATCAAAGATCACAGAAGTATGCCTTATTTCACTCATTTTTCAATAATGAGTGGAAAAGGCCATTAATGAGTGATCGACTCATAAATGGCTGATAAATGGCTGATTAATGACTGATTAATGACACATTAATTCTTTTTCTCCAGAAAAAGAATTCCATGTCCTTAATGACGCTTTTGGACATATACTCGGATTTTAGAAAATGTCCCAAGTGGAACATTTACAGACGTACCATAGTGCAAGATACAGGAGGAGATCTATATGTATCCAACTCCCGACTTTAAGATTGACGACCTACCTAACGTAGGTAACAATCTGTCATGCTTCCTTCGTCTGCACAAGTCTCTTTACGGCCTTAAGCAGGCACCCCTTGCCTGGAACGTCACTATCAGTGCCTTTCTACAGACACTAGCCTTCATCCCGTAAAAGGAGGATTCAGGATTGTACATATGACCAGATATCACGCTGGCTCTTTATGTCGATAATATGCTATTATTCAGCAAGTCTCTGGACGCCATCAATAGCGTGAAAGAAGCTCACTCCAAGGAGTACAAGATGAGTGCTCATGGGGAAGCAAGACGGTTTCTCGGCATGGACATGCAGGTAGCTTGCAGGACTACCAACAGCCCTATGATAGTATCTGTCAACCAGGAATGGTACGTCATAGATATCCCTAACAGATTCGGCCTTCTCAACTGCAAGCCAATCTAAGCACCTATGGCGGCTCACATGATGGAACCTGCATCAGCAGACTTCTAGCAGGACTATGACAACGTATGGGTCTACTAACAGATGCTGGGCTGCATTATGTATATCATGACTTTCACATGGCCGGATCGTGCCTTTACCGTGTCTCACCTGACTCAAATCCTACCTGAGCACATGAAAGCCATGAAGCGAGCATACCACTATCTGCAGCAGACTAAGTCTATTGGTCTTACTTACAATAGTATAATACAAGGGGATGACGTGAAGAAGTTTAGACTCCATGGGTATGTTGATGCGGATTGAGGAGGAAATAAGATTGCTAGGAGGTATACGTCAGGGTATTGCATCTTTCTAGCGCGTATCTGTGTAGTCTGGGCATCACGGTGGCAGCCCTCCATAGCTGGCTTAAGCACAGAAGCAGAGTGGATAGCGTCAGCTCTAGCTGTGCATGAGCTCATGTGAATCCGCCACATGCTCTTTGAGATAGAGTACTTCCTCAATGAGCACCATCCTCTGCCTAAGGCTCCACGCCTCCAGCACCCTAACGCCTACTCTCATCCCGCAGCTGATGAAGTACTGCCAATCTATGACAAAGACCGGCCTCCTCTTCCTCTTACTCCTCTCTACATTGACAATATGGGAGCATACCTCAACTTGAGGAATCCAGAGCACCACAACAAGCTCAAGCAAATAGACATTGTCTATAACATCACTAGAGAACGTTGTTGCGTGCCTACAGGTAGCCACGATATTGACATGCTCAAGATCGACACTGCTGTCAACACTTCAGATATCATGATGAAGCCCTTGTCTACCCCTACACATCTTAAGCACTTTGAGGGGTTAGGCCTTGTTGAAATAGGTTAGATTGAGGGGCCGTAGCAGTCAATAGTCTGGTATCTTTAGGGGGCGTCATTGCAGAATTCTAATTCCGTAGTTATTAAAAGCCTCATTTATTACTCCTTTGGGAAGTCGTTCAGAGCACTGACTGTAGGCTTGGTCAAAGAGGAAACTGCCAAGTCTTGGCAGCCTTGAGTCTGAGTGATCACGCTTCAAATTGAAGCCACAGTGGCTATATCCTATCAACGGCGCTAAACTACTTTCAAACTCATCACCATCGGCAGCTTGAGTGGCGGTTAGGGGTAATCACCAAAGTCATAGTCAAATAACGGCAAAAACAACACCACCATGTCGATACCATCCCTGTGGTATATTCCACCCACATAGAATGAAACCAAGCCAAAGCTTGATATATTTATACCAACACTCTCCTCATCATCATGACAGGACAGGTCCTAGGTGGCAGTATGTTGATTTATTTGGAAAACTAATTCATAAATTAAAAGGCATTTATAAAAAGCTAAAATAACTTTGAATTCGTGCGAATAAAAGGAAGGCATAGAAAGATTAAAAGCAAATAAAATCCTTCTTTTTTTAAAAAAATGGTACAGTAGTAAATCTTATAGAACCTCCATAACAAGTTGCCAGTCATGAAAAGATTTTAATTCCTGATAACTCCACAAAAAAAAAATTTTTTTTAGGTACTTTACTCATTTTTCTTTATCCTCCTTTTCATCCTTTTAGTTTTTTTCAAATTGCAGAAAGAAAAGGAAGAAGCATGTAAAAAAAAGACGGAGAATCTGTAGGAGGCTGCACTCAAAAAAAAAAACAGCTGCATTTTTTTCTAAAAAAAAGTGAAGCTATCTTAGAACCAAACCTATGGATATTCTTGTCTCAAGAAATACCTTGTGGAAAGACGTGTCGTGTCCACCAAACACCTCAAAGTCAGGGCAAGCGCAACCTAGCTCACAGCCCAACCAGGCCAGGTGATCTCCACCATGAAGGACAATCTGTAGTGATCTCAGAAAGGTAATCCTTCATGGCTGACGCTCGTCACCCTCGACAACACCAGTGAGGACGATCTGTAATAATCTTAGAAAAGCAATCCTCACTAGTCCCAGCTGGATCTCTCCTGCTCAGGACCAACCTAGGGCGAAACTAGCAAGTGTCAGTACCACTTTATGTTGGCCCAGGAGTGTGATGTTATCAAAGGCATGAGCGTCGAAGGTGTTTGGTGGTGATGATAGTGGTTGAAAGGTGTTGCGTCGCACCGCTCAGATTACGATTGTGGCAGCAACAGACTCCGCACTTGACGCTTATTCATCATTCTGGAAACAAAGGCTGATTATCTGGATTAAATCCGTACACGCCACAGCGCCACACCAGCCTGGAAAGCACGTGTAGTCGTTGCCCACTTGGACTCCCAAACAGCGAAACCAGCTTGATAGCCTAACTCGACACAGCAACGCACAACCATGCAGTGCTTCTAGATGCCTATCTCCACTTAGTAGCATGAACCTTTAGACCGCACAGTGGTGGGGTCTATGGAAGCAAGGATGGTGGTAAGGCATGCTGATGACTGATAAGCACAAGCACTGAGTATCTGGGTGCGCCAGGGTGGCTTCGGATGCCTCGGCATGTCGAGAAGATCTCGCAAACAGCTTCCTCTCAAGGGGCCGTGTTGGATATCGATCTGATAGCCTCAACAGACTGGTAACAGCGTTCTCGGTGTTCTCAGTGTATCCAAAGATCATGACGTTCCATAGCCACTTGGCCACTCAAGGGTAAGAATATAAGCAGGGATCCATAGACGGTAGATAGCTAATCAATTCAATATCGTCATTCTTAAACTCTCACTCGTACGTACGTGCTTCACTCGTAATTCAACATTTCGCTAAGACCAAAAAACATGAAATTCAAGCTTCTATATCTCAACAAGACAAATCTCAATTTAAAAAGTTTTTGTGAGAATGAACTATAGTATAAGATGCGATAGCAAATTTTGAGTACTTTTGTATGGAGTTTTTGAGGTGGTTGTGACAGAAGGTATAAAAGTATCTCTTAAGGAAGTTTTATTTGAGGTATATTTTTGCTCTTCAAGTTAACGGTTTGCATGAAAATTTCTAGCTGTGCGGCCTCTCATTTAGAACTCGCTTCTTAACGACGTTTTAGCAGGGTCAGTTTGGACAGCACCAAGACTCACACATTTTACCATGGTCCCAAGTTTGTGTGATGAAAAATGAATTCGGCGCATTTAAAAATGAGTACCCACGTTAAATAATGCGTCAGTTGGTAAATCCTGACACGACTCATTACCATAAAAATGTGTGAAAAAAGACCGAATGTGTGGAATAAGAACTTTGAAAGACTTTTAGGGAAAAAAAGGCACTTGAGTACATCTTTTTTAAAGTAATTCTCCACTTTAGCTTATGTTCTCCAAATAAAGGTCCTCCGCCATGCTAGAGCTGGCGCCGCCCGAGCATGCAAAGATCTCATCAAGCAGTTAAGTGCCAAGACAATCAAAACCACCTCACCAACTTCTGCCAACTGCTTTCCTTCCCTAACATCAACTTCTGCCAACTGCTTTTCTTCCTTAACATCAACATCAACAAGTTAGCCTCAATTCCCAGACTTATCGATGAACTTTCCAATCACCAATGATCTTCCAAGTTCGAAACAATGAGCTCTCCGACCGACAAGCTCTACGAACTTACGACGATGAACTCTTCGAGATGATGAGCTTTCCGAAATGACAAATTCTCCGACCGACGGGCTTTCCAAGATGACGACGAGCTCTCTGAGCAAGCTCTCTGATCGACAAACTCTCCGAAACGATGATAAGCTCCGAGTCTCCGAGCCAGCTCTTTGACCGACAAACTGTCCAAAACGACGCTTAAAAGGACGAGCTCCGAGAAGGACAAGTTCTCCGAGAAGAACAAACTCCGAGAAGAACAAACTCCGAGAAGGACGAGCTCTCCGAGAAGGACAAGCTCTGAGAAGGATGAGCAAGCTCTCCGACCGACGGACTCTCCGAAACAACGATCAGCTCTCCGAGTGACAAACTGTCCGAAACAACACCGGAAAAGGATGAGCTCCTAGAAGGACGGGCCCCAAGAAAGACAAGCTTCGACTCGGTGAAGGACGAGCTCCGAGCAGAAGGACGAGTTCTGAGAAGGACGAGCTCTCCGGGAAAGACGAGCTCCCCGAGAAGAACGAGCTCTTCGAGAAGAACGGAAGACGCGGTCAATGATGGCTTCGGTCGAGACAGTCAAATGCTGGGCTCCCTATTCGGGTGACGAGCTCTCCGAGAAGAATGAGCTCTATAAGAAGGATGAGCTTTCCGAGATGACGAGCTAAACGACCAGCTTTCGAGACGACGAGCTCTCCCGGAGATTTTTGAGATGACGAGCTTTCGAGACGACAAGCTTTCGAGACGATCACTTTCTAAGATGACAAGCTTTCGAGGCGACGAGCTTTCCGAGATTTTTGATCTCGAGATAGACGAGCTCTGCAAGTCGATGAGCTCTTCGAGGCAATGAACTTTCCGAAACGATGGGCTTTCCGAGGCACCGATGGGCTTTCTGACAGACGATAGACTCGGACTCTTCGAGAAGATGGGCTCTTCGAGACAATAGGCTTTCCGGGACGGCGAGCTTTCCATCAAAACAGTAACCCTTTCGGGCCACATATCCTCAACCAGTACGCTTCAGGATGGATCAGAAGTAAATAGAATTCAGAGTTTGTTTAGAATACAATGTGAAGTATGAATTCATACCTAGGTACTTTTAAAGGCTGTAGCGCTGGTAAAATCAAAGGTCTCAATATGCCAGACAATATTAAAAAGCAACTACTTAATTGGGCACCAATCCTTAAGTACTTAGTATTTCTACTCATTTTTTCAGTAATGAGTGGAAAAAGCCATTAATGAGTGATCGACTCATAAATGGCTATTTGAGGACTCATTTTGTCTTTTACTTGAGAAAAAGAATCTCCAGTCCTTTTTGACACTTTCTACACATTTCAAAATGCGCCGATTGGAACATTTTCTGGCGTACCATAGTGTTTTGTATGGTGAATGACAAGTCGCTAACAGTATAATCTGAAAACGGGCAGGGCCTAAGTCGAAGTATCGATGATTGAACTGATCAAGAGTATCGGGAGTAAAATTATTTGTAGGAACGCCGATTACAGTAATGTAAGGTGTTGGGGTTTAAAGAATATACTGAGTATACTTACCTAGCTATTCTCGGATTCCCAGGAAATCTTAAAACAATATTAGTTACTACTATATGCATAGGAATGAAAAACAAACAGATTAACTCGGTTTGCTTTAATATTAACTTGTAGCCGAATGTCTACAATCCTTGTTGGTTTCTTCATTATACATGCGAACATATAACGAATTGTATACAAAGATAATTGAAGTTTCAGAAAGAAGATCTTCCCCTTTAGGTAGATAGTACTCTAGTATAGCTTCAAATGAAGATTCATATCGTGGTCAAACAGCATCAGGAACGTGTCATGCTGTCACAGAATACCAAATGCTGTAAATTGACAGTTTTTCGTATTATTTGACTGCTGGAAGCTTCTAATTGACAATAGGAGAGTTGTCACTGTCAAAATACAGCCTATTGCTGTTCACAAATAGCTGTTCAGGAATAGCAGTGTTGAACGGTTAGCGGCTAGAATTACTGTTAGTTTCATATAGGGCAACTCAATTGAGCTTGTCGAGAGCAAGGGAGGGCTACAAACCCTTTAGAGCTTGAAGCGAATAATGGTACTGTTAAAAGTTTTTTTTAAGTATCTTATCCATCTACAAACACCAAACTTTCTTTTATTGCTATTATTCCTTACAGCTAGAATCGACATAAGCCTGTAACTGACTCTTCAACCTGTAGCCTATAAATAGCCTTCGACTATATGGAATCATCATAGCCGTAACTGACTCTCCGACCTGTAGTCTGTAAGTAGCTTTCGTCTACATCGAATCGTCATAGCCATAACTGACTCTCCGACTGTGACCTGTAGCCTGTAAGTAGCCTTTGACTGTATCGACTCGTTAAAGCCGTAACTGATTCTCCAACCTGTAGCTTGCAAATAGCTTTCGACCGCATCGAATCGTTGTAGCGTAACTGATTCCAAAAACCATTGGCAGAATAACAACTGCAAGGAATAGTATTGTGATACAGCCAAACCCAGCTGTGTTGAACAGTTACTGGGGCTTTTAACTCCAGAGGGTTCGATACACTAGTAGTTTGACTCAAGAGGGTCTCGTTCTTGGCTGCACCTCCTTGATCTTCCCTATCCAAGCTCCACTTACTCCCACCTTGACTACAACTGGCAACTTCACTTTCTACCTACCCTATCATACCTACTGAAAAGAATTATCAACTTACAAGGGGCCTGCTGCCCCCTTGGACCCCGCTGGTTTATTTGGTGTTTTGGTGAAGCATTACTACATTGGGTTTAGGGAGGGTGGTGTACAAGACCAGACCTTCTGGAGTCAAAGTACTATTGTCAAGTCGAACCCTCTGGAGTAAATAACTGCAGTTATTAACAAATAACAGTCATTTTGCAACAGCTAATGTTAAATAATAACTGCGTATTACAGCAAGTTTTGTCAATTATAAGTTGGTGTTCCTGAACAGTTTTGGGTATTTCGTGACAGCACATGCCGTTCATGATGAAAGTCGTCTTGATTAATCCAGGCTGGAATGTTCTCAATAACATCGGTGTGTTTCTTGTCCTCAGGAAGACGGATGGCTATCTTAAAAATTTTCCAACAATTGAGTCCTGAACTACAACTAATAAGCTGCAGAATATCTGAAAAGTTTGAAATGTATGATGGAACAGACATGCTGCAAATGAATAGCTTATTGTTAGTATAGTTTTAGCACCATCCTATACAGATAGAGGGATGAAGGAGAACTCATACTACTAATAAGAGAGAGAATTTGTACTGTGAATGAGGGAAGTGCTATAAGTTTTTGAATTGTATAAACTGCAGAGTAATTGAAATAGTTACTGAATAGGCATTGCTTTGCTTTTGAAGTTTTAAGGCAGTGTTCGATATGCACGAAGAATAGCTGTAAGCGAGTTTGGATATTTATTGTTCCTAAGCATGTCTAAATTTAGTGACTACACTTCTTTACCAAGATTCTATTTTGGCCAAGTTTGGCAATTGCTTCTAAATTCGGCATAGAACAAACAAATGCTTACAAAATGTCTGCACCTAGGACAGCACACACTAATCCTAATAGGGGCACAACAACAAGAGCAGGATATACATATTTGATTAAGACAGGACACTAAAGTATCATTGCACGTCGAAATCCCAATTTTTTCCCAGGTGGTCTAGACGTCGTCTGGTACATTTGGTATCTACATAAAACCCGAGAAGAGAGAACCGAGGACAAGCGCCATAAGAAGCGCACCCTTCTTTGCTCGCAGACCGACGGCAATTGACTTGCGCACTGCTTGCTCATATGCTTCATACTCGTCCTGATAGCGGTCCTTCAGCGCCTCATTTGCTGCATCCGCAGCATCCTTCTCGGCCTGTCTGAGCTCCTCCAGGTATGGTTTTACCCACGAAACGTCCACCTCGTACGCCTTTTCAGAATACCCAAAAACAGCCTCCTCCTGCACTCCATCTTTCCAGATCGTGGGCTCGCCCGCGTCTAACCCAAACCGCTCACACGCCCACTCGCGATTGATCCTCTCGACATACCCCATGAACTCAGCATTACTCTCCTGATCGAAGTCTTCACACTGGTCCTCCCAGCAAGCCTTAAACTCCCTCTGCCACTGACCGATGCGCATCTCGTTGCAAAGTTGGAAGCACCTCCCGCGGCTCTGGTTGCGATCTTCGATGAGGCCCGTCATTATTATACTCTCCTCTTGGCCATACCAGCAATTGACGGCCTCGGTGGTGAATACGGCGCCGGTGCAGACGGGAAGGAGACTTGTGGGATCGACTGGTGGGCGTCGTTTAAGAATGCAGTTGTAGGCAGGGACAGCTGAAATGGCATTTTGGGACAGCATTGTGTTGCTTGCGATGCTGTTCGGCTGGGATTGGACGCTTTCGGATGGCTGCATGGTGATGGAAAGCACTCGGGAGGCTGCTCCTAGTTAGTCTGAGTTGATGGCAGTGACTGAGAGAGCGTGAAGCTTACATCAAGAGGATGTGTTGCAGAGAGGGTTCAAAGCCGTTGATGAGAGCCCACTATGCGGAAGATTCTCTAAACTGACGGGAAGGACGGTATTTGTTAAGGGGTTCGAGGATGCAGTGACTAAGCTTCGTCCAGATGTCAGTGCGGTTAGCATTGAAATGGCGTCCCACGGACCTGCAAGCCACTGAGCGCAGGGTCCTCGTTGTCTCCGAATCGGACAGGGGAGTTTGATCATAACTTGCTTTCTTGGCTCTGAATGGATGAAGGTGCCTCGTGGACACTTGACACCTACCGAGTGCCTCAAACAGTTGCAATAGTTGAATATATGGAAGCCTGGATTGGTATTCTGAGGCTATGCGATGTATCGATCTGACAGTCCGGTTATCCATCGAACCTCAAGGGGCAGCAGCTCCGGCTGCCATGTAATGGCCTTACGTGACGCGGCTAGACTGCTGGTCGTCGGCACCATGAAGTCGATTTCTATTAGTTGAGTAGAGCAAGATTGCAATTATAAAGGCCGTTGAGCATCGATATCATACCTAGCATCCCAAAGCAAATAAGTGTGCTTCTTCCTAGTCCCGATTCTGAAATTCGACTGAAACCGGTAGCAGATAGCCACGCCATGTTCTCGTTCACTGGGAGCACCAACAATCATCATCGGAGTTTCTGAAAAACAACGGTAGTCAAAAAACACCGTCGAGGTGGAACCGTAATGATCGTCCCTGAGAATTCTCCATTAATTCTGCTGATGAAGGTGGGCATAGTCGGTAAAATATCCCCTACAAACAGACTAAGATGAGCCGAATCTGAAGGGCCCTTCTTCGGTGATGATCATTTTATTGCTTCGAGTTCGGCACGATCTCTCGTGAAAACTGGAGGATCATGACTCCCAATAGGTGCCTTTCTATGGATCTAGGCGTCGTTTGCAACCCAATCCAGCACTCGGCAAGGAACTTGATAGCAAAGCTACCGTTATGAACCAACCCATGTCTAGCATGTCGTTCGCTAGGGATGACATGCTCATGATGATTCTCAGTCGAGGCAGTTTGGGATAATTCAGTGACAGCACAGCCAGGATCTCGGACGATTGGAAGCCATCGTATTCACTGTATAGTTCTGTCCAGCCTTATGGGGCATAAAAGACATGCCATGACATACAGCTTCCTTCCCATCAAGGCTCGAAAGCCGATGTGGCGACTTTCTTCGGCAAAGTCCGAAGTCATTCCTCTCATATAAGGCATCTGAGAAATGGGGAATAGGCTTGCAAACTCGCTCATGAAGGCCGGTAGCAGATAGTGGCACGCTTTTGTTCCCGAACTTCGGAACCTCCATTCACAGCAGCACACAAACAATCGATAGCTCATGCTGAAAGTCAGCCAGCAGGGACTCTGGAAAACAATGACATAGAATATACATACACATAAAGACGCTACCAGTAGAAAATACTTCCGTCGACACCTATCTCCTCCAGAATAACTCGATGTAGAGGGCTGCGTGAATGTCGAACGTCCATCCCAATCATCGAATGTCGTCCAACTACAATTTCTCGTAACCTCTCCTCCCATCAAAGTGCTGCCATGCTGGAAAATCCAACAGAGTCGTCCCATAACGCCATATTCCCATACAAAAATCTTTCTGAGCCATCTCTTAACCCAAGCCTCCGCCGGTTTCGAACCCCATGATTCGCAACCAATCCAGATCCATCGTTTGCGTACACCTCGCTGAAGCTCCCCATGTTCCTTCCAGTCCCGTCCTCAAATCCACAAAAAGTCCCATGCAAACCCTCCCTACCTGCTATCCCTCCTCTTTTCCTGCTCAGCCAGCCTGTTGTATACCGTCTCCAAGACCTCCTTCTCCCTCTGAGTATCAATCATCTGCTGCATGATTTCTTCCTCTTCTTTCTGCATCCTCGCAATCTTCTCCCTCAAAAACTCCACCTTCTCCTGATGTGTCTTGAATTTCGGTAGCTTCACTCCAGCATCTTTCCCAGTTTTTGTCGGAGGTGTGTTCGGTGACTGATGAAGCTGTGATGTCGAAGTGACTGTTGACGATGATGTTGTTGAGGATGGGGTGTCTTTGTAGCTGGAAGAGAAGGGGAAACTGCTGCTCATCGTTGAAGCTCGGAGAAAGTCGGCCATGGAGTCGCTGGGTTGAGCGGGCGGTGGAGGAGATGGGAGAAGGACTGGGCCGAGTAAGGTGGGTGATGAAGGCTGTGGTGGTTGTTCAGGTGTCGGAGCTGTCTGGGAGAAAAGCGGGGGTGTTGGTGGCCGTGCACGAGAACGTCGGGAGGTTGTGCTCTTATCAGGTTTGTCGGAGGCCTGCGTTTGTCGAGGTTTGCGTGCTGGTTGGGGATCAGGCACCGGTGGTGGCTCTGGAAGTGGGTCTAGTGGAGCTGGCCGAGAGGGTTGAAGGAGCTGAGGCCGTGATGGCGATATGGGAGGACGAAAAGGCCGGATTCGGTCTGTGGTTAGGCGGGTCGAGGCGAGATGTTCAAGTTCGAGACGGCCGAGCGCGTGTCCACCAGAAGAGCCGGGGAAGGGGGTTGAGCGGGATGAGAGGGGAGTGTTGGAGGAGAAGAGGAGCTGGAGATGAGTAGCTGTTGAAGTTGGTGCTTCTGTTGCGGTCTTGAAAAGTGCTGTTGATGATGTCGGTGGTGGTGGTGGTGCTGCTGTTGTTTGCGGAGTTGCAAGTGCGGTCGGGGCTGATGGCTGGTAATGTTGGAGATGATGATGATGTTGGGGAGATGGCTGCTGTGATGGTGTTACGTGGGGTAAAGGTTGGGTTCTTTGTGGTTTCGCGACACCTCGTCGTCGCGCATCTGAGCGTTGCGCCACCATTGTCTGTTGAGATAACAACTTTTAGTCGGCATGGGGAACCTTTAAAGAGAGGACTGTTAAGTATAGAGGACAGCTAACGACCCTAAAGAGCTTTGGAGGTTATAATACAATGTCTAATAAAAGTATGTAGAATTGTCTGAGAAAATCCACGACCTTTTCTCAGAGTTGAACATTTTGTGGTTGGGGAGGGCTTCGCTGTGGTTTTGTTCTGAACAAAAATCCACACGCCGGGCGGTAGCGGAGCTCGTCACCGAAAGGATATACCTGAAAGGCGCTAGATTCACGTCATCCGTCTTACCAGAAATGTCAACTCTAAGCCTCCAATCCTCGGCCATCACACAAAAACCAGGCACCGCTATCGGTAGTTGGATGGCGGAGGATTATTTCCAGTTTCGAGATCTCAAATGGGGAATACACGGCATGGGAGCTGCTGATGCCCTTCGAATCCACATCCCACCTCATGCAACTATGCGGCTTTCTGTTATGCCTGCAACCATATTTCAGAACCTTCTCGTATTATCGTACATATGTATGCAATCGATCGAGGTGCACTGTACATTCCGCGAGTGCATAGCAGTCGATTGCTTTCCTGTTTGTGGCTTTTTGAGTTTTCTGGATTGAATTTGAAATCCTTCATGAATTCGCCACGGGTGCCGCCGGCAGCAGCTCTGCCCGCCTCGATGAATCCCCGATCGCCTTGTACGGAGTAGCTACCAGATTATCGAGATTTCCACTGGTCAGATACTCTTTTCACTTGGGTCTCGTTCCATCTCGTGCAACTTTAGAATGTCGAAGGTAATGAGATCTCGAAAGGTGAATACTAAAGAAGTACTTAATGATACGGAATGACGTCCTTTGCACCTCAAATAGGTACCTAAGTTGACAGAGGAAGAGCCCAATTCCCTTTCGGTAATGGAGACACTCTTCCGAAGAGCTTCCAGTAATGATCAGCACTGAGATCCACTGTAGTCTTGTGCGGATATCGGTTCCGGCCTTCCACATGGCCCATATGTAGCTGCGGAACGATTAGGGTAACAGTCATTAGGGTTACCGGTCCATTCCGGTGTGGTTTCTGTCTCAGTTGACCTTGCTTCGATGATTTTGTCTTATGACCTGGTTCTTTCTGATTTATACTTGGAATTATACGCAGCTTGCATAAGTGGCCGAAGCCGTCTTTATGGATCACACAATGGGATCAAAGAGTGACGTCTGTCCCTGCATCTTCACTATCCATGTGTAAGAAGTAAGTACAATACCTAGAGCCTTAATGACGCTCCAAAGTAGGTATCTACTTATTTACAAGACCCTTAAACTTTTCGTCTTATTTTGTTGAAGAGGTACTCATACCAAGAAATATATTCTCAGAAGGCCATCAGTCGAGTTCTCAGATGTTCTACGCCTGCTAACTTCTGTGTTGAAACGCGAGTACGAGGTAAAAACTAAAACAATATGAAGTACTGTACATGAGTTTTCAAATGGCCCCCTTCCTTGTTCGGCATCCTCCACTCCTTCCCAGCAATCTACGAGTGCAAGCCTTCCATCCCATCAACAACCCCACGAGGCAATATGCGTCACCCACCACGACGGGACTCCGCATCTCGCCTTACCCGCTCTAACCCCACCAAGCATTCCAAAGCGGCACAAGCACCCATTCGGACCCTTCGATTCCCAAACGAGCGAAGATCAGCTGCATTATGCGGGTATCGACCTCCTTGCAAACGTCCACACGGTCCACAAAGCGACCCGTCGCACAGTTTGCTGAAAGAAACCTCCAAAAATTCCCAAAGTTTGCGAGATTCAGGGAGTTCATCCAGTAACATTCCACGAACGAATCGACAACTCAGCGCTGTGAGACGGAAGGATGCTTGAACGAGGGCCTGAGGAGCAGACAAGAAGTAAGGGCTATGTTTGCTGGGAGGCAATGGAGGGCTGATGGGAGATAAAAGGCACAGCAGAACCCACCGCAGGTCTAACTTGGCGACTCGATACTCATACTACCAATTCATATCGCGAGAAATGGCTTTCACTCTTCAGTTCTTTGCTACTGCCAACTTTCCCGCCGACCTATTATACTACGATGGACTCTTGACGCCTCCTGCCTCTCCACCTCCCGAAATCGAATCCGATGAGGATGAACCTGAGCCCAGTTATCAACAGTCTCCAGAATCTTTCACCATTGAAGAAGCGAATGCCCTCCCAGCACAGATCACTCATCCTTTCAGCGCCGTCTACGACGAAGCTTATGCATCTTCCGACGAGATTGAGTTGAAAGCAGGGATGAAACCGGGGGAGACAAACGATACTTCTTATATCGACAACGTCAACGATGACGACAAGGAGGAAAAGTCGACAACTTCGCTAGCCGCAACTGAATCCACCTCTCACTCTACGATTGATATCAAAGAATCTCTCTATGCTGCCACCGCCAGTTCGAACAACAAAGGAGACGATGAACTACTCGACGATAGCGGCAGTTCATTGAAAAGAAAGGCCGAAATGAATGACGATTTGGAAGCCGCTTCTGAAGAAGATAATCAGGAATCTCGAGTCATGCCCTCTCGAACGCTCTGTATAAGGACAAGTGTTGGTAAGAGGAGAAGAGTTGGCTTTGCAGAGGTACCGTATCTCCAGACGCCCTTCAATTCAACATTTATTGATTGGTATCAGGCCGAAATCCAAGCGAATATCCCTTCCTCAGAAGATTCCCTCAATATCAGCCCCTACGACTTCACTTCAGACCATCAATCCCCTTTCTCACCATTTCCCCTTCCCGAACTTTCAGCAAATCATCCGTTCCCCGATATCGACGACTGCGATCTTCTTGGTCAAATGGACGGTCAACGCTGCCAGGCTTGCGGACTGTGGAACGAGGTACGATAGCCTTCTGTTGTTCTTTTCCGCTCCATGCTGACATAGCTTTCAATAGCCACAGTTTGTTAGATTGGAAGAGCTGCATCAATGGCATCAATGGGTGTCGGGGTTATGCCTGTGCCCGAGGCTGGATTGAGGGCAAAGAGCTATCGAAATATGAGTTCTTTGGGCTTACGGGTGGAGAATACGGCCTAGTATGAAATATACATTGATTTATTAGAGGAATATAATAAAGTAATAGACTAAAAGTAACAATAGAAAAGAATAAAACCAAACATTCCCCTGTACTCGTTGGCACCTTGACAACCGGACAAGTAGGATAAGAACAGGCTGAAAAGCAAGGATATAGGAAAAGGCAAAGTGAGTATATTCCTGCGGCTACAAAACAACGACAAGTAAACACGAAGCAACATGAATTCCACTTTTCTGAAACAGCATTATCGATACTTCGTACTCATAGCCCGTATCACCATCCATCCATAACGTCCAAGCTGTGCCAGCCCATCCTCCGAGAAGTGATACCAAGGTGCAAGGAAGCAACAAGCAATGAGCAATGAGAAAGTGGGAGAGAAAAGAAAAAAGAGATATAAAACCAACCATCCCAACCTCCAATCGTGAGGTCCCCAAGACAGCGCCAGTAACAATGCCATACACAAACAAATAAAGAGCACCCCCTCCACCGCCATCGGTATCAGGTATCCCGAACAAGCAAGCAGGAAAAAGGTACAAGAAGAACCATAAAAAAGCAAAAACACCATAAGCACAAAACCCCAGGCACATGTCCTCCATCAAATCAACACGATTGACAGTGAGAAACAAGCTTATTCAAGCTAGATCATGTCAAGCCTATCTCCATCTAGCCTTTTTCGCATCTGTCTTGGGTGCCGGTCTGGTGCTCCTAACACCTCCTGCGGGCTTATCCAACTTGACCGTTCCTCCGCCAACCTTAGTCTTACTTGTTGTGCTAGCGATTCTAGAGCTAGTAGCAGCCGTTGGGGCATACAGCGTCGAGGACGGTTTCGAAGTGCCAGGTTTTGGTGTGGGGCGGGAGTTTGCGGAGGTTGAGGAGCTCGTAAACCTAGTACGTTTTGCGGCACGAGAGGGCTCTTCTTCCTCATCGTGGAGCTTGTGGTCGTCATGGAGCTTATGGAGGGTGGTGGCGGGCTTTGTGGCGGTAGCGGCTTTTCTGGTGAATGTGAAAGTTGATGCTTTAGAGGTTGCTGAGACGGGATTTGAGGACTCGCTAGGAGAAGCTTTGCGCTTCGCTGAACGATTAATCACAGCCGGTGCCGTAGAGGTCTGTTTTGCAGCTGCAGCCCTAGCCAACGCCGCAGCGGTAGGCTGTAGGAGCGAAGATGACACATGAGGCTTGGTAATATTTGGCTTTGCAGTAGCTGGCTTTGAGCCGGCCATGATGGATCCTGGTCGCAGAGGCCTAATGACTCTTTTGTTGGTCGGCGGGTGAGTTTGCGATGCTGACTTGGAGGGCTGCTTGACCTCAATTGAATCCTCTGCATCATGGAAACCGCCTGGCATCCTGGGAGCATCATGCTCAGTATTGGCGTTTGTCGTCTCCTTCAATAGCTGATCAGCAGGAGTCGTCTCAGTTGGTTCCTCGGATTGCGCAGCAAACAAGACACGGCTTTCGGTGTCTTCTGCAGTAGGCTCATCCTCATCCTCTTCTGGAGTGGACTCCTTTGCTAGATAAGCTGCAGCGCTTTCTCTTCCCTTCTTCGCCCAAAGCTCAAGTTTCGGAACATCAAAAGGATTCAAACCCGGCTTGTTCTTAACCATGGGGCTTCCGACAGTTTGTTCGATTGGCAGCGCCATATGCTTAACGGGCGAAGATGTTCGTGAACGAGCTGGTAAAGAGTGCTTGACTGGAGAGACCGAACGCGAGCGAACTGGAATCGACTGCTTTACAGGAGAGACGGATCGAGAACGAGCTTCGGCTGCTTGGAGGTAGTCGGCCATACGCTTAACGTTCTCCTTCCTATTGACCTCGACCATCTCCTGCGGTCCTTCCTTGACGTTGCCTTCAGCATGTGATTCTTGCCCAGGCTCTTGCTCACCATCCTTCTGGTCTTCCTGGCGATGCACCTCCTCTTCAGCTTCCTCTGGCTTTGCTGCAACAGGAGCCAAAGATCGTCTCTTGATTACCCTAAACTCAAAGTCATCGTCCTTATGAGCAATCTCATCCCTAACAATCTCTTCCTTGGCCACTTCATCCTTTTTCGTACCGATGGTTGGCACTGACGAGGACGAAGCCGACTTCTTTGGTAGCAAGGATCTTGTCGAGGCAGAGCGCTTAAGAGGTGCTGAAGAGGCAGTGGAAGAAGGAGCTGTAGATGGCGGTGGAATGCGCGAGGAAGCCGAAGAAGGTGGAGGAATACGGGAGGAAGGCTTTCTGATTGACCTTGCTGGGGCCTCCGGAGCAGAAACAGCGTTTGGAGTAGCTTCAGCTTCCTTTGGCTTTTCCGCATCGGGAGCGGTAGAGGTCTCCATCTGATCTTCCATATGGGAATCATCCTGCTGCTCACTCGGTTCGGAATGAGTTTCATCCTCTCTGGCGTCAATGTGTTCATGGTGAAGCTCGGTCATCTCGGGAATTGACTCTGAAGTTTCCGCCAAACCCTCTGCCCCCTTATCGGCATTTTTCCTGAATCCAAACAAGTTCTTTGTTCCACCGAACAGCTTCCCACTCAAGCTCTTAAACCTATCACCTCCAACGGTCTGGGGCCCAGTAATCTTCGGAGAATCCTGGCCGATTGGGGTACCAAGAGGGTCGCCTGATGTGAACCCCTTGATGGCGGATGGCTGAGCAGCAATGGATTTCCGTGAAGGTTTTGGCTTGTGTAGAATTGTCTTCATTCGTGGAATCGCTTCGGTCTTTGGCATATTCTCCGGCTCGAACTTTACGCGTTTTGCGGCAGTACGAGGCGGGACTGGGGGGATCTGGGTTGTTTGCTTGTCGGGTGTATGGTCGGCAGGCTCCTCGTCAAGCTTCGCAGCTGATTTCCTACGCTTGAGGGATTTGGCTGGTGTAGCTGGGGCGGTTGCTGCAGGTGCATCGGTGGAGGAAAGAGTCGGGATGGACGACGTAGAGCTTGCTACGGATTTTACTCTTTTCGCGGCATAGTGGTTTGCGATACTATCCATCCTGGTTCGTCCTGTTAGCATCGTCCCAGCCGTCATTTTAAGGACTCAGCAAGACTTACTTTGCAAACTCTTTGCTATGGGCGCCATCATATCTATCCGCTTCTGCTTCCTTTGCCGCGGCAGCCTTCTTTGCTGCTCCACCAGCCATGCTATCCCAGATCGAGGTTCCCTTCTCAGCCATATCCTTCTTCAATTCCTCCTTCTTCAGCCTTGCCTTCTCCTTCATTTCCGCGATGACTTTCTCACCAGCCGACTCTAACCCAGAGCTGAAATTGAAATCGAAGAGGCCCGACTTTGGCTTGTGATTGACTTTAGACGGGGTCGCCGAATCCAGTGGTGAGGGTGGCATTTCGCTTTCGGGAATTAATGGTTTTCTCGCGGTCGATTTGGGTGCCTTTGTGGGAGTGGTCATGTCGATGTCTTCGTCTTTTCCGGCCGTTGGTGTTTTCGGGTCGGCAAAGATTGGAGTACCGAACTGAAAGAGATGTGGTTGAACGGACCGTCGCGGAGTCGTAAGAGATTGTTCTTTCCGCTTAAGAGTTTGAACAAGTGAATCCAAGAGGTTGTTCTTGTGGACGGGTGTCTCGAGCTCGGAGATGTCGGGAATGTTGCGGGGATGGTATGCGGGCGCAGCCGTCTAGAACCCTGCTGTTAGATTCCAGTTTCATGACCATAGCTATCTGATCTTCATTACCTGCGAAACCTTTGGCGGTTTGCTTATTTGTGATGAAGGAGTGACGGGCTCAGGAATGTGGCTGCTCCGTAGGGTGCGTCTTCGTGTGGCGGTGACCATTTTGAAGGCGTTGTGTCGGAGGGAAACAAAAGAAGTGGATGGTTCTTTCCGATTCTCGCGTCTTCGATGTCGGGCCGGTTCCAGAGAGACCGATTAACGCACGTCGCAAGGTGTAGTTGGCGATGGGCACAAAGGAGCGTTGTAGATGAGGCGAGAAACGAGGAAAGAGACGAAGATTTCGATGAATGGCTGTAAATTAAAGTGCAGAGATGATGATTGGTATAATACACGCTTTAGAGATGAAGAAAATGTCGGAATCGGCGGGATTTGGGTGATATCGGGGTGTTGGGGCAGCCGGACGTGTGGCTTGTTGAGGATGGATGTCGGGGGGATGAGTTTGAATGACTTTTCCCGTTTGTTTACATCAGTTCTGTCCTGATGCTGCCAAGACATTGACATAGCAACGTAAAACACAACTGATCTTATTCAAGCTAGTAAAGTGTAAGTACCTAGGTAACAAACTGTGAGAGCTCACTTGAATATCAACTGCAGGTTCGAAAAAAGTTCGTATGTTTGTATGGGAGATAAACAGTAGTATCATGAAGATTCCGACTCTTTCGTTGCGTTTAAGCTGCTCTAGGATTCTGACAACTTGGGTTTGAGCATGAGCGTGGCTGGAAGAACAAGAGCTAGTAATACTTGGTAGGCACGAAATATGGGTATGAAATTAATTAGATATTAAACAAGTATCGTAGATCTGAGAAACCGGGGCGTACATACGTCCTTCAGACATGGGTATCAGATATCTAGAATTGCGTGCCGAAGCACCCCCTTCGTCACTGCCAGGAATCCCGCACCGAACACCGTTACATGAATCAAGAGCATCAGCGTCGTCTATCGAGCCATAAAGTCCAACAAAAAGTGATCGCCTAGACCATTTCATCTGCCCTCGACCTCTCTTTTCCTTTCCCCTTAGTTTCACGCTCAAGCCTTGCTTGCTCGTACTTTGCCTCCAGTCTTTCCTTCTTCGTCATATCCTTCCACTTCTTCCCTTCAACAGCGGGCACGGCCGGTGCAAAATGTTCCGTAAGACCCCCAGCAGCAGTCGCAGTACCCACCACGGGAATAGCACCGGTGGTCTCGGTACCAACGCCACTCTCCTTCTCTGATTCCTCCCTCAACATTTTCTCTACCATTTCTCTCTCAACTCTAGCCTTCTCATAGGCCTTCTCCATCTTCTCCTTCTTCGTCATGTTCCTGCCTTCTTCCGCAGAATAAACGACCCTATTCTGCTCCTCCAGCTCTTTCTCTTTCATTTCAGCCCTAGCCTTTTCGTACATGGCTTCAATCTTTCTTCTTTTGACCTTGTCCTTTCTTCCTTGCTCGCTGCAGCATGCCTTTAGGACAGTGATGATTCCGAAAAGCCAACCTCCACACAGCGTTGCCCAATGCGCGGCGTGACACCCACTGGCGAGGCCAAACGTAACTTGAAAGACTTTCCTCTCATAAGAGTCTCCATAGTCCATCATCACACTGTAGGTCATGAGTGCGATGGCTCCAATGTCGATGATGGACAAAGGAATGCCTGGCCATCTGCGAACGGACCTCACGAAACCAGGTAAGGTACGGAAGATCCAACCATCTGGGTTAAAAGGCTGGTATCGGAAGGTGAAGAGTATTGCGATAACGTTGGTGAGAAGGGAGTATATCGATAAGCCGAAATATGAAGGGTGGATATCGACTTTGGAGGCGGCGCAGGCAATGGCGGAGATGAAGGTTGCAATGGCGACGCAGCTGGTCAAGCCACGAAAACCGAGGAGAGCGCCTTTGCCGAAGCGGATCCACTTCGACGGAGTCCCTTCGTCTAGGACCTGTCGCTCTGCCGTTACAGGCGCTGGAAGGCCGGGGCCATCGGTTGGGTTTCCTGAGGACATTTGGGGAAGGTTTCGGAGTTCGCCGGTAGATTTCGAAAAAGATTCGTAAACGAAAGAGT
The DNA here is from genome assembly GCA_003788565.2 of Ascobolus immersus RN42. Lineage (NCBI taxonomy): Eukaryota > Fungi > Ascomycota > Pezizomycetes > Pezizales > Ascobolaceae > Ascobolus > Ascobolus immersus. Next base: position 66,263 of record ML119691.1, read on the forward strand.
GAATCGAAGCGAGTGACAGCTTGTATGTAAACTAAAAGAACGGACGCGCGAACGCTGTTATAAAGAACGACAGGGCAAAATAGCCAAGTTTAAATAATCAAAGAGCGATGGAACAGAGGACGCGAAGGTCTTCTGAGGGTGTTGTAAGGCAAGGAAGAAGGGGTTGCGAAGGATTCATTTGGATGGTGCTGTTGGAGTTGCACGATGCCTTGTTCCGGTTCAGGTTAGCGGGCCCCGTAAGGTTGGGAGATTTCCTCATAGGGCAGCCAGTAAGCGAGAAACAGCATCCTCGTGGGCCTCCATGTCTCCATACGAAGTGCATATTTTAATCAGTTGCAGCTTATTATTCTTGCAATGTTTTTTTCTTTAAGGTACTTTTCACCCATTGAGTGGCACCTATTTTGGGTTACATAATCTTGCTCGCTGTAAAGATCCACCCCGCGCCCGCATGTATGTTTCTCACCAGCTCAAGGCTGTGTACAGGGCATCCTTTGACATGGAGTGTATTTGAATACTACACACTTTGTACTTAGTAGTTACGAGTTACGAGGTACGCGTACTCTAAATGACTTTTTCTATATGCAACAAGCGGTTAACGGCTTCTACGATACCGTAGTCATGTATACTTAAAGGTTCAGAGTCGAGTACTCTTGCATATTCGCACACAGGACACGCAACATACAGAAATTTGGGGACATTCTTCCCGTTATGGATAGATCAGTATTGTGCCCAAGTAAGTACTTATCTGCACAGCTGTCAGATTAGCAGGCAATTCAAAACGAATGTCACCACATTCACAATACCAAAATCCCAAACAATGGAAGATAAAGGAACAATGCTATGCCAATAACAATACAATGCAACGAACTAAAACTAGAAAGCAGAACACCGCCAAAGACTAGCTCTAACGGTCAACTAGAACTGCATCTCCGCCAAGCTTCCCGAGCTTAACTCCATCCATTCCAGTACCTATCCTGATCATAGTCATAGACACTCCAGGCTCTAACATGTCCACAGATACTGCAACTATCCACATTGCCCCATTGACTCTGTCCATTGATATCCTTCATCTTTATCTGTTTATTGCCTGAATAAACATGCTGACATCCGGCTCGGTATGGTGGTTCTGGCTGTCCATCTCCCCGGTAGGTGACATGGCTGCTTGGGAATTCAGTAATTTGGTGCTGAAGGACAGGACGAGCGGGAGTCGTTTGAATGCTGGAGGACCCTGCGACAGCGTAGGGGTGGCCTGGAACGACGTACGACGGACCAGAATTGGCGGTGTGAGACGGACCGGCTGCTGCATTGGCTGGAAAAGCTGCTGCTGCATAGGAGTATGCAGCACTTCCGGCAGCTGGGACTGCTGCATAAGTGAACCGGTTTTGGTTGTTGGATGGTCCACCTGGCGGTGGCGGTGGTGGTGGAGGGTTCTGGTTGTTCATATTGAATCTGTAGTCGTGAAGGCGGATAAGAAAGCGTCTGATGGTGTTCCGAATGGAGTTCCGGATCGAATTTCTCGGTAGAGACCAGGTAGTGTAGGTGCTTGTTGGGTCTCTAGAGTAGAGGGTGCTGGATTGAAAGTAGTTCATTTTGGGTAGGAACTCCGTATTTAAATATTCGAAGAATTGCGGACGTGCTAGTCCGAACAAAACCAGAAAACTGGATGCCACATAGACTTCTGCGAGTAAGTCGTTAGAATTGGGACGGAACTGACGACAATATCGAATAAGAGCTCGGATTCATTGTTTGTGTTAACATCGTGATAGGAACTGCCCTCTAGGATTCGTTCCTTTGTTTGTTGGTTTGCTTGCGTTGAAAATTCCCAAGTTGGGACGGCCAAAACTAGACGTAAGGTAGAATCATCGCAATTCTGTTGACTTTCGGCATTTTCTTCCTAACCATGTGCCTTCTTGACTCCCATCAGCGTTGTCCTTTCTGAAACTTCAACCATGCAAATACGCATGATGAACGGCGTAGGCAAGATATCTTGCTACTAAACTGCACCGATACAACTAAATCAATCATTAGCAATGCAAAATTCTTAGGAGCCTGAGTGGCTGAACTACTATGGGCTCGAGGTGAATAATCCTACTCAAATGTATAGCTTGATTGAGACGGGGTTGCTACTTGGCTCAAGCTGCAAACGCACAACTATGAATCCATACACAAACCGCAGTTCGGAATTCAAGATGGCCATGGGTTCAGGCTGCTTGCCACGAAGCCAATGACGTACTTCCTGCTTCATATTTAAACAGTGACCCATTCCTTTGTAGTGTACAACAACTTCCAGCTGAACCTGAGGATACGAGCAAAATAAATACCCCGTTCAACAACACAAAGGTCAGTCAAACTCATTTGCCCTAGTATACATTCTCACTCACCATATTCCAAAACCCACAGAACAGAAACCACGAACTCCCAAAAGCTCTCATAAGAGTACTACGAATATGCCTTCCGGAATACTGGAATGTGAGCGTCGCCGCAAGCACACCTATGTGAAGAGGCCGGACCCATATTTGGGGTATGTTTGGATCTGCGCAAAATGCAATCATGTCAAGGAAACCACTTGAAGCTGCATGATCTGCGTATAATAAGGTGGAATCTTGAACTGTGTTATGTTAGTGGGAGATATTTCAGTAGACGGGGTTCCTTATACAAATCTGAAAGGTTATCTCATCGGCTGGTAAAAGAGAGGATTCTCCATTTCGAATTCTGTGCGACCCAATAGACCAATTGAAACTCACGCTTCGTAGCTGGCACTTGTCTGCTCAGTCGTCTCGGTAGCCCCCGAAGACGTTTCCCACCCGCGGAGACTCCTCCAAGCCGTTTTCTGCACTCTTCAACCTTCCCAAACGGGCCTATCCTCCTCCCAGTGGCTGAGCTAGTGCTCAGTGCAACATTTCCTCCCGTCCTTCTTTGTCGTCGTTGCAGAAAGATGCATAGAAGCACCTCGAACTCCCCCGTAATTCTTCCCCAGCCATCCATCCCCAGATGGACGCCATAAATACTCCCTCTCCGACCCTCTCAACAACAACAACGCGTTCTCTCAACATCTCTCCGGTCCAGTCTGCTAACTCTTTTCTCATAGGCCCGTACTAACCTTCCCTAGTCGTGTCAACTTGAGTGAAGCTCACCGCCTTCAACAAGTTCTCTAACCACTTACCAAAGTACCACCTCCTCCTTCCCCCAAGCCATTCTCACCCTCCCAGCTTCACAATGTCTTCCAGCACCGGAAACACCACCGACCTCAAGATTCCTTCCAGCCCAGCCCGCACCACCGACGCCAAAATGTCCTCCAGCCCACCCCGCTCTTCCAACCTCCTCCCCAGCTCCCCCCCAACCAAGGTCAACGCCCAACCCGAATTCGTCTGGGACTGGCACCGCTGCCTCCGTGCCGGCAAGCACAGCTATGTCAAGAAGTGGCGCATCATCGAGTTCCTCGGCGCCGGGCGTGTCAGATTCGAGTATTTTGAGGGATGCACTGTTTGCAGCTTTGAGAAGGATGAGGGTAGGTATACTGTTGAGAAGGTTTGGGAGTTGGGATTGGGAATGAGTGCGTGTGATGATGCTTAGGTTGCGAATATTCGGGGAATCTGGTTTTGAAAAAAAAGAAAATGTTGATGATTGAAATGGGTTGGAATGTTTATTGTTAGGAGTTGGAATGATGGTATGGGACGATATTGTTTTAGGGATTGGAATGGAACTGGTGTATTGTTAGTAGTTTTTAGCACATGGGAGTGGAATGTATACCTTAGATAGCAATGAAAAATAGTTTACACACAATTGTCTCTGTCGCCTTTACTTCGGAAAAAATCATCAAGCAATGTCAAACGAATCACAGCCAACCACTGCAAAGGATCCAAACCGTCTTGAAACACACGCGTTTATTCAGCACTCTCACATTCCCAGATTAGTCCCTAGCTATGCACCCCAAATGCCCGACAACACCTCCCAAAACAACGAAAGAAAGAGAAACAAGCAGTTTGTACAGGCGGAAGCTTTTGAAGTTGCAGCAAGATCAGAATCCGGGCAGAGACGGAAGCTACAGCAAGGAAATTCAGGAAAGCCAAATAAACACAGAACCAGATCGACGCGAGACACGACAGAAACAAGTGACAAAGGAACATATTAACTGCCTAAACAATCGGCAAATGAGCGTAGGTGAATATTAATGGCCCCTCCTCCCTGGATGTGGCCTTCCAGGTGAGGAAGGTAGATAGGTCGACAACCCCGAACGAGTATGTAAGATAAACTAAGAAGTAATATAGGCTTAGTAGCAGTGTAGAAGTAGGAAAGACAAGAAGGTGTAAGCTCGTTCGGGAGAACGCAAAAGCCACAAGGTGGCTCGAAATCCAAACCCAGTTGCAGTATCTGTTTCAAAAGGGAATGACATGACAAAAGAAAAACGGTAACAAAAGACGAAGACCCAAACAATGAATGGTAAAGAAACGAAGAAAGGACTAAAGATCCCAAAACACCGGTAATGACTTTTTTCTTCCCTCCACCCGAAGAAATATGAGATTGAGAAACAGGAATAATACAAGAAGATACGGGAAAGAAACAGGGAAGGTAGAGAGAAGGAAAAGGGTAAAATAAGAAATCTGGTAATGAAAGATGATGGAACAGAAGGAAAGTAAATCGCAAACGGAACGCTTCAAAGCACAAAAATGAAAATCGTTATTCGAACAGCGTCCGCAAAAGCAACCAAGGATGCTTGAACCAATTCTAAGTTCTCGACTCAAGCCTATCACTCCTAACTCCGTGCCGGCTGAACCCAACTTCTCAAATCCTCCCGCAAGTCAAACTCGTCCACCTCTCCACTAGGTGTAGTTGGCCAGTTGGCTCTCAGGGGCTGCTCTACTATACTCCTAGAAGTAGGTCTCCTTTCAAGAGTGGGAGGGTTCCCGAGTCTGAACCCGCTGAACGGGCTGTTGTTGTCTCGTCTCTCGAATGGGGTGTGCATCTTTTGTCGAAAGATTGATGAACCAGGCGACGAGTCGTAAGCATCAAGCCGAGACTTTTCGCGAAGCCGAGAATGTGTCGTGTGAATACTTGAAGTTTCAGAGTTGAGACCTCCCTTCTGTCTTGTCGAGCTACGACTGCTTTGGATGGAATTGGTGGTGGAGGTAGCGGAGGAGGAATCGTCGCTTTCGTCTTCGGTGTCGGAGGAATAACCACTAGTATATGTCCGAGCTGGTTCGGGCCGCAGATGACGACTAGAAGATCTGCTGTGCGTTGCTCGAATATTTTTGGTTTTCCGCTTAGGTTTTGTGGTTGATGGTGTATCCTTCCATCCGTCGCCTCCCGCAAAGATATCGTCTATGCAGTCGTCCGCATCCAATTCGCTTCCTTGCAATTGCCATGTCGTGGCCATTGCAGTCTTGAACATGTCCTGCAGCGCCCGAGCATCCCTTCCACGAGACGGCGAACTCGAATTGACGTTGCGGTCTGATGCTCTGTCCGACGATACCGAACCATTGCTGATCTGGACAGGGGCGTGGTCGCTGACAACTCCGGTAATTGCTCCGAAAATATGTGCCGTCTTGAGTTGAGGCCTAATTTGTCCAACCATCAGCATATTGTTCCGTGTCACCCATACGACGCCCCTTGTGCGCCATCATTTCCGGTATTGGACCACTTACACCATATATTGAGTATCTCCCGACAGTTGTGTGAGCGCAATAGAAACCTTCAGTGTCGAATTGATTTTGCTATCTTGCAAAAGGTACCTTCGTGTCTCCTTGTCGACTGCCACATATTCTGCGAGGTTGAGTTTGACGGTGCCCAGGAGCACCCGCTCATCCTTTCCTCCAACGGTAGTCTCCTGTAGCACTTCCAGCACCAAATTTGTCTCGCTCAACATTCCCGTCCGATCAATTGTCATGCGGATTTGGCAAGTTGTTGTGTGCGCCCAGGTAACCTTATGTTCTCGTATCGGCGCCTTGTCGGTTCTTCCTCGCGCATCATTCCTACTGTTGCCTTCGACATTCCATCGTATATAGACTCCACCGGTGACAAGGGGGATGTTGTTGAGGTCGTGAAGCTGTAGTATGAGCTCAAATCTTGGCTGCGGTAGAGGTTAGCAGAGACCTTTTAGCACATGGCGCAATGGAGTACATACCCTTCTGTTCTTTGGAACTGTTAGGTCGTCAACGACACCATCAGTCAGTAAGATTCTCTTCAAAGGCGGAAAAGTAGCAGATTTGGGCGTGCTAGGCCTCGAGCAAAACAGAAAATCGGATTTAGAGAAGGAGAAGAGAGGAGTAAGAGGGGGACGAGCAGTAGAAGGAGTAGCAGGGGTAAAAGATGGAGTAGAAGGGGCAAGAAGAGGTGAAGAAATACCAAAGGAATGCATTGTTTCCAAACTATCAACAAGAATCAAAAATGGTAGGTTTCTGTTTCCTCTCTTGTCAATGGTTTAGAAAACACCAGGTTCCCTTGGACACAATTGAGCAGAGTTTGTATGGATAGAAAGACCAGCAAGTTTATATTCAGGTTGAAAAGAGCAGAGAACAATGACGAATGACTTGAAAGAGTGAAGTGGGAGCTTTCAATTTGTTTTTTGGGCGAGATCGTCAGGTCCGTGGCATATCCGGTCGATTATAAGCAAGGTCGCAGTTGGGGGGGTGTGGAAGAGAGTTTTGCAAGGCGGGAGTGCTGATCCGAAATCGCTCGTAGGTGTAATCGACTGAGGCTTGAATGCGGTTACGGTGCGGAGGTCTTGCAGGGCGGATCTGATGTGTGCTGGAACTGGGTTAGGATTGGGAAAGGTTCGGAGTGGTTAATGCGATGAGGATACCGACAGTCGTTTCCTTCGTTGCAGGCGGCTTTTCGAGGTGGATGTTTAGGAAAGCTAAATCCAAACACGTTGTGAATGCAAAAATGAGAGAACCGTGTGTATTGTTTCGCCTAGCCTTCTAAACTCCATCACCCTGCATAATAAAGGACTCCACTAATCTAATCCATCTGATCCATCTAATCACAACGATAATCCTCTTAATCATCTGACCCGACCAATGTAGCCTAGGCTAATCCCTCAGAAATCCCCCCTTTTCTTAATCACAACCACCGGGTGTGCAAAGAAACACCAACTCCCTCCAACGGACACCTTCTAACTCCACCCCTCAATGCTAAACTCTAATAACGATCCACTCAATCCCATAACCTCATATCTACCTCTCGGTTACCCACACTAGAAATATCAACCTCGAATCTCTTCCACTCAGTCGCATCCACCTCCATTGCAGACTCCGAAGATGCACCCTTCTTCTCACGAGGGAGATATAGCTTCAACGAATCCGCAGAAAACCGACCTCTCACTCGCACCCCGTCCATCGCCGAAATCACAAAGGAACAAGACTTCTTGACCTCTCTAATGACCCGGTAAGGACCCTCCCAAGGTTCCTCCCATTTCCTCCCGTGTTGACCGTCTAACTCATGTCTCCTCAAGGCGACCAGATCACCCACCTTGATACCCCCTTTCATTGACTCCCTGGCCTTTCGAATCATCTCATCCTGAGACTCCAGTCTAGACAGCGTAACGTTCTCTTGTAACTCATCCCTCGAAGCAGTGAAGACGTGAGCATCAGACTCCCAAGATTGACGAACCAAGTCCTGATCGAAAGGGAGGTCGTCTTGGACATCGCGCAACTCGTTGTGAACAACCGCTTCTTCCCTCGGATCCAGAATAGTGTTGAAGCCTCGTTGTTGTCGCCCAAACATCAACTGGGTCGGAGTGTAGCCGAAACGCCGAATGTCGCGATTATTCAAACAAAACTCGATGCCACCAGTATACTCATCCCACTTCTCCTCGACGTCTTGGGGATCATCCACATGGAACTTCTTGAGACGATATAATACGAGCTGTACGATCGACTCTGCCAGACCCACCGATTGAGGGTGATAAGGAGGTGCAACAAACTGAAGGATTCGTCGACCATTCAACAACAGAGAAACATGCTTCTTGAAATGGGACCCGCCGTCGTTGTATACTGCCAACGGATCTCCCAACCACCTAAAGATCTCCTCAAGGAAAGCGGCCGCCTCAGCAGAGCCATTAGCTGGAAGGGCTTTCAACCAGCACATGCGAGTGAAGTAGTCGACCACGATGAGGATGTATTTGTTGCCTGAGTCGGTTGCCGGAGAGATAGGTCCCAGATAGTCAATCCCCAGCATATCCATTGGTTGAATCTGAAGTATCGGATGAGGGAGTCTTCCTTTCTTCTTGAGGGCTCCCATCAGTTGACAATTGTGACACGTCGAAGTGAAGGAAGCGATATCTTTCGACCTGGTTGGCCAATATACTTTTCCCAAGGCCTTCCGAATATTCGATGGAGTTGCGAAATGACCGTGGAAATCGTGAACCCATTCCAACACATCTGCTACCTCGTCCTCCTTGACACAGAAGGCCCACCTCCCATCGTTCTCCCGATATAACAGGCGTGATTCTGACGAGCCCACCTCCTGCTTCGCTCCTCGATCCCACCCTCTCAATATCTCAATTATTCGCCCTCTTCTCCCATGAAACTCAGTTATCGCGAAGCGTCCCACCTTTCGCTTCACCCATCTCGCCCATCTTTCGTCTTCCTCGTTCTCGCTCTTCTCCAAATGACCTAGGACTTTGTAACGGATTACCGGTCCATACCAACGGGAATCAAGCCACTCGCCCCATTTCTCTTCTAGACTCTCGTTCACTACACTCTCATCATCATCGCTTCTCTCGGAGTCTCCTCTCATCAACGTTTCCTCACTCCTCTCTTCTCTTTGGACTATCTCGTTTTCCTTTTGTAATTTTCTCGCCTTTTCTTGATTCTCAATCTGCTTCGAGATTCTTCGCCTCTCGTCGTCTCTCAGCTTTTGGTTCACCACCTTTCTGACCTCTTCTTCTCGTCTTCGCTTCTCTTGGATCCTCATATCTTCCGCCTTCCTCTCTTCCTCTCGTTCCAGAACCTCCAACACCTCTCTCGCCGTCTCGCTCAGCGTGGCATTCACTTCCATATACTCCCCATTTCCTCGCTTCGGGACCCTCCACCGCTCAAAGGAACGGACCCCGTTCGAGAAGACTTCCTGTTCGCACCAGAGCTTGATCTCGGGAAGGGGCATGTCGTAAGATTCACCTTCGAGTGGTGACGGAGGTTGCATGGCTTGTACCGGAAGTCTTGATAGGCCATCTGCGAGTTGCATCTCACGACCCGGAACATGGATGATACGCAAGTCGAATTCGCTGATCTGACTCTGCCAATTCGCAATCCGGCCCTTCGCATCACCCTGCAAGATACTTGTCAAGGCACTATGATCCGTATAGACGAGCGTCGGGTACTGACTTCCAAGAACGTGATGACGAGAGTCCTTGAGCGCTTTGATAATGGCAAGAGCCTCCCGTTCCGAGTTCGTATATTTCGACTCTGCCGGGGTAAAACGCTGGGAGATATACGAGATAACCTTCATCGCTTTGCGGTTACTTGCTGTGACTCGAGTATTGGGTGGATATTCTTCTGGGAGTTGAAACAAGACCGCGCCGAGTCCTTGTGCCGATGCATCCGCTGCCAGGTGGAATTGACGATTGTAGTCCGGAGTAAAGACCGAGTTAGAGATGACCGCCGTCCGAATGGCATCAAAGCTTCTCTGTTGCTTTTCCGTCCAAATGAATGCTGGCTGACCTTGGTTATCGGTTTGGAGTGACGACTTGAGGACTCGGATGTGTTCGGCTCGCCCTGGAATGAAACGACGGAGATAGGGAGTGAGGAAGGCAAAGGCCTCAACTTCTGCGTAGGACTGTGGCACTGGGTAGTCTCGGAATACCGCGATTTTCGTATCCGAAGGAGTAATCCCATCTCCGCCATCGAAGCCTAAGATTCGGACCTGGCTCGCAAAGAAGGTCGATTTCTTCCCATTCAAACTCATGCGTGCCCAACTGACTCGTGGAAAAAAGAGATCTCGCAGGAATGTAAACATGGATTCGAAGTTTCGAGCACTGCCATACGTGTCGTCCATGAAATGTTGGAAATTCAGTCCATCCAGCTCGTCATGCTCCCCATCCAGCTTCGGGGAAGCTCCCTTTCCGTCCGGTCCTGGTGGGATAGCTCCGAAAGTCATGTTCGCGAACTTGGAGTAAGTAAAAGCTGCGTCGGCAAGTCCTTGTCCCATCTTGGCCATACAATACTGTCCCTTCGGGGTGTTGAAGGCAGTTTTCCATTGGTCTTCTTCGGCAATCGGGATTCCCCAATAGGCGTTGCTACCATCGCAGACAAAATACGTCGTATAACCGGGCTTGAAGATACTGTCGAGGACGTACTCATGCCGCTGCATGGGATAGGTAATGCGATCCGTGGCGTCGTTGAGCTCGCAGAAGACATTGACCATCCGAAATTGTCCCTTCTTCTCCTTTGGCACTAATTTCATCCGACTTGACCATGGCGAAGTACAGAGTCTGATAACCCCTGCCTGTTCCAATAAGGGAAAATTTTCGTCCATCCATTTGTGCTCGGCCTGTGTGTATAGCTTCTCACGGTGTACCTTTGGTTTCGCGTTCGGGAGGAGTGGAATGTGGTGTTGTAAGAAATCCGTCGTCTTGAGATCAGTTACTTGATTGGCGAAACTCTCTCTCCAGGTGTAACATAGCCGGGCGACCAGGTCCCTCTGAGCTTCCGTCTCCGCACGATCTCCGATGGTGATTCCAGTGGAGCGAATCCAGTCCCAGATGTCCAAGATAGGCGTGTCGTGGTCAATGGCGCGAGACTCCGGGCGTCGTTCTGTTGGAAATGTTGTATGAGTCATCCCTTCCACCATTCGTACACCCATCGTGTCACCCTTCTCCGCTTTCCGCACCTTCAACCCCTGACAATCCTCACACCTCCTCTCCCCGCAACTCTCACACTTCCGCGACACGATCAACTCGACTTTTCGGCACTCCTCTTGCCATTCCGCCATACTATATGATTTAAAACAATGCAAGGGTAATGAATGCGCAGACGGGGAAGAAAAACAAGAGATATTCGCAACATCAACAAACAAAGGGGGGTTGGGTAAAGATAAAGGGGTTAGTGGTCCATTGGACTCATTACAGGAATAATATTCCTCATCAGAACTCAAAGACAAATCCGATACATGGGAATAAGAGGATAAAGCAACAGGGGTAGAAAACAACGGGGAAATACGCTTGCGACGTTTCTTCTTCGGGCAAAAATCAAAGGTCTCTCCAGGAATCTCTCTCACGCCTACTTCACCTATCCTCCTGGTAACAGGTGAAGTATCTAGTTTTCCGAAGAAGACTCATACTCCGACTCAGACTCTTCGCACTCCCACTCATCGCCCGCTCTCGACTGCTCCGCCTCCCACCAACTCTCGACCTGCTGAGCCTCTGAATCCTCATCATCTGATTCCTCATCTTCACTCGACGACAACTCATCTCTCTCTGACGGAGCACCGAACTCAGCTCTAGTAGACCACCCTTCCACTAGATCCCTCGCCATCATACGCTCCGACGACTCCAAATCTTCGACTAGGTGCACATCATCGGTGGTAGGACGGAAAGCACTAGTTCGAAAGATAGAGAAGGCCTCTGGCAAAGGTGTCCCTTCCGCCGTGAAATCGCGTGGAACCGAGCACTGGATGTCATCCTTACACCGGATCACATATCCAGGATTAGGCCCATACTCCCCCATTGCACGAACTTGACACAACCACCTTCTCGACAACAAAATACCATAGGAGCAGTTTTTCGGATTAACGTAGCAGACAAATGTGGACCAGACCTGTCCGACTCGCATGCGTACCCTCACGTATCGGTTCAAGCTGACAACTTCATCCGTAGCAGTGCGCATCATGAGACCCTCAATTGGGTAGGTGGTCATGTTGTACTTCTTGACCACTTTACGGTTGATCAAGCTGATCTGGGCACCTCCGTCGATGAGGGCTCTCATGATCTTGAAGAAGGTTCCGTCCTCCAGTTCGACTACTCCCCAAGTATAGAAGTTCCCAATCTTGGTAACATCTCCCTCCGGCTCATCTCTTGCCTCTCTCGCAGCAGGGTCAACCATCCAACGTTCCACCTCCACCGCATGATTCTCGCCCGTAAACACAGCTGAGGCAATCAACCCATCTTTCCCCAAGTATTCCACTCGAGTAACTGGTTGAGTCTTGCGCGGATCTTTCGATTGACAATACCAAGCCAACTGAGCACGAAAGAAGGAGTTCCCATCTAGCCACTGGGCTAATGACATCCTTGCTCCACCTGGGGCAGTCCAGTAAGTTTCTCTCAGAATGTCCGCCACATCCAGAGGCTTTTGATCACCGAGCAGACGAGTCGTGGCGCGAGTCGGCTTCCCCTTTCTCCTTCCTGCCTTGAACTGAGCTTTGTTCTGTTTGGACAGTAGATGTTGTGCTCTCTTCAGTTCCGCCTGGAGGTCTCGAACTTTCTTCTCTTCCGGTGATAGACCGACCTGGACATGCACAGGCTGATCGCCCATTTCGATATCGATGTGGACTGGCGGATCTCCGGTGAAGTCGTCAACTCTCGGGGCTTGATAGTTGGACTGCTCTCGATTATTGCGTTTCGCTTGGTGGTTTTCAGCCTTATGATGTTGACTGCCATTCGATTCACTCCAATCCTCTCGAGTTCTCTTTTCCGCTGCTGCTACCCCAGCAGTTGTAGCAACCTCGACCAACGGGGCCTGAGTGAAGATTTCGACGGACGCCGCCTCCAATAATCGCACTCCATCGTCAGGACTCACTCCTCGGGAGGACGTCAATGGTTCGTCCGGAGATAGCCACTCTATCTGATTCACCTTGTTTTCCCTCAGGGCTCGGGCTTCTCTATCGCGAGCTATCAGCTTGTAAGTGTCGTCTCTGGAGAGCTTGTTGGGATTTGTGCAAGACTGAGCTGAGTGACCAATGTCGCCGCAGCTATAGCAATTCATCTTGGGGTTCATCGGCCAGGTCCTGTTTGCGACCGGTTGCTGACGATTGCTGCCAGTGGCATAGCTCGGAGGAGCAGACGGTGCCACCACAGACCCACTCTGGCTTCCCATTTTCTCCACTCGGTCTGCTAATTTCCCAATGGCTTTGGCAAGCTCAACCGTTCCCGACGAGACATCTTTGGAGGACGATTCCATTCCCAAGTCCACCTCCCTCATAGCATTATAAATCTTGGTGTACTCATCATTCGACCATAACCTTCTTCTGAGGTACTTGACATTGTCGAGGACGTCCTTGAGACTGAACACCACCTTTGACTGCATAGCTAAGCGTCCTCGGACCGTGTCCGCAAGTCCGGTATCTGAGAGTCCATCGATGAAGGCTTCTTCGAGGTCCCATTCCCCGTCGTTATTCTCCGACAACTTGTAGCGGGGGTCGACTTTCTCATAATGGTACACTCCTTCCGCAAGATACCTCATCAGGGATTTCGAGCCTTGAGTACACTTCTCTTGATACTTGGTGAGAGCCTCCTTCCTCTTAGCCTTTTCTTCCAAGGCATCAAGGCCTCCAATGTATCTGAGCCTGAACTTCGAGAGGACCGATTTGTAGTCTCTACGGACTTTCCCCTCCAGCGAGTCAAAGTAGACCTTTGCTTCACCCTGCAATCCCAACTCGAAGGCGACTTTCCTTGATCGCTCAATCATCTCCGGGGCGGTAGAGTTAGCCGGAATGATGAAGGTTGCAGCAAAGCCCACCGCTTCCAGGTACCCTTCAAACTCTTCGGCCGCTTCCGTCTTCATGGTTTCGGTGACTGTTGGGGCAGGGGTACCCTCAACTACTTCGTAGTAACCATGGAAGACTAGATCCTCGCTCGCCTTGGCCTGCATCCGAGCCACAATGTCTCGTTGGGACATCTCGAGTTCCGGTTGACTTGATTGCAGTACGATAGGTTGTTGCGGTGTTTGAGGCGGTGGATTCCCTTCTTCTTCGGGATTCCCACTCTCTTCCCAGTCACAAGCAAAGTCGTCGGTGTCGTCCGAGTATACTGATTCGTCTGACGATTCCTCTACTTCCTTCTTCCTTTCACTCGTTTCTGATCCAATGGGAGAGAAAGTTGGCCACTCTTCTTCCTTCCACAAGTCTAGCAGTCCCGTTCCAGTTCTCCGTGCAGGTGTCGAGGAAGACTCCGGGACGACAGTTTCGTCTGCTGGGTCTATCGAGAAATCTTCGTCGAGGGAATGAAAGGACTGTTCACTACCCTCTCCGTTGACTGATGGGTTCTTCGACGAACGAGTTGATGATGCAGTCGAAGAGGCTTCTGAAATCGCTTGTCGGATACTTCGGAGATGATCAATGAGGCTGTTGAATTCTTCCGGTGAGGGGACTGATCTCGGATCCAGAGTTTCTACTGTCCAAGGATCTGTTTGGTCTGTCTCAATCTTCTGTTCTTCCTCTTCGGCTAAGATCTCACTAACGATTTGTGCAGGATTTTTTCCACCCAGAATCTCGTCCACTCTCAACCTCAATTCGTGGTGGGGTTGTACCCTTGCTGAACTGACGAACGAGGTGATGCTTCGTTTAGCTATGCGTTGTAGTCGAGTTGCTTCGCGTAGCAAGCTTTCTTCTCTGTTGATTGATGACTCCAGAGTGGCGGAAAGGATCGAAGATTTAGAGAGGTGATTGTGAAAGTTTTGTGTGAAATTTTGTTGGTTCGTTGTGAGATGTTTGTTGGAGAGAGGTTTTGATCGATCTCCGAGCACCTTCCGTCTCCTTTCTTGGCGCCCAAACTCCCCCCTTCTCGTCTCCCTCTTTCCTCGTCCATTCCCTCCCATGTTTTCCACACCTTTCCCTATCAGCCAATACCCGATTACCAATCCGCATAGTACCATCCATAACTTCAGAATGTGGACTGTGGTGATTGTTCGTGTTGTTTCCGTTCTGTCTTCTCGGTTGCTGGTCTGGGTGACGTCATGACGCTTTCGCTGTCTTCTCCTGATCGTCGGCATCCCCACTCTTCGACTCTGGACTTGTAACTGCGTACCCTCTCTCATGGGTAGAAAACCACTCCGTCAGTCTCCCTCCGAATGAAGCGAAGAGATCCTGAGTAGGCGTCGCCAAAACTGTGAATGCAAAAATGAGAGAACCGTGTGTATTGTTTCGCCTAGCCTTCTAAACTCCATCACCCTGCATAATAAAGGACTCCACTAATCTAATCCATCTGATCCATCTAATCACAACGATAATCCTCTTAATCATCTGACCCGACCAATGTAGCCTAGGCTAATCCCTCAACGTTGTCAGTTACCATATTTCCAAGTTTTTTAGTAAGGGCGGGTATTCTGATCAATGCATCTCTGGGTGATGCTGACAAGGATGAGAAAGTCGAAACAAGAGTCTGAATCGGGCGTTCGAGTGCGACAGTAACCGTAATCAAGAGGAGGCAGCAGTAGCAGCAGTATCTTCAGGATTGCTATCGTACGTACCAGAGAATAAGGCGTAGAGCGAGCAGGAAAGGAATGGGCGATAGGGTTGGAAGGGAACGTCGTTGGCTGGGTAGAAGCGGAAAGGAATGGGAATGGACAAGAAGGAAGAGAGAGGAGAAAGGCTGTCGATGGAGGAGGTTGATGATGATGATGATGATGGATGAAAGATAGGGTGAAATGGGTGAAAAGAAGGCAGGAGGTGCAGGAAGGCAACAAACCCAAGAACAACACCAAGAAACAATCCTCTTGACTGCAGTAGAATGAATGGAAAGCGAAAGCTGGAAAGAAAGAAGTGGTGGAAAGAGAAAAGAGCGAACCGTGAAC
Source organism: Ascobolus immersus RN42 (assembly GCA_003788565.2). Classification (NCBI taxonomy): domain Eukaryota; kingdom Fungi; phylum Ascomycota; class Pezizomycetes; order Pezizales; family Ascobolaceae; genus Ascobolus; species Ascobolus immersus. Next base: position 81,985 of record ML119691.1, read on the forward strand.
GAAAGACGACGAGAGTGTAACGGGAGACGGTCAAAGAAACGAAACTGAGCGAGAAGGTCAAAAGGGAGCGAGCTGCGACAATGCGAGATGACGACTCGCTGCTTTGTGGGGATGAATGTCTCGGATGGTGGCAGGCGACAAGCAGCAACAGCAAATTGAAGATTGAGCCGCAAAAACAGCACGGCAAAAGCTCACAACAATCAAAAGCACGGCAGTCTCGTGAGTCGTAGGGCCTTGTTTGAGGAGAGTTGTCTGTCCCATTGGTTTGACCCATCTCGTGCCGAATCCCGACGATTTGCGACTGGATCATCCGGCACATCTCCACAAATTCCTTGCTGTTTTTATCCGTACCCTGGGCCAAGTGTTTTCCGGAAGAATATCCGACACTTTGGTTGTGGAGAGCGCAAAGCCTAAAACGTCCAAGCGGGAGTACAACGCACGACCAAAGTGCAACCTCCAACGAACGGGATCCCGAATACGGATATGATGCTGCCGTTGGAAAAACCATCAGTACAACTCTCAGCTGTTCATCTCGACTGCAAACCGTTCTGCACGCCTCCGTACCACGCGCTCATCTCTCAATGGCATACAGCACCGGAATTTGGAGACGGTTTCGAGCTCTAGCTTGACATTTTTGACACCGTCTCACCTGATTAAGATTGACCTCATGAGCCTCCTCACCAATCATTCCTTGCGATCACACTCGAATTTTATATTGCACATTGCTACTGGAATCCACCAATGCAAGACATGCTGGTTATCAAATTGTACTTATGGTTTCTTGCACACTTTTAACGGATTACTGCGGATAGTTTGTACCGTCTACAGTACTGAAACTCCAAAATACCTCTTTTGCCTTCATCAAACACCTCGATAGCCACCACAAATCACAGCATATCCCTCTTGACGTATCTCACAATGTGTACTTATTCAACATTTCGATCATGTATACTTGCCCTTCTATACATGACCTGCTGTCCATACCTCAAACCCATCCATCTGGGTTCAATCAAAGCTCCTGTCTCTTATCGCCCGCCTATCTCACACGTTTGCTTGTCACCTCTCGCTCGTTGCTTGTCTCCACTTGACTTCTCTTGACCCTGCCGTTTATCTCTTGACAGTCTTGTCAGTTCCAAACCCCGCACTCGCGAACCTTCTTTCGCAGCAGACAGTCAGGGTTCGCCCAGTCGTTGGCATCCAGTCATTCCGTCATTGGCAGCCTGTCACAAGCCAAACTGGTGAGGGTTTTGAGCGTTGGCAACAACATCACGATGCTGCACATCCCTAAAGTGCTTGCAGAGTACATAAAACTGTGCACCTTGCAGATTGCGTCCTTCTCCGCAATTTTCATCCGTCTTTTTGTAGGGAGAAATCCGCAAGAGGGGGAGGGGCAAAACGCACTGCGGATGAGACGTTGGACAACGAATACACACCATACACTCTCAAATTTTCAACTCCTTGCCCAAGGCCTTCACCGACTGTGACGATTGATATGCCTTTCCTCGAAGCACTCTTCCTGATCGTCGCCCTCATCCTCGCAGCCCAACGAGCGGGGACAAACTGCACCCCCAAACTCCTCCGAGAGACCAAACCCAAACCCAGTTGAAATCTCCCCCTCTCCAGTACAGTGTGGTGTGATCCCCTATCTTAACGAAATGACCACCGTCCTTCATATTCGGCACCGAAACGAGGCTTCGGTTAAAGAAACTTGCCAGTGCTATCGGTCACCCGTCGCGGAAGCACTCCACTAAATTAGCTTTGCATTCGGCCCGCCTCCTCGCCGTCGGTCTGCCCTCCGGCAAAACGTCAATCCGAGCTGGTCCAGCTTGTCACCTGCCTATGACGTCTACGTCCATGAGATAAGACCGGACGAAGAAAGGGCCTCCTTCCTTATCGCTGTGGTGGGGTCCGCATAACCCTTCCTCACCTTCCGTTTGCGCCCAATATGACAATACCATTGTTTTCTGTTTGAACCGACACTTCATGCGAATGTTTCAAAGCGCTGAGTGAGGCAGAGTTCGAGATGTTTCGGATTGTTCGAGGCGATGTTCGCGAAGGGCGTGGTGGGTGAGACTGTCGCAGCTAAAGATAGCGGTGCCTGGCGTTGCTGGGGTTACGAGGGGTAAACATTGGGATCGATCGGGGGAGGTGAAATGAGCTGCAAATGAGGCTCTCGGTTGGGAAAATTCCGAATACGACTTGTCACATTGATGTGATGTGATATTAAACTTTTATTATATTGAGAGGTTTGCTTTTATGTAACCGGGACCAAGGAGAGGAGAAGATGGGGGGTGCGGAAGGGAGAGACGGAGAATAGGGCGGGGGGATCGTCGAGGCGGTGATCGCGGAGAGCGGGTGGGCGCTGCCGGCCGAATTGGGGATTGGCACTGTGGGAACGTGGAGAGGGGATTCAGGCACTGGATGTTGATCATCCAAGGACGGGAAGTGGAGTGAACAAAGAAATATATCATAATCATTCCATAAGTAAAATATCAACGCCATAGAGAACTCCTTGATGAAAACTAGATGGCTCCAGGTAATTGTTAACTAGAGACCGAAAATGAAAATGAACTCCACCTCTTCGTAAGCCCAGAGAAATCTCCTTCCTAAACATGGTATCAACCTCCTGCCTTTTCCATCTGCTCAACTAGACTTCCCAGAAAGCCTTCGCCTCCTCTTCCCCAACGCCGACACCCTCTCCTTCACTCTCCTTAATCAATCCTAGTCTCTTCTTCCTAAGCACCTCCCAGAAATCGGACCTATCCCCTCCAAATTCTCCTCCAGTAAGCCTCTTCTTGAAACCATTGAGCAGCTCATTAAAGATCTCAACCGCATCATAATCAATCAGTTCACTCCTAAGCACAGCCATCATTTCCACAGCCCGCTCATACCCACTATCCCCAATACTCTCCTTGACCACCTCCTCGATCACGCCCAAGAATGACCTTGACAGTGTAGTAATATCGGTATTCTCGTCGCCGTTTTCAAGAGCCCTCTTGAAGTCTGGAATAGCATTGGTGGGAGAGACGGTGTTTGCCTTCGTCTGCTTCTGTACATCTGGGTCTTCGGCGTTGAGGAGAGCGTCGATATCGAGGCCAGAGAGCGGCTTTGGTTGTTCGCGCACCTTACCGAAGCCCTTTTGCTTTGGCGGGACTTTCTTGACTTCTGCGGCCTGAAGGACGGCCTCATGGGCCTTTTCAAAGTCTTCCTTCTCGAGGAGTTCTTTAGGAGGTTGTGAGTATTTAACGAGAATGTCGTGGGGCGGCGGGACGGGCTCGTCAGGGTGGACGGCACGGTATTTGATGACTTGGTTGATGCGGTGGTAAAGGGGTGAGAAGACATCTTCGACTTTGGCGTACTCGCAGGGGTTTCCGTCGTCGTCGGTGCCGGCAGTCATGAGGTCCATGGAGTCTACTAGATCATCCATAGCTGACTGCAATTCCGGTGTGGGAAGAAGACGATGTTGCGTGAGCACCTTGCCCGAGGTCGTCTTGACGTGGTCCAGAGGTGGGAATCTGAAATGACGAACGTCCTCGGCGAAAGGGAGCTCAGTCTTGATGAGGCATTCGTGGTCGGGGCTGATGGAAGGAACGAGGATACACATGACGGGCGATTTCTTGGATTTTGTGTTGGTTGAGGCAACGAAGCGGCCGAGACCGTAGTGATCAAGCTCGTACATGGCGTGGATGAGGGAAGAGAGGGCGAGGCGGGCCTTGGGGTTGTCCTTTTTGGCGACGATTTGGGTGCAGTTTGACATGCATAGGTAGCGCTCGTACTAGGACTTGTTAGTAGAGTAGGTAAGAATAAGGAAGCGGTTACCTTTGCTTTGGGAATGAAACCGACGATCTCGAGACCGGGGCTGGCGTTAAAGTCGGTGATTTCCCTATCACTGGCGTTTATGGGGACGATAGCACGGCCGTACATGTATCCTCTATCCAACTCCTCCACCTCCACCTCCTTCTTTTTGCCGTTTTCTTCCTCGACGGTGTACACCCTATCTGCCCTGACCTGCTCCATCCCAGCATCGCCCTCCTCATCCTTGACAACTCCATCACCCGTAGCCACCGCAAAGCTTGACGCCGATACAGGTTTGGCCTGCATGATCTTTGGGAACTGTTCAACGTCGATAATGAGGGAATTTTCCAGATCCTCTGGATCACCGAGTGTGAGGACTCCATTGAAGGTCTTGACAGGGCGGACTTGCTTCATCCTTGGGATCTGGAGGGTTTCGATGACTTCGGCGCAGGTAGCGTAGACACCACGGCCGTCGGTAAGACTACTGCAGAATGTTTTAAAGAGCTGCTCGTTTGCAGCTTTGGTTTCAGATTTGTCTTCCTCTTTAAATCCGTACTCTTCGTCATCGAAATCTACACCGCTGTGGAAGAAGTTAGCTATCTGTAGAATGTGCTGGAAAGATGGTGAGCAACTAACACGACAGTCAAACTAATTTTCAATTCGTTCAACTGGGCTATGATATCTTCGAATCCGGCCGGGTCCATGTTGTGCGTTCCATTCGAAACATATATGATCTTCTTGATGTATTTAAGATGCCTGCAATAGGAACTGATTAGGTCAATAGCCACCACAATTGCCGACATGCCTGAGACGAGGTCAGCGACTGTATCCTCTTTGTTCTGGTGTAGTGGCCCACTCACCGTCTCCTTCATCTGTCCCGCTCGGCACAAACTCCTTCTGTAGATTCCGGATATCAGGCAGCAAGCACCTAATTTAGTGTCAGCACATGGACCAAGTGCATTGTTCGAGGGCGCACATACTGTCCAAGTGGCTTCAGCACCTTTATGTTTTGATACGATGGGTCTTGCATCAACGAGTTATCCGTTCCTGCCTCCAACAACACACGTTAGCCTCAACCTCAAATCAATGACCATCCCCATCCGGCTTTGCAACAGATGCTTGTTGAAAGTCATCAGCCCGACCCATATGCATCCAACCCGCTTCTCCCCGTCCATCCCTCTACTCTCCACCCACTCTCTGCCCTTTCTCCATCCATTCACCACCCTACCCACACCCATCACAGCCAGAACCAGACTCACCATCCGTCCTAAACCCCACAACCCCCACCGTATCCGTCTTCCTCCCATTCATAACCGTATCCGTAATCTTATCCCACACATATCGCAGCGCAAAATCGAGATCCGATTCCGTCCGTCCAGAGTGGAATTGTCCCATTGAGGCGCCGAGATCGACGACATAGACTGTTGCGGCCTTGTCCGCCATGGTTGCGAGAGGTACGGGAGTCCTTTAACGGCGTTTGTGTTGATTCTGTGGGTCGACCGGTTTGTAGGTTGAGCTTTGGTGGAGTGCCGATCTGGATGTTGAGCTGGACTGAACTGGACAAACTTGGGGAGACGTGACGTCCCGCGTGCGATCGCGTGGGAGGTGGTGACTTGCGCGTGGAGTAAAGTGGTGAGTCACAACTGTGACTCGCTTAGCGAGGCTGATTCAGATTGTCGAACCGTCGGTCGCAAAAATGTGGTTCCGCTTCTTGCCCGACAGGAAGAGGCTCTCTGAGTACTCTTCTTTAGATTCACGGTCGGTTCAGTCGCATATTGATAATATGAGGTGGGATAAGACGTCTCGTACTATCCTTGACTGAATGGCTTCCTCAGAACATCGGTGCTGGGAAAGCTCTCCCACAACGGTGAGAGCGTATTGGCGACCCTCCTCCGATTTTTACACAGAGTTTTTTTCACACTTTCCATTCTTTCTCCATCTTTCCAGCCAGCTCCTAGAACAATAATTACCGCGCCGCTGCCATCATGGTGTTGTCTTTCATCCCCTCCGTCTCTTCCTTTATCTTTAGCGTGGTCGTGAAACTGGTCATAAAGCCCCTATGCACAGTTAACAAATGTGAGCAGCTTTGGCCTAACGGAATGAATTCTCCTCTTGCCTTTTACCAGAGGAGACCATGGGCGCAAGCATCACTGCTCACTATCACAATCTTTGGAACACAACACGCTACAGCGTAGGAGTAATCCGCCTGTAAGCCTATATTTTTGCAGCGCATGCCTTATCAGTGCAAATAACGGTGGTTTTCGATGAGTTTGGAGGGGATTCGGGTGGTGAGACTGGTGAGGAGTGGAATTGGCGAGTGCGTGGGTTCGAATCTTGGGGCGGGCGGATCTTTTTGCTAGACAACGAGCTCGAGAACGAGCGGCCATCACAACGGACAGATATTGAGATCTCAGAAGTATGCTTGCCAGGCTCTGTCAGTCCAAAAGTTTAGTATTTTGCTTTTAAAACCAAATACTATCGCATCTCCCTGTGGTGTAGTTGGTATCACAACAGACTGTAATGTTCGGCTTCCGAAGCCCGTATCAGGTAATCTGCAGGTCACCAGTTCGACTCTGGTCGGGGAGAGCGGACGGTCGACGTTCTCTTTTTGCCGCGTTGACCGTGAATCCTTCCGGCTGATAATGCAACGGCGGGCCATTGAATACGTCGGCCCGAATGGTCTAGAGGTATGATACTCCCTTCGGGACGCTGTTCCGAGTTGCTTAGCAGCCTGCTCATCGCATGGGAGTGGTCCCGAGTTCGAATCCCGGTTTGGGCCTTTGTTTTGCTCCGGGTTCGGTTCTACCTTTTACAGTCACGGCTATAAGATAAGGCCTTTGTGATAATCGGTGAAACTTATGTGTGCTACAATTGAGTTTCCGGGCAAATCAACCATCGGTTCTCCTTGTGGTGTAGTTGGTATCACAACAGACTGTAATGTTATCACACCGCAATCCGCAGGTCAGCAGTTCGACTCTGCTCGGGGAGAAATCACCTCTGGTGTTCTTTTTGTAGTGTCCTTTTGTCCTCCGAGACAAATCTTTTACGTGATGTGCTTTTTGGTGATAGAGGCTGCACAGCTAGAGGATATAAAATTCATTTTCATGGTTCTAATAGTCGGGAAGAACATCGAGAGCGGTAAATTCCGTTCGGGAACGAAGGTTCGCAAAAAGATATGGATAACCCTGACAAGGTTTGAACAAGCTACCCGATAGCGCCAGTACGGCACCTCCATTTGGTGGCTGTGGCTTTACAGCAGGGCGTCAACCAACTGTGCCATTTCGGACTTGCTTAAGAAGTTGTGAAAGCTGGTAATCCTATACCCTTGAGAAAGGAGAGGGACTCGGCGAAAAAACGAAGATGCAAACACCGAACGCATCCTCTTCTGATGCTACAAAAATCCACGTACCACCTCCAACTATGATACAAATCCCGAATATACAACGTCCTCCTCTATCCTACACACTAATCCCCCCACCCCCAACTCTCATCTTGCCCGCCTTGATAATCAACTCCTCCGTAACCTCTCCTCCATCAACTCCTACAACCCCGTAACTCCCAATCTGCACCCCACCGGTCTCCGTGGCTTGATGCTTCCCTTCATCCGCACCAACCGTCCTTATCTTCACAGCCTTCCCTCCATCAAAACTCACCAACTCACCCTCCACAAATCCCTCCTCATAATCTCTCTGTTGAAGGCAGTCATCCATGATATTCCAAGCGGCGGTCCGTACATCTTCGTAGGGTAGGCAGAACTCGGGGTCGGTGAGACCGTTGGTGTCGGGTGTTTCGACTGGATTTCTATCATCAGCATGCTGATCCTACCCAGGAGTGAAGGATGCATACGTGTTACCTCTACCCCACACCTCCTCACCCCCTCTTCAAGGGAATCTGCCTGGTCGAGGAGCACAATGTTATTCCCTGCCTCGCCGCCATTTGCGCACAGGATCGCTTCGGGGTTGGCGGGGTAGTAGGTGTCGAAGAGGGCGACGCAGGAGGAGATCGATGGTGCGTCGTGGTCGAGGAGAGGAGAGATTGGCGGTAGACATGTTATTGCGGCTTGCGAGACGCCTATTCTCACATAAGATGTTAGCGGGTTGGTTGAACGCTCACAAAGATGGGGAGGAAGGAGTTTGTGCGTACCGGCGAGGAAGAGGAAGAGAATGGAGAGGGGTCCGGTAAGCTGCGAAGGCATGGTGAGGAGGTGATGGGGGGAAAGAGGGATCGGAGCTGCTGAGGGCTGGTGGTTGGTGGGGACGCCTTAAGGGTCTTGGGTGAGGTCCGATGAGAACATCGGAGAAGGTTGTGGTGGTGAGAGCTGATGGGCGATGTTTGGAGATAGTGCGGGAAGGATGATGTCATTTTGCGTGTGTGGAGATGCGGTCAAGACGGCTTGATGGAGATGGGCTCAGAAACAAACGCTCACGGCCTCACAAAGATGGTCTCTTGTGAATCGATAGAATTGTTGTATTGCAGATACAGCGTGGTAGTATTATGGATCATATTCGAAGTATGTTAATGGCCTGGCTTTACATGGAGATAAGTAGGTGCTGCAGAGAAGAACCGAGACTCGGGCATGCATCAGAATCACTCAGCCACGTGCACGGCATACCGTCACACCTCAATGAATCAATTCCGAGAAAAGCTCTCGCCCTTCGGGCAATGGCGCAACAGGAGTTCTCCATAACTCCGGGTTCCCAGAATCCGCCAGGGACTGGTCGCCGGTTCGATTCGTGATCAAAATGATCCAGTAATCAGAAAACCGCAGCTTCCACCCGTTGGGCACAGAGACGCCAAGCAGGAAATGCCTGGTCTTGTCGAAGCGAGGGGATCACTACCCAAAGTTGTAGACTCCAGGTACTCCGTAGTAAATGTGAGGGAGGGTATTAGTGATGGTTACATTTCGAACTTCCAAAAAAATTCACTCGGAAAATTGAAAAGTAATACAAAAAAATGACACTCGAACAAAACATTAAAAGACAAAAAAAAATAGGCAGTAAGGTCGCACAAATTCACAAAAAAAACATAAAATACAAAATGTAACGGGTCCTTTAAACCTGTAGTCCGCAGGCTGGGTTCCCATAAAAAGAGATGTAGTTCGAGAGATGATAGGTCACAATCATCTCTCGGGTGAACTCTTTTGTTGTCCGAATTCTTCAACAAAAGTGGCTCGTACTCGTACAGTGCTGCTTCTTGTTAAAATCGCCTGGGATATGTAGATATAAAGTGAATCGATGCACACTTACAATGGAGATTATTGTTTGTAAGTACTTGCTTTTCAAAAAGTAAAGCTCTTGCATTCCGTCCTTCGCATGCGCGCAAAGAACAATCTGTGAACTGGTTTAACTCCGACGTCAAAATCCTTGCGACTGCCGGGGCCTTTTATACTGCTAAAAAAAAAACTCCCCCCGTCATCGCCGGAATCTCCCCGCCCTCGTTCTCGCCTCCGTAATCGCCGGAATATGAATCCCCTCGCCCTCGCTCCCGCTCTTGGCCGCGCCCCTGTCCCCGTCTCCGTCATCGCCGGAATATCCTCGACCCTCCGCCCCACTCCCGTCCTCGCCTCTCTACACTCTTTTCCCCGCCCGAATCTCCCCGCCCCCACCCACGGTCTCGTCCTCGCCGGAAACACTCCACCATTGTCATCACCATCCGCAACATTGTTGTCAGATACTAGTACACAAACATTCTTGCAGCAGCTTTTAACCACGTACTGAAGCTTACTTTCTTATTTAGGGGCACGCGTAGCAGGTTCCATCGAAATTCTTTGTTTGACTTTTGACTCTTCATGAAGCCACGTACATCATTCATCACGGCGTTAACATCTCGCCACGGAAATCTCGTGAACACGCAACTTCTAGCATACGTAGTCCCCAGGCGAGCTTTTGTCAAATGCCAGTACAAGCGACATTTTTAGAGTCATGGCCCATTTAGGCCTTCCACTTACAACTTCCTAAGAGTATCACTTAATATCTACGGCTGCCCCCGAAATATGCAAGCTTTACAGAAACCCAAAACACAGCAGCGGCATTATTCCACCTCAACGACACCGATTCGGTCCTAAGTCGTTTCCACCACCACTTTACTTCCTAAACCGGCAGCAAAGCGTTAACATATCTTCAAACGCTACCACACCCTACAACATGGCCGATGCTTCCTACTACAAATGCAACTGCTGTAGATGCAAGTTTAACAAGGTCCTGAAAGAACTACAAGCTCGTTTAAGGGTCTGGGAGGCGCCAACAGAATCGCTGCCTCATATGAGTGTAATCAGAGGAATTGCGGAGGAGTTGAGCACAAAGGGCGGATTGCTTGTCAGGGACAGGCCTCTTGAGCTGGATGTGTGGTTGCGTATACGTCAAACACGGAGAGAACTGCGTCTGCACGATTATGGCCGAGTACTGGCGACGTTTTCGGAGGTTGACGTAACATTCCCTTATAGAGTTATACTCTGTGAGGAGGGGGTCTGGGAGGTGGAAGAGAATCGGAGGCAAAACGCTACGAGGAATGACCAAGCTTCTGATGGGACGGAACTGAATGCTCGTATTCGTTATCGTGGAAGGTGCGAGACTACGGTCTTGACGGACTGGATAGATGTCAGCGAAAGACAGGCCGAGATGGATCATGGCAGTCACTTTGTCAGCTACTACGGGGCAGAGTATCTTGGTGACTTTGGGAGCGAATTCGGAAGCTATTATGCTAGCCATGACGAATATAGTCGTGAGTATCTGAGCGTGTACGGATACTGCTCACGGATATATTAATAAAGGAATGGAACTTATGCAGACGTGGTTATCGTCCGAGCATATGGAGCAATCACGGAGTGAGTGGATGAACTTTCAAAAGGAGAGCATTGCGAGGATAGAAAGCGAATTTATTCCACACATTATCCAACGGCATTAAGAAAAGGTCTCCGGAAACACAAGCTTGCTACGATAGAAATGGATCTAGAGCAGAGTGACCAGCAAATCGCCCAATAACCACCATCCACACCTCTCAGACATAAAAGTTCCATACTGAGCCAAGAGCTACTTGGACTCTCTAGTATCACTCTTCTCATTCCTGCACTTAGAGATCAGTCTTCTTGGAACCCTTTCCCTTGGTGCACAACAACCAGTCCCATTCGCCTTCTTCCTCGTCGTCACCACCGGCGGTAGGTGGTTGCTGGGTGTCTTGAGCAGGAATCTGCTTCAACAACCTATTGGGAGAGCTGTTGAGTGCACCAGTGATGCTACCATCTTCTCCGATATCCAGCATCTTTCGGATGACATCAGCAGGAGTCTTGATTTTTCCGTCGGTGAGAATGGAGCAAGCCATTCCGGTGACATGAGGCGTGGCCATCGATGTTCCGGAAAGCGCAACACTCTCACGTGGACCCTTGTTGCTACAGGACACGATAGCACGGCCAGGAGCAAGGATGTCGAGAACTGCAAGGAGTTAGTGAAGGCAAGCAGAAGGGGAACTTGAGTGATTCTTACTTCGGCCATAGTTGGAGTAAGTAGAGAAGCCATCGTTTTTGTCAGTAGAACCAACGGTTATGGCTTCTGGCGCTGAAGCCGGCGAGGTATTCAAGGCATCGGTCTAAAAATGTCAGTAATGGGGACCATATCAGCTTGGACGTGCATACGCTTTCGTTTCCGGCGGCAACACAGACTGTCATGCCAGCTTTAACAGCGGCAGCAATCGCTACGTTGACTGCATTCATTCTTCCACCTCCGATACTCATATTGGCAACACACTTGTGGATGTCACCACGTTCCTGGGCGTCCCTCACGGCCCAGTCGAGGCCCTTGATAATGTCGGACATGGAACCTCCTTGACCTGCACCGTCTGGGAAAATCTTGACGGCGACAAGATTGGCCTTCTTGGCAACACCGTATGTCTTGGACCCGATGGTACCAGCAACATGTGTGCCGTGGCCGTCAAAGTCCTTCTTGGTGGCATTCTTTGGGACGACTATACCCCAGCGAGCACGACCCTCAAAGTCCTATTAAACCGTTAGAAAAAGATGCAAAAGGAAGGAAAAGAGTTGCTTCACCTCGTGCTCAACATAGATGCCAGTATCAATCACGTAAGCAGTTGTCCCATGTCCATCTGCGTCCTCATTGTAGACATACTGCTTCGAGGCCTCATCGGATCCGAGAGGACCTTGGTGAGAGAGACGAGCCAATCCCCATGATGGGACATTTTCCTGGGTGACCTTGCAGGGGTAGACATATTGGTCCGGTTCAACATGCGAGACCTAAGAGAGAAGAGGATGATTAGCAACGGACATGACACACAACAAAAACCATATTGAAAGGAAGGGAGACATACCACATGGGAGCTTTTAATTTCCTCCAACGTCTTGTCGTCAAAGACACCAGCATATCCACGAAGCCCAGGAAGCTCAATTGTAGTATCTACAAACTTGGCTGGCCTCTCTGACTCGTCCATGCTATGGCATCTCCCAGCACAGCGAGTCTCGACGGACGAGATGTGGCTCATCTGGATGGGCTCATGGACGTAGTGTTTGAGGAAGACGATGTAACGACCAGGAATGATGGTAGGACGCTCCGAGTTGGTACGGGCTTCAGACATGGTGAAAGATGTGGGTGTGGATTATGGTAAAGAGAAGAGGATGGAAGGTTTCGTCTCGAGTCGAATCTTTAACGATTGTTGTTCGTTTTGTTGTTGTTGGTATCGAAATGTTGTTGCGAATTGTTGTTCTGGAAGGAAAAGAGAAGAGGAGGGCTTTGAGGAGATCTTTATAAAAGAAGTTGTTGGGAAGCCAGATGCTTGGTTCTGGTGGACTGCCCCATTGAGCAGGCAGAAGGACCATGGGATCCGAATAGGAAGCAGGCCTAAACCACGCAACCTCTTGAGTCACCGCCCCAACAAGTTCGCAGAGCATCAGGAAGGAGCCGACTTCAACAGCTTGGTATCTCCTTCTCGATCAAGTCGTCCACATTCAGAAAGTGCTGATGACGTGAGCTGGTGTCTATCCCCTTGGAGTCTCTCGCTTCATTGGAGCACGAGGTTTGGATCAACGTCGGCCCTGACGCCAACCCCAACAGGCACGGTCGGAGGAAATGGCGACGAAAGGTCGAGACCTGTTGAACACTGGATTCGCGTTAGAATCACTACAAGCCAATGGGCAGAGACGAGGCTACCATCGATCCTCATGATGTCGTTGCGTATTCGAGGTTGCAAGCTTTCACCTGCGCAATGAGGATGTTGTGATTTCTTCAATGGCCGTGAAACAAGCTTTGCGCCCTGCCAAGTCCACCGTTCGGAAACGTGCACGAGCTGGACAGTGCACGTCTAACGCCAAAATTTAAGCTGCAAATGGGATATGGGTACTTTTTGCACCTCTAGCACATGCATTCATTCACAGGTGCACAAGCGGAATGCTTCTTTTAGTATTCAACTGGTAATCTGATAGTTTGCGTATTTGAACACTGTAGAGCACATTTTTCGTTCCAACCGTTCCATCTGCCAGTGCAAAACGTCCACGCCTTTGTTTATTTGCTCCCGACTCGAGGCCAACATACTACTAGCAATCAAAGCAGATAGAGGCACTACTAGTAAGCTTTGTTAAGCTTTGTGAAAGGTACAAGGTAATTCAAGAGGCCCCTGGGAATTCAAGATGGCCAGTCTATCCAAAGAGTTTACGTTGTCCAAGAGTCCAGTACTTACGTACTGCAGTTTGTGCAAGTGTTCAACAAGTTGAACCATGTTAGCGAGGTCCTCCAGGACTTCCAGACAACAATCGATGAAGCCCGCTCCAGATCCCACCCACAATATCCTAACTTGTCATTCCCAGGTACCAGGAACCTGATTCCTCACCATCCAAAGTGGCAGGCATCATTCTATGGAAACTTCCTTGCAACCTTCGAGAACACCCCAAGAACCGCAACTCTCAACCCAGGATCTCGGTCATCCCGAAAATCTTCAGGGACAACAACAGGAACCATCGATGAGATCTGCAAGCTAACGACGTCGGAATCGCTAGGATGCAGATCATGCCGCCAGCTGGCTCCAACCAGGCACCGCCAAGAAGACCCCAGCAACGTCAACCCAACCAGGAACAACAAGCGAACTTCATGACAACGACATCCTCGTCAGTGAGACTCAACAAACTCTCGGCCAATGGATGAAAGTGAGTCTACCAGGGGATTTTGGTGTTGGCTGGTATGATCGCTGACGAACTACTTACGCTACTCAGTGGGATGCTAAGTTTCTGATGAGAAGCACTCGAGCTGTGAGGATCAAGGATTGAAGACGAGGACGACGACTTCAGGATGACGCAGCCGGCAAGATCTCATCGCTCCAAACGGGCTTGACCTCTACGACCTATCCGATATCCTAGACGACTCGACAGCCTCAGTTGACCTGCCTCAAACTCGAGAAAGGTGGCACTGATCACCTTCCGGTCCGAATCACCATCATGGCCCGACACCCAACGAAACTACGATACACAGCATCATCACCACACCATCTCCACCCAGCATCCAAACTCCCACGGCTAAATTCCCGATGACGACACAAACCACCTGCCTACCTCCACCGGCATCCCAGCCTCCCAACTTCCGACTTCCGGTTCCCACCAACCATCCCCGCACAGCTCGCAGGCCCGATGCTCCCCCTCCTCCTCTCCCTCCTCACTATAGCTCTCGGCCTCGTTCTCGCAAACCTCCCAATCACAACGCATCCGACCTACACCATCTCCTGCCATCCATCATCACCCAATGACAGTCCGCTCTCCGAATCCTGTCTTGCTACGGTACATCTCATTCCAGCCAACGAAAAGCTTTGCGTTCCGTCAAACGCAACAAAACCGCTGGGGTACAGTTTGGGGGATTGTGGAATTGAGTTGTTCGGTAAGCATCACTTTCCGAGGGCATGGGAGGTTATTCGAGCAGCCTTGCTAACGTGAGGGTAGATTACACAAACACGGTCAACGCTACGACAGGTTTGAGGGAGGAATACTGCATCTCGGGTGGACTGCTACATGCAGTGGTGGAGCGTACAGTGTTTGCGTGTGAGAATCGGGTAACATGGGTAGTTAGGGGTGAGTTGACGGATGGGGCCGGGAAGAGGGGTGTTAGGGTTGGGCGGAAGGGGGTAGGAGGGGTGAAAATGGGGTGGCCGGTAGGGTTTTGGGAGGAGAGGGCGGCAAAGGCGAATGGAAATCGTACGGTGGTTGCTGGGAAGGGTAATGGTAATGTTACTGCCACTGTTGGCGGTGGTGGTGGAAACAGTGGTAAAGCTGGAAGTGGGAATACTTCTATGGCTGGGTCTCGTGGTAATGGTAATGGCATCGCCACTGGCAACAGTGGTAAGGTCAATGGAACTGCGAGTGGGAACAGGGATCAAGGAAGTGACATGACTGTGACTGGCATCAGTGGGAAGGAGGGAATTGGGAAAGAGATCATGAATAGCCTTATGATGGGGAATAGTGGGAAGGTGAGTGAGGTTGGTGGAACTACGAGCTCCTAAACGTGCGATTATTTGGCCGATGGTTGAAACAAGAAGGAGGCGGGAACTCCGAGGGTTGTATACAGCGGCACTGTAGGTAGATTCGAACGAGCAAATATCATGATCATGTTGGCCTGGTTCACAAGATTTCTTTCGCAGCTTGATGGTTTGAGTTTGAGTCTTGTTGATATTGTCACTTGAATATCGCAGCGACCATCAAAAGGAGACCCATAGGCTGTCCAGCTCCGCGATGGATGCTCTGCGCTTGAACTTGCTTGATGTCCGACTCTTTGCTACATGCTATCCTGCATTATAACGTAACGAATAGGGCATTATAAAGTTCTCGGGGAAATGCAGAGAAAACATTTGCGGACCTTAAACTTTTTTAAATACGGTAGCTTCGAGCGAGATTGTAACAGACTGTCCTCTTCCATTTGCTATCTACGATCTACAGTTTGGGTAACCCGAGTCTTTGCGCATTTCGAGAGCATTATGGTACTTTCATTTGCACATATCTTTAGCGGCATTCCCGCCAACTCAACCTTGACCTGGTACCAATGCCCATACCCCTACGCACAATTCAACTGTGCTCGTCTCCTCATTCCCGTCAACCATGGGCGTGGCCTATATTCTCTTTCCAGCAACAATCTCGTCAAGCTTCCAGCATTTGTGCCAGAGACGGACGCTTCTTGGGCAGGCCACGTCCGCTTACCCTACCACTACAGAAACCGTACAATCTGGGACAGTCATTACCCAGACGAGCATGAGCTGGTCTATGTCTTCAAGCATGGCGAGTACTTTCGCAACCTGACAGGTGGAAAGTACACCCTAATTGCCATGGAGGACACTCCAAACTGCGGGTTTGATGAGCAGGTTGAACCTGAAACACAGCTTGTCAACCTACGCAAGCCTCTTCCCACATTTCTGGACGCGTACGATCGTCCATTGTTGCTGGGTAAGGTGAACCTCCGTCGGGATAGCTGGTTTCCAAATCTTGGAAACTTTTCGGACTACAGCTATGAATGGCGCAGCCATGTTGAAGATAGGGATCCGGACGAAATGTGAGGATACGGATATGCAATTGAGGAGCTCGGAGTTCCCTTTCTCCCACTTCACAACAGAAACAGTGTGGGATGTTATTTCGATCCCGCCTCCTTGGAAGGAGTTGAAGTACCAAAGCAAAGGTTGGGAGTGTACTTGTCCTACTGATGCGGCTCTAGAGAATACAACATGGGCGGGCGAGTGCACCTATCGCTCACAACGACCAGACGATTTCGATAGATCTTGGAACACGAAAATAGACAATTGGCATGCTGGTGTTTTTTGCGAGTGTGAATATCCGCCGGGGTTTGAAAGGCCACTGAAGATTTCAAGCCATACAAATACACAGGAACTGGAATTTCTACCCGTGACTTTTCCGCCAAAAGGGTTACTATGGGATGCTGAAATAGGGCCGCAAAAGTACAAGTCAGAAGAAGAAAAGAAGCAGGAGCGCTTACTGGAGGAACTTTCACGGAGAAAATATGAAGTATCGGAGTTGCTCGACAAGCAGTACCCATGTGTAGTACATGAGGTTAATGGCTCATCTGGGTGGGTAAGGCCACAGGAGGTGCAGTATACACGTACAACTGAGAACGCGGATCAAGACTCGCAGGACCTCCAGAACAGGCATCTGCTAGTATGGCCTGAGAGCTTTGACGCGACGTGCCTTGATCTAGATGAAACCGAGGCGTGGACAATTGAGATTGATGGTATTTGTAAATTACTGAGCAGAAGTGGGGAGACGTGTGGAGATGAATTTCCATGGTCTAGTCTTCATCTCAGAGATAGATGGGACCGGTTTGCCCTTTTGGTAGGTAATTACTCCAAGGAGGAGGGTGTAAAAGAGAGGGAAGATGGCGGTGACCTGTGGAAGCTCTTTTGTAGGACACACAACAAGTTAGCGCTGGAGTACTTAAGTTTATGGAAACCGAGAGTATTTGCAGAAATACATCCGAAGTAAGCTAGGTAGGTAGAGAAAGGAAACGGTGTGGGTCATCTGCGAGTTGATTAGAAAACGGGCAGTTTGTGGGTTCATCCAATACTATACTCACCTACTTCCCGTCTCTCTCCTACCTGGAGTGTGAGGTACTTTACATACGCCCCTTTCAACTCTCACTGCATCTTAGCATCGTTGAATTCCATCCACAAAACCCAAACATTCTCACAACTCCTCAACAACTCCATAGCGCAGGAATGCAGCGCCGGCAGTACAATCTCCGTGTCACTTCTCCTCGTCCACCTCAATGTCCACAACTTCTCCATAATTGGCTCAACCTCCATACGCATCCATCCTCTCAAAAGACTCCTCACTTTACTCCCTGCGAGCTCTGGCGACATTCCGCTTTCTACTCGGTACAAGCCGCAGCACTTAACCAACATCCTCTCGATATCCCGATGCAGCACAAACCTGTTCAAGTCAGCATTACCTGCAACGTCGAGTGCCGATCGATAACGATCAATCAAAAGCGACAACATCACATCAAAATCCGTGAAGTCTTCATTGTAAGGGAAGCCTGAGAACTTGACCTTCTCCTGAAAAATACCCCTCATAAACACGATCGCATCGTTGCAATACACAAACTCCAACCACAGCCTCTCCTTCCAATTCAGGTCGTAGTTTTCTTTGACCTTTTCTGCCGCCAGACAGTATTCGTACAAACGCAGACCAGCTTCGTCGCTGGCCTTGTTGCAGGTTTCGTTCATGAGGTGGTGGTAAACGCCTCGGAGATTCGCAAAGCCTGTGATAGCGAGGCGGAAGATGGGCTCGGTGGCAAGGGAGAAGCGAGTGAGAGTGGCGGGACTGTTGGTGAGGAAGTTGTAGTTGGAGCGGTTTAGTTGACGGAAGGATTTGTGGTCTGTCCATGTGAGGTGGTCAGCGATGGTGAGACGGAGCTCAAGGGGGAGACGTACGAACGACATGATTGTGTTGATACCTGACGCTCTATGATGATGATGTGGTGATGGCGAGCAGACTTTGGCAAGTTCGAGCGAGTGTCGTTGCTGGTAATTGTGTGGTAGTAAAGCAGGCAACCTCTGTGAAAATCTAAAATCTAATGATTTTGACTGAGAGAGGGCGAAGGTTGGTATGGATAACGCAGGGTGGAATGTGGCGAATGGTAAGCTGTCGGAACCTGATCACATTATGGTAGCCTCGGAGGTGCAGATAGGAGGCCTTGTTGTTCATGAAGATGGAACAAAATTTAAACCGTCGAACGGGAAACGGACAGTTCTGGTTCAAGCAACAAGCATATATCAATTCATTAATCCGAGCAACCTACTTCTTAAATCAAAATGCCAATATCCCACCCTGGAATGAACTACCCAACCAGGGAATCATAACCGACCTAAAAGCAAGACCAATACCAATCCAAACGCCAGAAAAAAAAAGCCAACTGGTAGTATAAACAGAGCGACAAGAATATACCTGGAGACAACAAACTCCAGAAAAAGAAAACAAAAGAGAAAGCCATACAAAGAGCCATAAGCATTGAAAAGAAAGGACAACAAAATCTTATCGTTACCATATATCGGTATTTCCCGCCACAAAGCTCACTCGTAAGGGACTTCTTCCTCCACCTCCACTCCTCCGTCTTTCAGGTACCGGTGGAGGCGGCACTGTCGGTAATTGCGCCCAAGGACTCTCTACGGAAGTAGAAGCTGTCGTATTCACCCTCGTAGGCGGTGGCCCAGCCAGAAAGCTAGGCGGCCGTGGCTTGGTACCGAGATCACTCTCACTGGCAATGTGCCTGGGTGCTTCGAATCGCCATGTTTCGATGAAGCTGTGTGGTCTGGAGGAAGATGTAAATGGATTTGAGTTTGTGCGAGTAGATTTCGGGGCGAAGGGGTTGTTGGTAGCAAGAGGTGATGAGTTTGTGGATTTAGGTGACCAGGGTTCGTCGTGAAGGGTCACGTCAGAGGTGTTCGAGGGACGGTAGGGTTTATAGGTGGGGGTAGTTGGAGATTTGGGTGGAGTTGGGGGGCGGAGGCAAGATGTTGACTTTGTATTTGTTTTATCGGGAGGTTTTGGGGAACGCAATGCGGCGTTTGCGGAGCTGAGTATGCCGTTTTTGCGCTTGAGAGAGTCGACTTCAGATTGCAGCGTGATGTTTAGAGGACGTTCTGCCTCAAGTTGGGTGTGTATGCTGTCGTTTTCGGATCTCAAAGCGGTAACGGTAAGGGTAAGGGCGTAGTATTGCTTGAGTGTGAATGCAAGCCGGATATTTGCTGTGTTGAGATCATTGGTGAGAGAGTTGATCTTCGCTTCTCGTTCGGATCCATCGTTGATTCGTGAGGCGATCTGGACTTCGAGTTCTTCTATCCTGTCGTTCTTTTCGGCAATCTCGAGCAGACGTCTGCTATTTTCGGTGGTAAGCGCATTGATACGCCGCTTCTTTTCGACATTTTCGAGCTTGAGACCAGAGTTTTCGTGACTAAGAGTGTACTGTGCGCTGAGCGACATGTTCAGTTGCCCTTGACGCTCGGAATTGATCGTCGTGAGTTCCTCAGCCCGTCGAGTCATGGTAATTATCCGGGTATCTTTATTTCGAATATTGTCTTGGAGTGTGACAATGCTTTCCTTAAGACTGCGAACCTGGGTGCTAAGAGTGATGTACTGAAGTGATTCTTCATCGAGCCTTGCGAGGGCAACTTCGTAGTTCTGCTCTAACTTGCGATAGTCAGGAGACTCCGAAACTGTGGCTTCGATACGGTGGGGCTTGGTGAGGGCGGCGATGTGCATGCGTAGCTTGACTATCTCAGACCGAAGCATGGGGACGTCGGTCGTTGTATCCATTAAGATGTCTTGACCTCGATCTGGAGGTTCCGCAGGATCCGTATTCCGACGAACAATTCTGGTGATGGGAAGGTCGATATCCGTGAATGTGACAGTTTTCTCTGCCATAGTATCGATACTTGCAGGAGCATTGATTTGTGTGTAAATGCTGTAGGTCTTCTCGTTGAGGAGATCATCTGCTGCTATTCCTTCCTCTGTGTCTCCCTCCTTGGCTGGCGGGAGCTGAAGATTGCTCGCCTCATCCAGTGCGTCCATCTCTGAATCTGTGCTTTCGTCCTCTTTCGGAAGAATCTGCCAGTGTATCAACGATCTCCGCAAGCTGGCACGGTTCTTCAGAGTTTCTCCATGCCTCCTCAACGACAATGATAGTTCCCCCGCCATCCTCCTCAGAAGGTCTCTGAGAATCCCATTCTCTTGCTCTCTGCCGCCCAGTGTCCCTGTCAACAACCTTGTCTCCTCCTCCAATAACTGAATCTTCTCCTCTTGTGAAGCTCGCACACGCTCTGCGGCTTCTGCGGTCGAAGCGGTCTGTTGCAATGAATGTTCCAGCTCTCGAATCTTCTTTGCACTTGCCCGAGACCATTGATGAGAAGGATCGTATAAGGGGAAACTGGTGCGGTATAGTGCATCGTCCAGCTGGGTCTCTATCTCTTTTCTCCGGTTCCTACGGGACCAGAGCCATGGAATAAAGATGAGACATCCGATGAAGAAGCCGACGAAAATGAAAAGCGGAATAAACCGATCCGGGAGCCTGCCATTCGGAAAGGTCGCACGCTTTGTCAGAGGGGCCTCACCAGAGCCAGACTTCCATGACGAAAGCAGATCCGATAGTGATGGAGGACTCCATGTCGGGATAGGAGGCATGGTGGACCATGGGCGTTGCTCTGAGACGAGTGCAAAGAAGATGTATTTGTAAATGTGCCGAACCTGACATTCAAGTATTGCTGGACCTATCTCACTTTAGAACTCCTCCAATGGATTTGAGTCTGTCGGCTTATTATACCATCATAGATAACTGCTGCCCTGCCCAGCATCTCGTATCGACCGAGTTGATACCAAGACTTGCATCGTGGCTCCGTTCAACACCCTCATCCATCTTTCCCATGGCCGCCTCGGTGCCGATTCGCTGGAGTTTGCATCAAGGAGAAGAAGAATCCATCGAATGACCCCGTTCAGCCCCCTTGCTGCATATCGCCGGGCTATGGTTGAAAGCTGCCAATCTTCTGTGTCCAAGTTTCGAAAGTCGAGTGTCGAGAGAGCATGTTGTTGTCGACACGTTCTGAGCCTGGCCAATGAAGAAGGTGGAGAACGCTTCAGCCTTGTCACGTGCCTGATTGTGCCCAATTATCATCGGTCTTCGCCATGCTGGTCGAAACTCTCACTGCCACACATCATCACTCCATCCTGCTTCTTTTTGCTTTTGCGACACCAACTTCTTTCTGTGAGCCTTCGTACGTATGGGGACGAGTGAAGTCACTGTATGTAT
Source organism: Ascobolus immersus RN42 (assembly GCA_003788565.2). Taxonomy (NCBI): domain Eukaryota; kingdom Fungi; phylum Ascomycota; class Pezizomycetes; order Pezizales; family Ascobolaceae; genus Ascobolus; species Ascobolus immersus. Next base: position 103,560 of record ML119691.1, read on the forward strand.
GTACGTGGTACAGAGTGATTGCTATTTTTGGTGTAAGGTTACCATACTCAGTTTGACACAGTGTCGATACGAAGGAGTACTAACCTCTTGCGTGCGTAGTGAGAGATGCACAACCGACTTGGGAGAACCGTACACCTTCATACTTCTCGATTAGTTACGGCAGGACGCACTTGGATTGGATAGGCTTTATTTTGCGGATTATACCGACCATTTGCAGTTACAACTCACCATCCTCTCGACTGCGGAGAACACCATGAACTCGGCTTGGAGACGTCCACGACAAACACCCGCTCGACGCCCAGGCAGATCCCCTGCTACTTGATTGCCCTACCTCGTATTGGTATCTCAGACTTCGACAGCCGCCGTGGTTGATCAAGACATATCTACCTCGTGGCGCAACCCAACCGAGGTGCTCCAAGTTCTCCAAGCCGCCGTTTACAAGCCTCGAAAATACTTACCCTCCAGAAGTCATAGCGTTGATAGCGAAGCACCATGTACAGAGCCGCAAGCGCAGCCACTCTGGACTTCTTTGGCCCTCAGTATCCTCGCCAGGATGATCCATCCGAATTAGACGACTTGTTTTACCATCCTCCTCACCCTGATCAACTGCTCAACTTTGATTTGACAAATACATCCTCGCCGCAATTGGTTTCCCCTCAGTCTTCACGAACCTCTAGTGTCCGAAACCGTCCACCGACATCACGCCCAGAACCGGCGAGCCAGCCACTTCCCACTTCAGCTCCGCACACTCCGCGGCCCGGAAGCATGGCGACAGCGGCAACAGCGATCGATTCGGACCTCCAGGCATGGTGGACAACGCAAAACCTCAGTTTCAAGTTCATGTTGGATACTCTCACAGGGGTTCCCATGAGCCTCGAGTATGCTTCCGAATTACAAGAGATTCAACACTGCAGCAAAGCGGGCTGTAACCGGCGACTGGAACCAGGAGAGAACCATATTTCGACTTTTTACAAGCGGGCTACCGAGTTCACTTGCGACCATGCTCCACCCGAAAGACTATGTGAAGTGTGTGAGGTTGATGCCATCTACAAGGTTACAAGAGGAGAGTTTTCCTGCGGACGAGATGGCTGTGCTGGTGTCTTGAGGGTAAAGGAAGATGTTGTGAAGACCGTTGTGGGGTCTAAACCAGAAGGCGAAAATTTGGTACTAGAGTATGTACTCGAGATGGCCAATACAATGCTGGGAATCTAACAGCATTATTAGGTTTCTCGATCTCATTGACAAGAACCTTCCCAATTGTATAGTTTGCGACGAAAAGATCACACCAGATACACCTCGACCAACTCGGAACTGTCCACACGATGTCAACGTTTGCAAGGGATGTATGGCAGGCATGGTGCAGTCGGCCATAGATGGAGACGATTGGAACAATATTCGCTGCCCAGAGCTAGAATGTCGACTAGTGCTGGATCACGAAGATGTCAACAAATTTGCGGATGAAGAGTTACAGAGCCGGTATGCATTACCAACTCGGAAACCGAGAAGCTTGGTTCTAACGTGAGCAGGTATCAAGAACTCCTCGCATACAGCGCTCTAGAGAAGATGCCAGAATTTATGTGGTGTCAGCGGCAAGGTTGTAATTCTGGACAGCTTCATCCCGAAGGTATTTATCCGCTCTCACTTGCGATCTCTGAACACTCGTACCTAACACTAAACAGGTTCACCACCCAAATGGATCTGCCAGAAATGTCGCACCACAAATTGTTTCAACTGCAAAACCGAGTGGCACTGGTCCCGTTCCTGCGCAGAAATGGCGGAAGAAACCCTCGACACCGACGACATCAAACGCAGGTACTACAAGCGCTGCCCAGGTAAGGGCTGCGGAATCTACATCCAGAAGAACGGGGGATGTCATGAAGTGGCCTGCTCAAATAGGATGTGCAGAGTCAACTTTTGCTGGGAGTGCAAGGTAATACTGGACGCCAATGTGACGTATATGACGAGAGGAACAAAGGGGCATAGGGAGGGATGTGAGGCTCCGTATGTTGTAACGAGGAGAAATGATCCAGGATTCGAGGTTGTGGGGATGCCGGATTGGAGGGCGGAGGGAAGCAAGTATAGGGAGGGGTGGGATGTGGATGAGGGATATGTTGGGACTGGTGGAGAATATGATACTTAGGATGCTGGTGCAGAGAAAGGCCTGGGGATTTAGGTGCTGTGGGTACGTTTCAAAGATAAATTTGTTCGGTGTGTGATTACATATATAATCAATTGGGTTTTGTTTACAAGTACCATTAGCTGAGTATTCTCCAAAGCTGTAACGTGGGGGTACCACTCGGTAAATGGATTGTTTGGTTTATGTCTTGATATATTCTACTTATTTATGACCGACTGTCTGATAGGTAGAGGGATCGTTACTCGAGTCTTTAATTTCTGTGCTCAGGTACAGAACAAGAACAAACAAATTCAGAACTTGGTTGCTGGTTCCTCTTCATTACGAAAACTCTAAAACTCAAGAGGCAAATGCACGAAACCGATGAGACCAAAGGGAAGCATCTGAGGCGTTTCTTCTCCAGTCATTGCTCTTATGCAGGCTGCCGAGACAGGCCAAGCCGTTAGCGTCTTTCAGAGAATGAGGCTCTTTCTCGCGGAGTTGAAGCATCGGACCCCCAACCTTTTTCATTTCGAATCCCCTCGAAAAGGATTTGCCCGAAAGTCGGAATATTGAGTTTGAGCATCGACGATTCCCGTACCCGTTCCATCCCTGCTTTCTGTGCTTGACTGACGATTGCCAGACCCTTCGCTGACGATCAATGAACCCTTCCTGCATATTTGTCCCGCGGAAAGCATCATGTCGATATCTGCAAAGAGGACGATCAAAATGGCAAACCTGCCAACACCGCTCAATTTACCTCCGATACGACAACCACATTCGATAATCGACACGGCACGGTAGAGACAACTTAAATCATAGCCCGCGGATCATTGAGCGAGAAAGTGCACCTCCCTCTAGACCCTCGAGAATTGTAGTGCTTGTACGCAGCGACAACTGGATTCGACGCAACCACCATCACAGGCAGTTACGAAAGAACTGGATGAGTCGTTGGGCTCTTACGGCACAGTCTTGGTGATTATGCTAGCAGAAAACCGGAAAATCTCCTGACGAGGTGCTGCATGGCGACAGCCGTTAGGCTAGCATTCCCTAGTGTGGATGCCAACCTCTTGTGCTAGTTAGTTAGCACCAGATGCACCTACCCCGGATTTTCTCAGATGGGCTGGTTGTCGCACGGAGTGGAGTGATGCTGTAGTGCACTTGGTATGGGATGCACACCATCTCAGAGATGATTCTAGAGCTGAGATCTGGATTGGTCAATCGTAGGCATGGGCATTGATGATTCCGGAGCTGTTTATGGGATTGTGAGCGAGTTACATTTGCTATGACAGGTGAGTTTATGGGAACTCCTCCACGGAATTCGGACTTCTTCAGATAGGAAAGACTTTGAGGGTTGCTGGATGGAGGGTTTGGCTTGGTGATTTGCAGCCTTCATACGACGCACATGTGTTCACTTGATGCTGTTGATGATGCTAAGAGCAATGCGTTCAAGACCGCTGCTGTCACTGTCAAAATAAGCTTGTGTTCACTTGCGGAATATTATCATCCGGTTTTCGGGAAGATGTCAGCTTGGGACTCGGTCTCACATCGAGCCTAGCCTATTCATCGGTGGCGCTGGCTGGACCCTGACGACAACTGTCTGACCCGACACTGTGGGATGATGAACCGTAGCAACCGACGAGTTCCCGATCCCGTGTGCCAGTTAGGCGATCACATTACGCACAAATTATCTAAAGATACAGCTTTGATTCAGCTGCTACCCTTCTATTAGCCAGTCCTTCTATGCATAGAGCCCGGCTATTGGGTGATCCATACTGCTTGTGCTCAATGAACTTCAGAGCGTTAACTGGAATCAACTTTTCGTTGCGTTGCTCGCTGCGTGCATTGGTGCTGAGAACTACCGAGCGCTGCATATCCGAGCTGTATCGAGGTCTTGGTCGAGGAGACCGTGATGCCGTGATCTCGGAGTTGATTGCTTCTTCACGAGAATAAACGATGGCTAATAAGAATATATAGCACCCCATTCCTCCCTCCATCATCGATAAGCAATTCACAACTATCATCTACATCCACCAAACTCTGCAGTATCAGATTCGATATCAACCCTCATACCTCTTCATCTGCCGTCACCACAAGAAGCAACTAGAAGAGACCTCCGTTACATCATAGAAGCAAATACCCATTCGCACTAAAAGGTAAAGGTTACTTCTGGGCACGGCTGCTACGACACCATCAACCGTGAACCCATTTCCTCCATCCTTAGACCCACAACCCAGACCCACTCTCCCATATTAAAGCTCTTCTTCATGTTTGTTTCGGATGCTAACGAAGTGCACACAGACTCAACAATACCTTCGTTACCAGGATGCATTCTCCTCAACGTTCACCTACCTACGACTACCCAAGCCGCCAATACCCATACCCCCACGTCGACTTGTCCAAAGCCCACATTACACCATCCTGCCTGCCTCCAGCACCACCTCCAACCGCTTCAACCCCATCGGCGACCGTAGGAGAATACTTCTTCCCATTCCCAGTTAATTCTCCACAACACGACGGCCATCCGGGCTACATGACCTCGCCTCGGACGCGTCATAGTATCTCGGGTGCAGCTGGTGCACAAAGCCAACAACAGCCTCCAAGTCCCGCAGGATTCCCAGCTATGCCACGCCGTTCTTCATTCAATTATGTCCACGACCTCCAAGAATTCCGCAGCCACCACAAGCCAACTCCAAAGGACGCGTCCGACTCAGAAGACACCACAGAGTCAGGACGACTTGACATTCCGGAGGATAGCACAACACCACCTGCTAGCCCAGGAAAGCATCGTCCTCGCCGCTTGTCATTGAAGGATTATCTCCCTCTTGGTCGACTCCCTCTCCAGCGTCCCGAATCAGAAGGCGAAGAGTCAGCCATTGAAGAAGAGCCAGCCGAAGCTCCGGCTCCGGCTCCAAAGCCTCAGCAACACAGTCAACTCACGCCTCCAGAGTCACCCACAAACTACCGCAAGGAACATCATATCCCCCACCGCCATCATCACCGCCACCACACCATCACAGTTCCAGGGTTGGACACCAGGCACAAGGCTGCGGGTATGACGAGCCACAACTGCTTCAACAGTGAGGACATGAAGCACTTACAGCACGTGCATCTTCTGGTGCATGAAGCAGTGGACGCTTTCGTTGTTGCTGGCGAGGATAGAAGGAGAAGACGTGACAGCTTTGGAGGGACAGGGCATAGTTTCACTGCGACGCCGGCGAGAGTTGGTCGCGTTTAGGTTCATGGAGTAGGAAAAGGGAATGTGTACTTGTATGGGCCAGCATTATTTCATTGCAGGAGTTTTTCATCATTCTTGCTTTCGCCGTTGTTCTTTCGTTCTTCCTCCTAATTTCTCCTTCTTTGTCGGGCTGTAGTTTAGTCTCTAATGTCTCGTTTGTATGTTCTTCGGCTGGGATCTTGGAGTTTTCCTTTCTTTTTCTTGATCTCGTTTATGGATTTTGAATCCGCGATTTCATTTTCGAGCTTTGCTGTTTATCGTTTCATTTGGCAATGTTTATATAAAAAGTTGAATTTCTTCTGACATACAACGCCTGTCTCATTCTAATTCTCCCTATCACACTGATTCTTACTCTACCTTGTATGAAATTTTGGCTTGTGACTAAGTACGCCAGAGGGGGGATGAATGGCGCTCATTACTGAGAAATCCGAAAGTATTGGAAAATCAGGTGTTGATATCGATGCCGTGAAGAATGGTGAGAAAGCTGGTACTAAATAAACTTGCCTTGTGTGTTGCAACGTTGGATTCAACTCGTGAAGCTGAATTAAACAATAACTTTCCACTACTTTTCACCTGGGAATGATGTCTGTCTCGTTTGGACATTGTCGATGCTCAAGTCCATAATTACATTCTCTCTATGTCGACATCTCAGTCCCGAGTCAATTTTCTCCTCACTTTTTGGAATTTGCCGCGGTGGATCAATATGACAAGAGCATGTGTAATTCCCACAAGTGTTCATCACAAGATCAAACAGCGATATGTACTTATCAACAATAACATGGACGGTAACAGATTGTATTTCCTTCGTACTCTCAGTACCCTCCTCCTCTCTTCCCTAACCCGGCCTATCTCCTTCCAACTACTCTCGAGAACGATAATAGGTAGGACAAGCAGTTTTCTGAGTGCATCTCACTACCAAAAACCTAACCTGAGCCACCTGTCTTATAAAAATTCCCATCCGACCTTGCCAGCGTAGCCCAAGTCTACCTCTCATATTCTCCATGAACCTTATTAATCTCCTCCAGTAGTGTCTTTATAGCAGCAATAGTGTCAATAGTCTTCTGCTGGTAATCCATGAACTCTAACGTCTGCCCAGGATCCACTGTTTCCCCCTCCGCAATCAGCTTCTGCAAAAGTTTATGCTCCTCATCCTCAAGATCATTGCTAATCTTCGCTCTCATATCAAGAAAGGGCTCGACTTTATTGGCCTGAGCGTGTCTTGCTCTCATCATTTGTTGACTTGTCATCCAATCCTTACCAACGACGAGATAGTTATGAAGTTCTACCATCTTCTCATGTTTCTGATAAACAGAATCGTACAGACGCTTGGCTTTTGCCGCCACTTCCGCGTAGGCCTCACTGGGCGAGAGTAGAACGTTACCGCCGGAATCTCTTGCTTTGCGCTTGGTCTCGGGCGATGATATCACTCCCTAATTTGGTTAGCTCTTCTTTCTGCCGCAGAAGGGGCGAGGAACCTACCATCTTGGCTTTCAACTCCGCGTCTTCGGAGACAGACTCAACGTCAGACTTTGAGTCACCCATCTGTACCTCCTGGAACTGTTAAATTCTTGACTAGCCACAGGGAATGAGGGATAGACGTACCTCAATCTTGAGAGTATATTCTTCAATTAGATCCTCCTTCCCAGCAGCCCATAGCAATCTTGCATTACTCCTGTTGACCAACTGCGCCATCTGGTAATACCGCGTGGGATGCTTTTTCTTCCAGTGTTCCTTTTCCTCTTCACTCATAAGAGCAAACTGACAACTGTCTGATTCGGCCAGCATATGAAGATTCTGTTCTTTTATTGGCAAAAGACGATGAATAGGCACAATATTGCAGTATCGGTGAAGCGTTTTGAGTCTCTGGTCGGGAATAGTGCACTCAGGAAATTTCTCAAGTTGAGGTACGGTACACTTCCATTCGTGTTCTTTGTGCATCGCATGTCGGCTTGCTTGAAAACCACGGAACTGAATAATATCAGCAGATGGCGTATTGACCACCGAAGCCGGGAAAATCTGAAGGCCATCGAGTTCTCCCCAACAGCTGTCGAATTTGAGCTTTGCTTCTGGGGGAAATTGGACACCCTCTTCGATAAGTTGTGCTTCCGTCTTGAGTACCATCTGACCGGCTGCATCCTTCAGGACTTTCTTGTCCGGGCCAAGAATGCACCTGAGCTTGGTAAAGATTGGCTCGTTCTTGTGGGCCTCAGTTCGGAACAAAAGACGAAGAACGTAACCGCCCTCGCCGTCATAGGCGTCTTTGTCGTAGTCGATGAAGTACTCAAACCGGTCGTATGCTTTCTCGAGATCTGTCAGAAGGGTTAATCCATTTTCGGCGCTCCATAGCAAGCTGATATCCTTGTTAATCAGTGAGAACAGCGCAGAGTCCTGGACAGGGTGAAGATGCGCTGCTGTTATGTATTCTGATGGTGCAATTATTCCCGAAATTTGACATCGGAGCATTGATCCTGGTGCTTCAGGAGGACCGCATCCTGTGTTGTAGTAAGAGCGGATGGTTTCTTTGAAAGATTGTTGCATTTGCCCAAGGGCATTCCGAGAAGATCCTGTACCGAAGACGGAAATATGCGCCTCAAAACGAGTGTTATCGGCCAACAAAAGCGTCACGAGATCACTTTCCTCTTCGAAACGTTGTTGGAGCGCATTGAAGTGCCCGCGCAAATCTTTGCACCAATCTCGCAACAAAGGCAGTTCCTGGGATGCACGAGCTGGGACTTCTGGCACTTCTTCGAGCGGCCAAGTAGCTATCCCGTAAGGACGTGGCTTGTAGGGACAGTTGTATTTGCACGAGATAAAGCATGCGAGTTGATCTGAACTTTCAAAGTCGTTCCAGTTGAGCGGCTGACCAGGAACCAGTCGACGCACAAATCTGTTGAGGCTAGCGAGTCGTTCTGGAATAACTGGAGGATTCGTACGGGCCGCGAGTTTTTTCATGCTTCCGGTTGAAGCCGCGCTCCTTATGGCGCCCCGAGGATCATCAACGAAAGCTTTGAGCTTGCTCATCGTTGTGCGTTTCTTCGTAGGAGCTGAAGAAGCGGCCGCCTGAGGTGTGTTCTTTGTGATCTCATTGTCGAGATTTGGAAGTTCCAAAGAGTCTTCTGGGAGAGCTGGAAAGTTTTTCAGGCGACCGTAAATCCAGTCGTGGTAGAATGTTTCAAGCATAGCAGGAGTGGTGCACCCGCAGATAGCATTGTCGTGTGGCGCAAGTTGCATGCAACTTCTGAACCATTCACGATGTCCCAAGAAGTGTTTTGCCGGCGATAGCAGAAGTAAATGATACTCCGCATACTGATTCGGAGTCGGTTTCTTCGAGCGACCTCCGGTGCCGGTGACCCGTAGAACCTCCTCTACGATCTCCTAAAATGTCTGTCCTTCCTTTACAAGGATCTTCTTGGAATAAGAAGACTCTAGTGGCATTGAGAGATGGAGCTTCGGAACCGTTAGCCAAAATATGAGCACCTGTCCATGTATAACTTACCCGTTTCGTTCGGATGGCTGTGGGTCTCTTGTCGTCACTGGGTGCGGGTTCCTTGTCGTCACTGGGTGTGGGTTTATCGTTCGAAGCCACGATACTGGAAGCCTTTTCAGGTTCTGCTACAGTTTCGCTGACTTTGTCTGCGCCCGGAAGTTTGTCGGAGTTACTCATGTTCGTGAAGTTCTCGGCGACGGTTGTTGAGCTTGGTGTTGTATCTTAAATGGAAGTTTGCTGGGGACGGAGCTGAAGACGAATTCGAAGAGACGCAAGGATGGTTTATCCGAAAGAGAAATCCGAAACCTCTCCGATAGAGTAGCCCGAAGGGAATAGGAAGGAGAGGTTGAAAAAGACGAATTACTAAGACTTGGTTTGAGTGTTCGAGATTGTGTGTAAAATAGAGATGGCTCGGTTTGTGGATGGCGAAGCTGCCATTGAATCCTGGTGGAGCGGAAAAAATGTTTGGGTTGAGATGTTTGGTTTGTCTTTACAGAGCAAACTCAAACCGAAGCAAATTCCAAAGGAGCGAGAATATGACAAGGTCAAGTCTAAGACATTCGACAGCAAAGGAAACTGAACACCTCAAATAGAAAGCGGTCGACAGAAACGGAAAGATACTTCTTCTTAGAACAAAGAATCCTCAATTCCTGATTTGCTTGGCGCTCTTCAAAACGGTTTGGTTTCAGGCATGCTGCATATGTAAAGCGACTCGTCTCTCACAAGTCGAATAAGGCGTTGTCTATTTGATGCACTTTTTAATTCAGATTTGGCTCAGGGAGCTGGACATCAGGACTCTGCGGTTTTTGGGGGCAATTTGGAGGGCACCTTGGGACAAAACCGGACATTTTTTCCGTTTGTGTAACAGTGTAGTCTACCTTCTTGTTTATGTTACACAAGACCATCTTTGCTTCAATCTTATCTTTATCTGGTCCCGTGACGACTCACGTTACGATGTAATTCGCACAACTCACACAACTCCACAACGTTGCAAACTTGTTGCTCATAATGCGTTGGCTATTGATTCCAACACTTCATTGCGGTTCGACCCGTCGCTCGGTATGTGAAAGCGAAGAGAAGCTGCTAAACCAAGATATCCGTATGTCATCCTACGGCCTGGACCTCCTCTTCGCAATTAACTTAATCCGGGCCATTTATCTAACAGTGCTCTGCTTTCTACAGAATTCAAGATACCGTCAGCGGAGCAAACTGCACTGGAAGTTTCGGTCATAAGGTGCACAAAAAGCTGCCCAGAGAAATCACCTGCGATCGCCTCCGCCGTACCGAGATCCTTGCAAACCTACAAAACACCAGTCATCGACTCTCTTCAGACGCGGCCGGTGCAATCATCACCTCTGATTCTATTACCGCGAGAGTTACAGGTCGAAATTCTTCAGAATCTGGAGAAACATCAGGATCTGTTTGCTGTAGCTTGGACGCATCCACTCTTTCGCGCTCTACTTGTAGCTCAAGGCAAGCAAATCTGCGCAACTATCGAGGCTCGACGGTGGCCTAAGAGGGCTCGGGATGTGGTGGATATTTTGTATCCTGCCGATTCCCGACGAACTTCGATGATAGCACGGTGGACACTGAAAGCCTGCTTGGGTATCGATCCCTCGCCGAGAAAGAGCGGCCTCGCAAGAAAATGCCGTTTGCATGACCCAACTTCTCCGATTTGGTGTACTGGAATCAGAAGATTGATCACATTGGAGATCATCGACAAGGTGATCCGGGCCAGAATCAACTTCGCAAGACACGGTCGGTACACTAAGGCCGAAGTCGAAAGGTTGGAGGAAGCCTGCTTCAACATTCTGAAGGCGACGAGAAATCTTTACGGCCTGGCTCGGGATAACGATGGCAGTTTGTGTCTTTGGAAAGGCGATATTGTGGTCCGAGCTGAGATGGGATTTGGGTGTGCGGTTTGGGAGGCTATAATTGATGTGGAGGGGCTATGCAACGATTTGGCAGTCGATGAGCATATGCGGGTTGTCGCAGCCCTAAAATTGCTTGAGGGTTTTTGTGATGATTGTGACGATGGTTTAAGGCTCAGGGAAATGCTGATTGCGACTCTAAAGGATAGGCTGCTCGATCGGCGCAGGGTAGGCTCCACCAACTGGGACAGGATGAATGCGTTCGTGATTGACCTGATTGGCAAGTCGTTATGGGACAAGGCGCAAGCAAGAATGGCAAGGTTCATCTGGGAATACATCCCGGCTTACGGTTGGCCTGATGGATTGGATAAAACACGTTACAGAAGTGTGCCCGTTCCTTCAGCTTGTCAGAAAAATTGTGAATATGGGCCTAATAAAAAATTACTGTTTCCTGATTTGGGAACGAAGTACCACTCGGTGCTAAAATGGTGTACACAGGATGGTGGTCAATGGTAGTCAAGCTAATGGAATTTCTTACTGCGCTCCATACCTGTTCCGAACTGCATGCGGTGATACTTGTATGACACAGCGTCAATCTTCAATTCCAAAGTAGATGCGTTCATCCAAGAAGCTGATACCGCTTCCGTCCGTTTATATATTGGCAGGTTGTTCTGCCAGGGATCTTGTCATCGCAAGCAGAAAGCCATAGTCACTGGGCAGCTGATATTTTCCTTGTAAACGTCATAGACAAGTATTTCCATTATCCGAATTTGTATTTCAACAGTGACATCTCGCGGCGAAACGGTTTTGCTACAGTCTATTATGATCGCATTGGCAGTTTATGCATGATGCATTGCGAGAAAATCATACCTTGCCTTCTCCAAAACATATTCTGCTAAGTAGCCCGCTCCATAAATCTCTAGCAAAAAGCACTCCTAGATTATTTCTTGTATTTCATCCGTCGACTCCTCTTCGAAATACTGCCCTGAATTTCTCAGGCGTGGAATTTCCTCGGGTAGTGATTCTTCATCTAGCTCCATGATTAAAACACCACAAAGTGCGTTACGGAGCCTCTCATCCTGCTCATCTCCACTTCTAAGGAAAAGCTCAGTCTCTGATGCAGCTACCGGTTCTCCTCCAGCATCAACTTCGGCGAAATTCCCAATCATGGGTTGAACCAGCAGGTCTGCATTCACCCAATTGTCGATCGCCTCTTGGCCAACTTGCTCTACGATGTCTTCAAAGGGATCGTTTCGAACAGCGCTATGATTGTGTTAGGATTCAAATCATTCACTGGGGTTGGGATGTTATGTTTTTACTTACCAACCAGTAAGCGTCCTCCATTCCTCAATGTTGTCTTCGCCATACTCGACTTTCTTCAGCCCGTTCATATCAACATCTCTGTAGATCAAGACGACAGCACCAATGTCCTCTTGTCCACATAACGCAGTATGAACCGCATAAGGAAAGCTATAGGTAGCATATGAGCCCGCGAAGTAGCAATACCTGTAAGCAAAAGCGTGTGGGATATTGTTTCGTAGACTGTCAAGACCGTGGCCAAAGTCCAAGCCCCTATAGATAACATTCGCTGATTGCAAGTCGATACCAAACAATTTTGCAACGTCCAGCCTTCCCAACTCCGCTTTCGACTTGGCTTTGAGGCGAAACAGTCTGATTGGTAAATGGTCAGAAGGTCTTTCTGAGGGGAATCCGTCGCTATAGGTAAGTTCGGATATAGTTGTTGTGATGAGTTGGTTGGGAGCGACGTTGAAGCATTGCCACTGGGCATTCTCCATTGCCGGCTCGTAAGGAAAGATGTGGGGATTTACAGTCATTCGTTCGAAGTCTCGCGAAAACAAATGCTGCGCAAGCCCTATGTAATTTTCATACTTCCAAGTCAGTGAGGCCGAAAGAAGACCATGCCTTCCGTAGGAATGAAGGATCCATGTTAGAGGATGGACGCCGATCGGGATGACGATGGTGGCAAGAAACAGCCTGCTGGAAGGTTGACAAACGGTGTCGGCAATATCAGGAAATCCCGTGAAAATGAGAATGTTCCAAAGGTGCCCCGCTAGTTGAACGTGCTGTATATCTAAGAGGTTCCGTGGTCAGTATGGCCTCAAGAGTGTGCGGGAAAGGAATAGTACTTACCGAGGCCGCTCTTGCTTATTAACTGTAAAACCTCCGGTGACGGCTCCTTCGTGCATCTTGGATCCGTATGATATTGCTCCCAGAACATCCCTAACTCGCATTAATCACTGATTAGCTTTGGACTCTAGCTCAAAGCGAACTCAAGGTTAAGGATCAGCAAGTGCAAGGTAACTCACCATATCGGGCTGCCTCCTCCTTTTGCTCCCTCCGCAGGACATTGTGTTTTTTTTCTCGCGACTCTCGTAGAAATTTTTCCATTCTAGTTTCCTTATGAAAGCGAACCGCTAGATCGTGCTCAAAGGCTAAGTATTTGTTCAACAAGAAGTATTTAATGTCCGAAACCAATTCAACGATGCGTGCCATTGTTGCAAAGTTGTGTGTAATAGTAAGCAGGGCTGATTTGCGCGCTGGGCGGGTGTGATTGGAAGAGTCGTGGTGTTTGGACGATGCTATTTTACCTGTTCCGACTGACAGGGATAATTGTGATCGATAAGAAGTTCCGGAAAGAAATATTTGAGAGAAAAAAGAAAAGAAACTTCTGGCCTACCGTTGTATATCTCCTTGACAGACTTGCCGATTCGGAGCATATTTCCATGATCCTACCTCCGTTACTTAGACGAAGTGTATTGGATTTGCCAGTGAAGAAGAAAGCACGTGCAGCGGGAATGAGATCGAGAGTTGAAGGCTGTTGATTAATTGATTGATTTGGTCAAGTATACTTCGTCCGATGTCCATGGATCCCACCTGATATTCCATTCGGACCCCAAGCTTGGTTGGTCAATTCGACCATAGAAGGATGCTCTATGAAGTGTAGTTTCCAGGCGTACAGACGACGTCAAGTGTATATCCGATCGAAGGTTTCCAACAGGAGTGCCGTGTATATTGAGCATCACTCTGGGCCTGAGGTGCTTTTGTGGTTTTGAATTCAACAGAATCACACATCGGACGTCTCGATCTCATGAGCTCATCAGCCTTCAAGCAAAGTTTACTGATGCGTGCTTGTCAAAATTACACTCGGATACTTGTGAAATTATATCCAAAAGAAACTACTTGCATGCTGTTACATCTACCAATATCACAGCAGATCCTCCATCACTCTCTTCTTGTAAATGCCCTTCCATATATCACCCATATCCACCAAAGCTATGCGTTTTCGGTACCCAAATCACGGTGATTCCGAATTGAGCTCCATGATCAAGACACCACATATCGCTTTCTGAAGCCTCTCAAAGGCACCTTTCCTAAAAGCAAACTCCTTCTCGGTAGTAGCTACAGGTTCACCTCCCTCCTCAACCTCTGCGAGGTTCCCAATCATCTGCCCTACCACCAAGTCCGCTGCGATCCAATCATCAACAGCCTTTTCACCGAAGCGCTCCAAAGCAGCTTCATATCGACCCAGGCCCAGGCGCCCTCGGATAGAGCTAAGTTCAGTTAGTAAAGAAAGAAAGAAGTAAGGGGTCCATGGGAAACCTACGAGGAAGCAAGAATCGCCCATGCATCACGATTGCTTTCGGTGTAATCCATAGTTGACAATCCCGTAACATCGACGTCCTTGAAAAGCAAAACAGCAGCTCCATCATCATCCAGCCCACAGGTTGCAAATGACACTGCCAGCTGGAAGTTAGGAGTCGCGTAAGCCCCTAACTCTAGACTTGTCCCACTCGCTATATTTGGTACCATTTCGTCTCGTAGGCAGTCTCGGGCAAACGAGAAGCTTAGCCCCCTATACATTGTACCCTCTGGTTTGATCCCCATGGCTTCCTCCACGTTTAGCCCCAGCAGCTCGGTTACTGATTTTGCTTTTACTCGGAGCACTTTAATCGGCCGGTGATCACTCGGTCGCTCAGAAGGGTATTCTGGTTCAAAAACCAAGTCAGAGACTGTCATCGTCATCAGCTGGTTAGGTGGGAGTTTCGGACAGTCCCAAAATCCGGCCCCTACTTTTCGAGTCTGACGTTCTGGCGGAATGTGAGGATTGTCGAGCATCCATTCATACTCGGGCCAGCGTGGAAAGATGGGCAGACCCACATAGTGATTATAGTCTCGGATAATGGTGAATGGAAGAAGACCGTATCGCTCGTAAGATCGTATTATCCAGGTAAGAGGGTGAATGCCAATGGGTATGACGACCGTTGCGAGGTAGAGCGTGCTGGAGGGCTGGGCGATTGCTTCGGCTATATCGTAAAGCTTCAGAAGGATGAGAATGTTCCAGAGATGACCGGCGAGCTGGACATACGCTCTATCTGTACAGAAGTGTTAGCCTTAGGATTGTCCAATTTGGAGGGGGTTTGGCTTACCGATCCCGCTTTCCTGTATTAGCTTCTGAATCTCCAAAGATGGTTCTTTGCTCCCACGCTGCGCGTGCGCTGTGTGGTATTGCTCCCAGAACAGCCCTATTTAGAGACACCGATTAGCTCCTTGTTCCACCCGTGAGGAAAAAATGATGTGATCCAAACGATTGTGAGCTCTCTCCACACTGTGCTCTGGTGGGCAGAACAGAGAATCTGCACTTTTAAGTTGTGGCTTACCAAATTCCAATGCGTTTCTCGTTTGTTTCTTGCGGAACTCGACGAGCTCTCTGTCTTCTTTTTCCACTCTCACCTTTTCCATCATGTCAAACTCATCATCCTTGGTGAATAACTCATGAAGCTCTTCCGAGAGCGTTGAGAAGAGTATACCGAAGCGTGACATTGTTGTGTATTGCTGAGTGTCAAAACGTTGGGCGAAATTGGCGAAATGGGGAGAATATGCCAGTAGTTGCCGAGTAACGTCGCATGCAAAGAAATATGGCAAGTAATAGGTACTTAGGGAAGAGTTCATCTCAGGCATTAAGAAACCGTACACTGAACGGTGAACGCGCGGATATACTTCCGAAATGCTTGGCGGTGCTGTAGCATAATGCTTCTTCTACTTGCACTTCTTGGTAGGAAGTAGTGTTTTGTACCGGTATAGTTGTTATAATAGAGATACGTCGTTTGTCGTTTGTACCTGAGTGTTTTAGTGAGATGGTCGATCAAGGTAATATATTGTAGGAACTTACATGGTAGCATGCCGATATCATGGACTTTAACTATTGCATGTGTCCGGTCGCAAGATTGCACCCTCAGTCAATAAAGTACAAGCTTGCAAGTAACTATACGTAAGGCTAACTTTCTCTGAAAGACACCAACATGAAGCAAAGTTCTTCAAGGGACCAGAAAAAGGGAAGCATACAGAACCAAATCATGAGCGTCTTGCATAGACAATACCAGCAACTAACCTTGCGGACGTGCTATGTATGAAGACATATGCACTGAATCCAGTACCAGCACCATCTCCTTCGGTTTTCCGGGGCTCGGCACAACAAGTAGTTATGTATGTACTTGTATATGCTTGTAGTTTCCGGTTCTTGAAATCCTCCGTATTGTTATGTGGGAAAGCGCCAGACGCACCACATCCGACTGGTGTCGTCGGAATTACATCCATCGGCACCAATGAGCCGGTAACACTGTCCCACCATCTGAAACACCGCAACCAACAAGCATGGCAATTTTAGCCTGCTTCAGCACCCCCGAACCACAGAGTTGGTGCGCCGGAGCTCTTGGCTGTAACGTAGGGAGCTTGGCTGGCTAGTGAAATCTCGAGATGTCGAGCTGAAGACCTGTGATGTGCAAGTATACGGGAGCTCGACCTTTTTCAGGTACGTATTCGTATGTCCCAACGGGAGCACTGAAGGAATCAGGAGGACTGAAGGAATCAGGAGGACCGAAAGTTGTTGCAATGTTGGCTAGCACGAGGAAGCAACATTGGATGGCCGATGGTGAGACTGACCGGTGATGAGTCCGGGGCATTTCGAACATGGTCATACTGGTTGCGGCTGTGGATGTGAAGATGACCGCTGCGTCTCATGGCCGGTGATGTTGGCAAAGTGTGAGATGTGCAGTGCCGACTGGACCATCGGTGATGATCATCGTGCCTGGGTTCAAGTCGTGGTATGCAGGTACCGATAAGTCATAAGATCTCTTCATCTCCACGCTATGTGCATTTCGCCTGTATCTGTAACATCAAGTCATGATTGCAAGAAGCGGATGGTGTAGCCGTGGGATGACGAATGCATAGGTAATCTCGTGAATAGATGCTCATCGGAGATTTGCGAAGTTGTGAGAGGAGGACGTGTGTCTGTTGAAGGTGCACTGTTCCGAACAGGCAGCTCCGAAGAATTGTTCTAGAAACCATCATCTCCACAAAATTGCCGCCAGGGGAGCTCGTTTCGACTTGAAATTTGTTGCTCTGCCCTGTCGTTACACCCATGTTAATTCTTCGCCTGTCAGTGGTCCGTCGGGAGGGAACATCAGTCAATCCCTGGCTCAAACCTTAAAGCTTCACGATGCTGTTCCCTTCCCACACAAAATTAAAAACAGCCGCCAAACTGGAGGATTTGTTGTGGTGAAGTGCATTGTGATCTGCAGGCAAGATGCAACGCCCAATCGTAACTCTATCGCTCGTCGTTCTCAATCTGTCCTCCCAACACGCGAACGATTGGTCCCTGAAAGTTCCGTATCCGCCGAAGCGAAAACAGAGATGATGCTTTCCCAGATTGACTTGCCGATATGCTAACATGTTTCAACTTGTGCGCAGGCGAAAGCTCGATTCGAAAGCGAGCGAGGAGAGAGGGGAAAACCTGATCTTGATTGAGAAAAGCAAACGGGAAGAAAACACACATAATTTGCTCTCTTTTTGTCGTGCTGCGATGCTTGCTGCAGGGCGTTTGATCTTAGTCGTGCAGATATGTCAGCTTCAGAGGGGCGGATTGGTTGCCTCAGCGCCTTGGTCAGGAGTTTGCAGGATTTGTTTGGTTTGCAACTGCGGCATGCAAGTGGAGATGTTTCCTTTTCGCGTGAGGGGCATACAGAGGGGTACAAATTCGGATGTGGTGAGCAGCTGGATTGGATCGATTGCCGGTGACCTTGTTGGCCCAGCAGTGGCGAAGGGGGTGCCGAGGGCTGGACTTTCGATCTCGGCCGTCATGAGAGGCCAAGTATCGGTAGTGATGTCCCGAATGCTCTGCACAACCCACATGTCGAGCTGACTAGTCAGAGTCGCTGATGCAATTGCAACGAGATTTGGTTTGTAAGGTACCGGGGTTAACTTGCAAAGAACTCATCCTTCAATCTGCCGCACGAGATTCGTTGTTCCAACATCTTGAATCGAATCTCGGACAGGGCGAAGGAGTGCCAGTGGTAATGGTAACCGGGAGATGAATATGTTTGCACGGCCGGTGGACATCAGTGCTCACTCACCCCGCGTTTGCTTGCCCAGCCGATTCGGTGATAACCGCCGGTCCTTATTCATTCCATGAATCTCGTAAGTATTGCATGGAAGGCGTAGTTTATGGATGGTGGGGTCTATTCAGGCATCACTCTTCCCAAATTATCTATTCCAGACCGTTCGTATATTGCATGCGGTGCAAAGCATCAAGGTAATTTACCCGACGCTTCGGTGCAAACGTGTCGTAAGGTGGGGAATATATCTGAAAGTGGACATGTTAGCTGCAAGGCTCTACTATTTGGAGGTGCACACCTGTTCGCTCGAGAGGAGGTCCCATATGAAATCCGATGGGTACTCTATCTTAGGGGCATCCATGCCCTCCCATATGCAGAGTGTAACCCAATCGAGCATGGAGTCAGTGCTTATTGCACTAACGCCCGCACCCCCTCCTGCATGGAAGCTTTTGAGAAAACCAGGCACCGACCATTCAGATCTCGCCATGCCGAATAAATCTTCCATTGACCAAACCCGAAAAAGAAATGAAGAGGGACAAGGCGAAAGCCAAAGGAAGAAAGGCCGTGGCTGCAGAAACGAAACGCAGCACAGCGCTGAATTAAACCCCGGTTGCAGATCATCAGCTAATAGCTTGTTACATCTAGCAAAAGGTCAGAATAGAGTGCACATCACACAAACCCTCTATAAGAACGGCGCTTCCCCCATCTCCTTCTTCTTTCCTCACCCCAAGGTTCGCTAGCCTCGTAACCACCGGTTTTCTTCGTTCTCTCTTCCCGAGCAGTTTGAACTCTCGTTGCTCCTTGTTGACCAACCCACACTCCTTATTTCAGTATTTCATACACTGTAGAGTTTCTTCGCACGATCTATTCGTTTAGACTCTTGTCCATTCCTTCTTTCGGAAATCAACAACGACAACGACCCACGAAACAACATTTGGACATCTTGCCTCACCCTCGATTTCCACATTTCTTTCAACAAACCCCGCGTTCCAAGCGGGCACAGAAACGAAAAGTCATATTTCAAATTCTCGACCCCTTGCTGCAAACGGACAGCTTTCGATTTCGACATCGCATCTTGATTGATATATAGCATTTCGTTGTTATAAATCAATTCGACTACTCTTTTTGTTGTTCGACAGCCGATTTTGAAAAGTTCGAGACTTTCATCACCAACCAGTTCAGTTACAACGGCTAGCCCTTAACATTCTTTGATCAATTTTTCGATTCTTTGCAAGAATGAAGTTCCTTACCTTCCTCTCCCACGCTGCTCTCCCAGCAACCGTCATGGGCCACATTGCCATGTGGCATCCTTCCGTCTATGGTGCCGAGGACGGATACGGGTATGTGCTCACCGTCAGTTTCCTCTCCTACCTGCTAACCTGGTGATAGTCATGAACTTGCCACGCCACTCGCCGACATGGGATTCTCCCAATGGTGGTTCCACGGCAAGCTCTCCTCCAAGCCCAGTGAGGTCCTCGAGCTTCCAGCCGGTGGCTCTGTCACCGTCGAGCTTGCCTGCAACCGCAAGTTCACTAGCATGGGCAACACCAACGACGGCTCCAACAACCCATGCCCAGTCGATACTCCTTCCATGCACGCTGGCACTCCTCTCGAGCAGAAGCAACTCCGTGGTTGCGCTCTCGCCATTGCCTACAAGAGCGATGCCTCCAGTGTCGACAAGGACGAGTTCACCGTCTTCTCCGTCAACACCGACTGTGTCAAGGACCGTCGCACCACATTCCAAGTTCCAAAGGACATGCCTTCCTGCTCCGGTGGAAAGTGCATCTGCGCCTGGTTCTGGCAAGGTCAAAACTCCGCCGACGAGATGTACATGAACGGTTTCGACTGCAACATCACCAGTGGCTCTTCCAGCACCAAGCTTGCCACTCCAAAGCACACCAAGTTCTGCCGCGGCGATGCCTCTTCCTGCGTCAAGGGCGCCAAAATCCCCCAGTACTGGGCCAACGACATCAACCCAATTGGCTTCGATGGCTCCTACGAGCGCAAGCCCGCCTACAACTCCGACTGGGGCTTCACCGACGGTGCCCAGAACGACATCTTTGTCTCCACTGGCGGCACCTCCCCATCCAAGCCAGTCCCAGCCCCACAACCAGAGAAAGGTGTCGTCACTCCAGCACCAACCTCCTCCGGCTTTGCAACCAGCACTCGTTCTCGCGGTGGATCTGCCCCATCCTCCCCAGCTGAGGTCCCAACCCCAGTTCCAGCCCCAGAGCCAACCGAGAAGCCAACCCCATCCTTCACCCCAACTCCACCAAACGCCGGTAACCGCCCCGTCACTGTCGTCGTCAAGGAGATCCAAACCGTCTACAGCACCATCTACGTCACCGGTGCCGCTGCTCCAACTGCCACTCCATCTGCCGGTGCTGGTGCTGATGACTGTGCCTGGAAGGGCCACTGCTTGGGTGCCGCTTGCGGCAGCCACAACGACTGCGATGGTGATCTCGCCTGCGTGTCAGGAAAATGCTCCCCACCATCCTTCGCAAAGGGCATGAGATTCCGTGGACGCCGCCAGTAGATCTCGGTGTAGCAAGAATGGGTGATGATGTGGTGGCCAAAGTTGACTTGTCGACTTTCCATCTTGTCATGCTGGCGGTTGCTGTTGTTGTATTTTTTTCGTTTGCCTCGGGTTTTCGTTTGCTTTGGAAGCAGCTGTGCATAAGCAAGGGCAGGATCTACATCTGTGATTAGAACCCTGTCCTTGTGTAAAGTACCATGGGTTATGAACTTCTTTTCTTGTTTTTTTCCTCCTTTTATAAATGCTTCGTATTGCTGGCAACGAACGTTCCTCTGGGAGGACGTCTGGGTTGCTGGTAGGGTAGATTGGGAAGGTGTATGGTGTTTGGGTACATACTTATGTAGCAATCAAAAGCTTCGCTCGTTCGCATGAAGATGATGGGGTGTCAAAGTGATATCTAAAGTGGTGATGTGCTGTCCTTTGGGAGTAGTGAGATCAAGCATCTAATCTTGAAGGATCAAAACTCTGACGCATGGGGCACCTGTAGGCCTGTCCATACCGAGCTCGCTCAATTGTACCCGAGCTTTTACGACTCTCTTCAACCAAAACGTCACCGCACCAACAACTCATAGCGACTCAATGATCACAAAACTGCACCCCGAAGTCTTCCCGCGCAAACGTTTCATCTTCATTTCACTTTAGGTTGCGGATTACCAAACATTCTGTCAATGGGTCCCTTTAAAGATCCAGGAAACCCTGATCTCAGACGATGACCTGGCTTTACTCGACTAAGCAGCGACGTTGGCACGGCCGGTGGTGATCAAAAACTATTACATGACCGACATTTGCTTGCTTTCGGGTGGGTTGCCTGTACATTTTCCCCTCCATTCTTCCTTGACTTTGTACTCGAGCATACGAGCAATGGCTGACATTCCTGTAGGCCTCTGGTTACCTTCAGTTTCAGGGCCTTCAAAGACATCTACCTATAGCTCATCTGGTCAATCACGAATTGCAGAAACCCCCAAGCCACGACAAGCCCTCAGCACTCATGACGCTCGGATCAAGAAGTAGCCCTTCGATATCGATCCCACCCTTCAAACCCACGGTCGAAAGGTCCAAGACGTATGGCAAGCAGGAAGAAGAAGACGAGTCTGGAGGTTCCGAGGAAGCGAATATGCCAGAAAATACGACGGAATCGAGATCAACGCAACCCAGAGTTGGCCTTGTCGACTAGTCGACTGCATCTATCCCTCGGCAAACACCGAAGCAACTTTCCAATTCCGGGTCTATTCTCTCCCACACCCACCACACTCGCTGGACCTCCTACAATGGGCGCGGACGCATTTCCACTTTCGGCTCAGCCCAAAGCTTTTCATGAAAGATCCGACGATATCGAGCTAGCTGCATGTTCCGCATCCCGCCCAAGGCCCTCGTACAAAAATCCGATGCTTTCAGGGATTGAAGAGCTTATTGAGGATCATTTTCACATGAAGCTCACACCTGTCGCAATGCACAAGCTGGGAATATGTACCTTGGTTGTATCTAGTGAGGGTATGTGGCAGCTTGATGAGCTGGATGAGGCCATCCGATACCGTGGTGGAGTGCAGGGCTAGTAAACGGAAGCTGGATTCCGGCGGATTTGGAAAGTGACAAAGAGGTGCGAGTGTGATTTTGAATTTTGGATTGAGGAGAGGTGTAAACGTTGATTGTCGATTATCATTGGCGATGATTGCGGAACCGGATGGGTTGTAATGAAGTCTACTGGATGCTGATTCAGGCTTTGATACGAATACTCTACAGCCCTAACTACTTGCAGGTTGGCACTATATCCTTAAATTCATCTATTTATTTTGTGAATTTTGCCTTGTTCTCTTTCAGTTCCAATTGGCTAGCTTGGAGGGTTGTAGTTCGGTTGTCCAAGTTTCTTTATCAGCATGGATGGGAGCACTTAATCCAGCAGGTCGGTTTCATGGCTGTAATGTTTGATATACTTGCATATATGCACACCAGAAAGCACAGAAAGAACTGCATATAATCCAGTCGCCTGATAATCACTTCTTTTGAATCAAGACCTTTCATTAAATGCTAATACATCATGGTATCATCCCGCCAATATGCCAATCCGATAATCAAAGACACCTCACAACACATACAAGCCACATACCCGCCCACCTTCTACTCACCCTCACTATCCGACCGAAAATCAGCAGCAACCCACGGCCCAAACACCAACTCGTCATCCTTTCCTAAATACCGTATACCCTCATCCTGATCCTCCAACTGCCAAACGCCCTCCCTACAGAGCACCACAGTGCTATAGTCCCATGAATAGATAGCAAGCGGGGTAACCTTCAGACCCCAGTAGTCCTCAATCATGTCCTGAGTACCGACGAGGAAAGGGTAATCGTGCCGGCGTAAGTTTCCTGCCATTTCTGCGATCTGCGAGATGAGCGGCTGGTGGGGCAGCGGGCCTGTGGGTGGCTCGCCTATAGCTAGCATGTCTCGGAGTCCGTGACGCGCTGCTGCGCCGAAGATCCGCCATAGTTCGTCGTCTGGAGGTATGCCGCCGTTGGGTAATGGAACCCATGGCCACGTTGTAAAGAGTGGTGCCGGTGCTGTGGTGGTTGATGTCTGGAGTGGAGGTTGTAGTTGTAGAGTTGGTAGGATTTGGTCTGCAGGTTGCAGCAGGATTGTAGTAGGCAAGGTTGATATCCAATCTGTAGATTGCGGTGACACGGTGGATGAGGCCCAAAGTGGAGCTTGTAGTTGTAGAGCCGGTGAGATTTGGGCTATAGGTTGTAACTGTAGCGAAATTGACGTAGGTGGTATAGCTGAAGTCCAAAGCGTAGATTGCAGTGGAGACATAGTGAAGTGAGGAGTTTAGAGAGATGGGAAGCGGCCTCAAAGTTGGCTGAAGCAGCTGAGCATGGAGACCGAGAAAGGACAGCGCTCCGTCTTAAATAATGTATCATTAGCTGACTTTGAGTACTGCTCGGCTTCATGCACATTGTCTTTTACCTCCGCTCGGAGAACAACTTCCGCTTCGAGGTGTTATTTTCTTGGCTCTCGTCGTCGGTCCTATTCGTGAAGTAATATCGACTGGAGAACTTCCCCTGGGAGGTTAGGATGTCTGAGATGCTAATATAATTCTCATTCATTCAAACGTTCGATGGTTTTTTATGGATTTTATAAGCGCTGTGAGTATGGAATAGACTGGATGTGTCTGATCACTGCACGATTGTGTCAAGGTAGAGAATGAGAGGCAGAATGGTAGCAATGCAATCAAAAGTTCACAATGCTAAGTACAAAAAAAGAAGAAAAAAAAAGCAGAAGCAGCCAAACATGCGAGTCCCCATGCCACATTGTACAGCACTTCTCCTCCTATGTCAGCTACATAACACGAGTCATTGCTCAACACAAAGACAAGGTTGTCGAGTGGAGCTAGCTCGTCGAGGGATGATGTTGCTGAAGGTGAGGGCTCAAAAGCGGGGAGACTGCAGCCAGGATGGAGCAAGGCAAAGCAAGCACAAATGCGGAGAGGAGGATGTGGAAAGGAAAATGAACAATGATGCTCTCGGATCGGGGATGAAAGCTCAGACTCGAGTTCGCGCCGCGTCTCGGTACGAGCAGTTGTGATGAGCTGCGTTCGGGATCATCGTGCCCTCACAAGTGCAACACATTCTCCTGAAATCTGGACTTTCGTCTGGACTTTCCACTGGAGGAAGGGATAAAGTGGTGATGTGACCACGTCTTGCTGGACGAGAGGTGCCCTCCGGTTCCACATCGGTAAAGATGTTGATCATGGGAATCAGTTCCGCACATTGGCCCAGAGATTGGGTTGAGCTCGTGAAAGGTAGAACGAAATCTCTTGCTTGTGGGATTGGGAACGTCGAGGCAAGCAGGTGTTCTTCTGGCTGGAAGAGAGTGTACTCGGGGTTGCTCAAAGCGTATGCTTGCATCCACTGTGCCGAGAGATACAACTCGTCTTCGGACTCGATTTGCCCTAGAACCTCCACCAGCTCATCCACCCTCTTTGGGTCCAATCGTGGCGCTCGGCCGTCTTCCAACAATAAGTCCCTCCTCAAAACAGAGGTGTCTTCTTTCCTGCCTTCAATGAGCAGTGTTCGTGAGCTTATCTTGGGCGGCTTGGTGCAACCACCCCAGAAGACCCTTTCCTTTTCGAACGCACCCCACTCCATTTCTGGATCTACCAAGAGCTCGTACACCATGACGCAGACCATCTTGGGTGCTTTCCTTGGGGAACCAGCTATGCGAAGAAGCATGTATCCCATACAGCGGGCCATCGTCCTGTGCCAACGAGCAAACGAGGGTGACTCTGTCGGTTCGTTTGGCATGGTCGTTCGAAAGCGAATCCCAATGATAGCGACAATGGCAGAGGCTGAGCAGCGGATGACTCCCTTTTGGGTCTTGAGATGAACAGGGTCGGGGATGCTAAAGCGGTCTTTGAAGACCTTGAAGCTAAACTTGTCTACTGGTCTAGGAAGGCCGTCAGTACTTCTTATCCAGTGTTGAAAAGATCGTTGCATGAAAACTCACAGACACCTCTCCCACAACCTAACAGCATCCTCGTAAAAGTCATCCACAGTCTCCGGCGGGTTCTCCATAACAAGCCGGCCCATCAACCCAAGTCCATCCGTGGGAGTGGCGACACGAGAGATTATTTCTGGCACCTATTCCATAAATCTGTCGTAGTTGACGTTCTATGAAGGAAGTGACGACATTGGAGAATGGGCTGGATGTTGGCTGTTTGCTGTGCAAATAAAAGGAATACCAAAACTGAAAAGAATTAAAAAAGGTCGGTTGGTGGATAATTCGATGTGGGTATAAGGTGGAAGGGCGGAGGTTGCAAGGGATGGGTCAAACTTGATCAATCAACTGGGTGGAGATTAAGTATCGTTTGGGACTCGGAGCTGTCACGTGCGGTATAATTCGAGCTTTTCCGCTCAGACTTCTTACTAAGTATGTTGACAGTTTGCAATGTGGCTCCTGCCCTAACTCGTACATACTTTTCCAGCACAGTGACTATGCCATTGCAATTGGTCCTTTCGTATGTGCATGCATGCATGTCCGGAAGCCAGACAACTACTGTATAGAACAGGATGGGTACTTGAATATTTTACTTTATGTGCCTTGTCGCCGGTTCATCATGCAAATTTTCGATTGCTTCAGAACACTTGATACTACTTACAAAGTATTAATTCAGATAGAAATCATAAGACTAAAGTAAGTACATGATTCTTCCTTCTCTGTATGTTCAGTGTAAATACTCAGACTCTAGACTGTCCAACCAGCACCGAGATTGGTAGCACCCTACAACACGCTGGAGAAGAGCGCACCGAAGACAAGCGCCATGACAAGTGCACCCTTCTTAACGCCCAATCCGACAGCCGCAGACTCATCCTTTTCATCCTTCTTGTCTCCATCCTTCTGGTCGTCATTCTTCGTTTCCTCACCGCTCTTGTCTTCATCCTTATCACCCTCCTTCACCTCTTCCACCTTCTCTCCTCCCTTCAGTCCAAATGGCTTACATGCCCATCCCAAAATATCCTCCTGCAACCAATCCATAACAGGCTCGTTACTCTTCTCGTCATACTCCACACACTGTTCCTTCCAGCACTCGTTGGTCGATTTCCTCCAGGTTCCATCATGCACCATGTTGCAGAAGGGGATACAGAATTCCTTGGTGCGGTTGGCCTTACTGCGACTTTCGTACTCGTCGGTTGACATTGTTTCGACATCAACGCCCATCATGCAGGACACTTGACTGGTGACAACATCATTGCCGCTGCAGGAAGGGAATGGAGAGTCTGGGGCAATCTCGTTGCGCCGGATGAAGGTGCAGTTGACGGGAGGCATGTCGGCTGGGATGATCATCGAATAATTGCTGGGAACGAGTTGGGCGGCCATGATGAGTTTTTGGATGGTCTCGAGAAGGCTGTTATAATGTTAAATGGAGAGTATGTGCCGTGAAAGAGGGGACAAACTGTGCTTTGTATGGTTGCTTCAATATATTGCAATAGGTATGCAGCTTCAAAGGTAACGCGCTTAGTATGGTGATATGGCGAACTTGTTGGCAGGTAGGGTACCTTTTAAAGATTTCTAGCCTGCTCGCTTCCCTTACTCTGACAGAGTCATGTACACTGCGACCATGCACCTGCCGAATGATCTTGCTGCGGGAGCTTGGTATTGACTTCGACATGTTGGTGAAAGAGCGCAGGATCTTCGGTGTATGCATGCACTGCCCCTTGAATTGAGCCGGAGGTACAAGTACATACTAAGTACATACCAGGTACAAATGAAGTTTCTCGGTGAACGATATGATGCATTACATAATACTATGTACTTACGAGTCTTCTTGCGCATATGTAGTAACATTCGGCAAGCGCATCGGCTGCTAGGCATTGTTCAGTTGGAAGGGTATGTACTCACTCGGATCCATAGCTTTATTCTAGTATGATCATAGCAACCTCATTGGGAGTTCGGAAGGTGTACTCCGGCTAGGTGAAAAGTACATGGGCAATCTCGAATCCAGGATAAATATGGCTTTCACGTATCACTTACCTGCTACCACTTACTCAAGTAAATACAGCATCCTTCGCATGCGGGTCTCAGGATACGACTTTCGCAGGCTATGGAACCCGCCAATATCATGCATACATAGCCCCACTTTCGTGGGGGTGTGTAAGTACAAAGTACATATGTAGTCAAGTGCATCTCTAACTGTAAATGTGTACGACATGACCACGCTGCGCATTGCTCCAGCCCTGTAGGGCTAGGATCTCGCGGTTGCCCTGCGGTTGCTCTTGAGCTTGTGCGTCCATCATTCTACCGGAAGGTCTGGGCGTGCTTGGCACCGGCGTGCAAAAGAAAGTACATACTTCCTAACCCTGAATGAAGCCGGGCTATGGTTATTGTGCATACACAGAGTGAGCTGAGGAATGATGTCTTCTACATACTTGACAAACACATGCAAATAAGCTCTTCTTCGTGTGAAACGTCTTGAAAATCGCCACATTAGTTCTCTCTCTTGAGGAGCAGTCCGAGCCGTCGCCGGCTTCAAGGGCCCCTTTGCCGGAGGCAATGCTACTTAGTTACGCTTAATGTACTTGGTTACCTGTGCTCAGCCACCACCTTTACAATTTCTTTGATCATCAGAGCTGCTCGCTTTCTTTGTCTATGGTTGACCATACCCAAGATCTACTAGCTGCAGTTCGAAAACGGCCAGCTCCCAGAAGCCAATTGGGCCCATCGTAATTCATTTAACGTTGCGCGCAGTACTGTGACCGTGCGATTTCACATGAATAGTATCATTTAATCCTATTTGTAGGCAAAGACGTAGACATACAGAAGATGCTGGCCGGATCGCGGAATGTATTGTTTGGGTGAATCGTCATTGTATTGGAAGTAACTGCTAGCCATATGTATGATGGCTCTACTCTAATATCCATCGTTGGACTCTGAGCTCTATACTTCCAGACAAGTTAGCTTCCTGGTATGTACCTCAAGATATCCGCCAGTCCTCATGTCAGTTTTGCGGACCCACGTAGTCTGAAGTTCCAGCGATGATGGAATGCGCGCGTTTAATTAGGCACATACATCTTGCATAATCGCATACCCAGTACCATAGCGGCCGTCTTTGACGTGATTCAACTGACCCATGACACCAGGTATGCTCCGATAATATAGTTGACAACTCGACTACAAGCTAACATCCAAGCATCATATACATGGCCTCAGTAGTCAGCCCTGCACATGTCATAGCAGGCATTCTCAGCACAGTTCCTGCAAACTCGACTCTTACCTGGTACCCTTGTCCGAACCGTTCAACCTTCCAATGTGCTCGACTTCTCGTCCCTGTCAACTATTCGCCCGAGCCAGATCGGTTTCTAACGTCGTCAATGCTCGTCAAGCTCCCTTCGCTTATATCCCCTTCCGATCCGTCTTGGCAAGGATTCATTCGACTTAAAATGGTCCCCGAAAATGACGACCGGGGTATAATTGACAAGTATTCGGAGATCCAAGACGTCTTTGAAAACGCAGAAGCATTCCAGAACAGCACAGGCGGGGCCTATACCGTTGTTGGAATCCAGCATACCTACAAAGTCTTTGACGAGGATATCGATCCGGATACGCAGCTTGTGAACTTGCGCAAGCCTCTCCCAGACTTCAAGAAAGGATGGAATGAAGTGGATCCAGACCAGTTTTGGTTTCCGAACCTGGATAGCTTTGCTGATCATTCATATGAACTGCGAAGAAGGCCAAACAAAGTTGACAATCATCGCTGGCGCGCTGGCGGGCCTATTTTTCCTCGGAGCTATACTATTTCATTGCCGCCTCCTTGGAAAGCAGTGGAATATAGTGACAGAGATTGGCACTGTTCCTGTCCCAGCCACAAGAACATGACAAAAGAAAGCCTTGCATGCTTTCAGTGGTACAGTAATCCGTCACCACTGGACTACTTGTACTGGCTCAGGTCTGTTTGCCCTCGTCGATATGTAGATGAACTTATCTTCTGTGAGTGTGAGCACATGAAGAGAATAGATTTTGGCCATCGTCAGAAAGTCTCAGTCTGTACATACAAAGATGAGGGTGTTGTTGGGATTAGGGAAGACTGGCCGAGCCTCACACCGCCTGAAGATTTGCTGTGGGAACGGTCCAGGACGGGACCACCATACTTGCTCTTACCCAAACGTTCACTGAAGAACGACCTTGCATCACTTGAGTACTATAGGAGTACATCGAGTGAAACCCAGAGTGACATTAGCTCTAATGCTTAGCAGAGCGCGAGCGCTCTTAGTTTGGGGACTGCCGAGTATTCATACAGTAAAATACACATCGATAGACGTACACCACGAGAAACAGAAACAGAAGAGCGAGGGAGAAACAATTCAGAAAGAACAAGATAAATAATAAGAAGCGAGTATAAGAGAAAGAATCCACGCCATGACAGTACCTCGGGTATAACAAGCAAAGTACTAATTCCTCCCAAGAAGGTCCAAATCCATCAACTCCGGATCGTTCGTGAGGTCCTCAACGGGCCCTTTGAAAGGCACATACCACTGTTGAGGCTGCACCTTTGTCACTCTCTGAGCAGGTATGGAGGAATCAGACAGTGACAGATAATCTCTTATGATTCGATCCATTTCGGGCGCAACTCTCCCAAAAACACAGTGCTATTATTCCAGTCAGTAATCGAACATATTTGACAAGTGACCGGAAGGGAACTCACGCCAGTGATGTCCTGATAGACGACCCGGGAACCTGAGTTTGGGAACGAATCTGCAGCGTCGAATGTGCTTGATTAACGCTGTTAGTACACTGAGCAAAACAAAGCAGCCCATATATAGTCGGCTTGTGCAAAAAGAAGACATACTACTGTAACGGTGTTACGGGGTCGCGGGCATTTCCTATGAATAGGATTGGAGTCTTGAGAAGGTCACTCCCCAGTGCTAGAACACCAGAAAATTGGGTCAGTATACGCACTCAGAACACTCTATCCACCCTGGAACGAATTTCGTAGACTTACACTTTGGTCTGCTCGTCGGCTTATCGAGCTCCTTGTAGCCAATACACGCAGCAATGTTAGAGATCTGCCCATGTGCTCCTATACTCGACACCTCCCCTAGCGTTTTAAATGCACTGAGGAGACCGGCAGCATCATTCGAAGTTAGGCCCAATCCATTTTCCAAGATGCCTCCACAGTCAATGACCGCCATAGAGTAAAAGTATGCGAGGTCCACCTGTGCGGTCTGGAACTGACCATATAACGTCCAATCATTTGCAGCCTTCTTTAGGTATGATTGGTAGGTGAAGGATGACGGAACAGTTGTGATGTACTGAGGCTGCGAGTGGAAGTATAGATTGGATGCATCGTGAAGATCCTGAGCGAGCTTTTTGAATGACACCTCCGGCGTATATAGAGCTCTGTAGAAACTTTTGGCCACATGCTGGTAGGTAACGATGGTGCCCAGATTTGTGTAGAGATCCGCTACTTTGATGTAGCTCAATGTCTTTTCGACGTTTTCTCTTATTTTTGCTGCTGATAGCGTCCCGTCACCATTGAGTGGACATTCACCCTTCGAGCAGTAGTGGTAGAAAGAGCTAACCGCCTTTTCCACATCCTTAATCTTCATGGCAGTTCCTTGAACGTAATCCGTATACTGAGAAACTGGATGCGTAGCTGCAATATGATCAGTCGGAACGAGTAGTAAGTTGGTAGGAAGGGGGTTTAGAACGTACAGTCCACTATCACCTTGCCGATAATCAAAGGGTTTAGCTCTGCGAGCAATTGCGCTAACAACCCAGCCCAACTCATTCCCCACATATTGATCTTTGCAGTTTTTCCTGGAAACAACTGCTTCCAGACCAATTCATTCACATGCTTTAGATCTCTTGCAGCATCATCCAAGCCCACACGTCTCATTGCACCGTTTATACCGCCAAGTTTGTCAGAGCAACGCTTAGATTCCCGATTGCCGTCATCGAAAAGCTCCTCAGCACCGGTAACGCCGTGCGTTTCGAGAGAGTTCCTTTGAAGAAAGCCTATGGCGTTAGAATATATAGCGGCCTCTCCATAACGATCATAGCACATTAAGAAAGGTGCACTGTAACCTGTACCCCTTTGGTCCAATCCGAAAACTGCAAGACTTGGTGCAAGGACCTTTAATCTATCCCCTTCAGCTCTGACAAAATCGACGGCAGACAATCCAGGACCCCCGGAATTCACAAAGATTGGTTCACCCTCAGGCAATACCGGAATCTGCCTTGTTGGATCCTCATGGTACCTTACCAATGCCAAATCATAAGTACATGGATCTGAAAGGCCAATATCCCAACTGCACGGTACCTTCACAAGGGCACATTCATGATGTTCGAAGCACGGAATCATAACGATCTTGTCGATATGAGATTTCATCTAATGCATGTGTCAGTTATACTATTGTGCTCCTCTCGGGCCGTACGTACCTCATCGTAGGGCCAATTGCGTAAAGGGGTAAATGTCACATCCTGAGCCGTAGCACTAACGAGTATGCTAGATACTAGGAGTAGGCTGACTATGAAAGCGAAAAGTGTACCCAAGGTATTTTTCCACATATAACGACCTTTCTCCTAGAGCAAGCTATTTAGCAAATCAATTCTCCAATACCTACAATCGATGTACCTTAGTCTGGATCAGGTTCGAGGAGATATCACGGATAGAATCCTAGAACGAGTTAACAACCGTATAGCCCAGCTGCAACTGCCAACTATGGTGTAGTCAGATACCTGGTAGCCACCACAGCTCATCCCATTACCATAGCATCCGTGCTTGACATTTTCACCCAACATGCTGGCATTGATGACACCCTCCTTGACGAGCATACTCTAAGCAACCGTTAGCCAATCTATGCCCGAGAACAATCCCAGACTTACCTGCAGCTGATGGCCAACAAACTCCGCACCAATGTCAGCACCGGCAAATGCATCTCCACCATGAGCCAAAGTTGAAACATTGAAACCGACCGAGCCAACAGAGTCCTAGGTGCACATCAGTCCAACTCCCATTTCCAAAATCATACCGTGACATACCTGAAAGCCGCCATGATCCCCACCGCATCCGCCTTTCAGAATGGTCTCGGCGACGAATTTCTTGACAAAAGCTTCCTAAACTCAAGTTAGCCAACGGCAAACCTACCCAAAACACAATCGTTTACTTATCGACGTACATGTTGACCAGCATACTCCACTGGCATCTCAAAGTCCTCATGACCATCATATCGATCCCCAATACTGGCCGACATCCTACCATCGAGGGAATGCTTTTGGTTAACCGGGCCAATGATATCCTAAACAAGCGTCAGTCAACCTCCATATCCAAGTGTTACCATAACATACCTTGAATCCACTATAGACATCACTCTTCATCTCGGAAATGGCAACAGTTCCACCAACGACTGGCCCAACAGGCTCCTGAAAACACGTTAGACCAACCACCACCCGGTTACATCACGAGCGCATACCTTGGATCCTCCATGACGATCATTGTATCCATCACCAACCCCAGTCAGCATGTTTACCCTCCCAGAAGACGAGACCAAAGTTTCCTACCATCCCGTTAGTGCACGCCCAACACCCATCCATAGCACATGAGACATACCTTGGACCCTCCATCACGACCGTTATTCCCACCTGACATGCTCACCACACCCTCGGAAGAAGAAATCATCCTATCCTACCACCTCGTCAGTCCAAACCCAACAACAAACCATGGCATAATAACATACCTCATAGCCACCATCACCGCCATAATCACCCATCATATCCTCCGAAATCATCACACCACCAATCGCATCAAGCGTATGAATCATCTAACACCACATGTTAGCCCAAACGCCGCAAAAACGGGGAGGAAAAGAGACAAACCTTATCATCATTCATCAAGGGCAAAAAAGCAGCATCAAAAGCCATCGAAGACATGCTATCAGAATGAGACAAGATCATGTTCAAAGTTGGTTAGAGGAATGGAGGTGTTTGGGGAGTACATCGGATGGATGTATCTTCTTGGCGCTGAGGGGCGAACTGCGACCATTGGGAAGGTCAAATGCACTTGACCGTGACCGTCAACTTTCCCGAAATAATGAACTTTCTTGTTGCCTCAACGGACTTCATGCCGCACAGCAAGTATCGATAAGCCTTCAGTTTCTGAAACAAGAAAATGAGATGGCAAAAAATTATACTCCTACCGAAACACTGCCAGTGAAAGCTGCACCTGCTTAGTATGCCGCACCTGGCATAAGCATATACAGTCGCGTTGACGGACCTCACAACCATTCAACTCTGTTGATAGGTCCTGCTTCCACAAACGATCTTCATCTCCCTCGCGATGAGGATGACTGATCGCTGGCTTAGAAGTCAGCAATATATCCTGATATATGTACTTTTGTACACATCAGCAGCCATGCCTCTGTTCAAACAGCGCAACCGTGCAGCGATCTGTTTTATGGGTATTTGTAAGTTGTTTTGGAAGTAGCTTCGACGGGGTGAATTCAGCTGTAGGCAGTATGGATGAAGCTGAGGTCCAGATGTTTTCGTCGGCTTGATCATGTCAACTCCAGTGTGGGTGATTATGGTAAGGTTTGCGGTGAGGTAATGATCAAAATTTTTGTTTATCTCTGTTGTTGACGGGTGGTTGCCGCTCTGAAGCTAGAGGGCTGGCGATGTTTTGTTTATGACGTTTTCGACTTTCTTCCGAACAAAGAGACAACATGTGTAGGTAATGCATGCCTAGTCTGTAGAACGTTGCCCGTGATTCGACATTCGACTCCATATACATACTGTACCGTATTCGACCATCTTCGAACGTCTGAGGTGAGAGAAGTGAAAGACAAGGCTGAAATAGCAAAAGAACCAAGTAAGAAAACAGCTAGCATAAGAAGTATACTCCAATAAAACGCTACGTATCCAACTCCTAAAGCCCAAATTGCAAAATCGATAACAACAAGGTATCAATCCCGACAAACGCCAACACCTACTAAATGCTGCATGCTAAAAAGATATAATGCCCAGCACCTGCTGCAAGAAAAGAAAACAGTAAACAGTAAAAAAAAAGAGGTATACGAAGAACCTGACAACAGAAAAACAGAACATGCGCAAAACGATAAAGAACCCAAAATATCCATTTCTGCCTCAATCCGCACCGGAAATGTCACTATCGACGTCCATTCTGATAACCCTGTATGTTTTGGCTGTGATGAGGTTGTGGAGGTTGCGCTCCATAGTTGTGAGTGTTAGGAGCTGGGTAGGTCGGAACGTAAGGAGCTTGATAGTTGCGATGGGGAGGTGGATGGACATAGTTGCTGCGCGGGTTTCCGTAGCCGTGAGGTGATTGCTGAGGGGCTCCGTAAAAGTTGGAATGAGGGTTTGGAGGAGCTTGACATTGCGGAATGTATGGTGCGGCGTAATGCTCATGTGTATAAGGTTGTGCATGGTTGGAAGGGTACCTGTTATGCGAGTATGGATGATAAGGCGAATGCGTATGATAGGCCTGGCGAGCGGATGGAGCACGTCGTTGAAAAGGCCGTCGAGCAGGTCGCTGAGAAGGTGGTGGAGCACGCTGTTGGAAAGGTGGTGGATCAGGTTGCTGGGAAGACAGCGGAGCAGGTTGCTGGGAAAGCAAAGGAGGTGGAGGCATTAGCGATTTTTGATAATCTTCTTCAAGCCTCTCCCTTTCCTTTTGACGAGCTTCTTCAAGTCTCTCTCTTTCCCTCTTGTTTTTCCTCCTTTGATTCCTATGCCTGTTTTTGGCTATCCTTTTCTCGTTCTCTGTCCTCGCTGGGGCCTGTTGCTTGACATGTACAGGTCGTTCCGGGGGGTTATTTTCGCGAGGTTGGGGACGATGATGAGGACCTGGAGGAGGGGTCTTGCGTGTTTCGGTAGGAGGATCAAGAGGCGTGTTGTTGGAGCCGGTATCAGAAGGGTTGATGTGATGATTGGTGGGTATGACGGGACTTTCTGATCTCCTCTCCATCAACTGGGGAATTAGTATCTGGGCGATATAGATAGGCTGTTGCGGAAGATACCCTTTCAACTCCAGCTTTCGCTTGCCGCAAATCGACTTGATCATCCTTGAAAGCGTACCAGCCGTTTCCATCTTCTTCCCTCTTGATCTTCCCTCCTTCAGGCTCCGACATTTCGTTTGCGACTGTGGATTAAGGGCGTTGAGATGGGGTTTTGGCATAAAGTTAGAAAGCGGTGATGTTTGGGAAAGATGAGGTTGCGACCGAGAGAAGGCCGGGCTTGTTCAGGTGAAGGGAGGCATCTCCGCCATTTCTTCTCCGGAATCGGCCTGTCTGACTGGCAAGCGAAACTCACCGGAGCTATCCTTTATCCCTTCCCTTCCTCGCTAACCTGCTTTACTATGCACGTGACCCACAACTTGTCAAAGGGAATCTGTGCGGATTGATGCAGTATTCGACCATTCTCCTAGCATGGGAAGAGGTGAGAGAAGCATCTGAAATATGATCAGACCAGACAGAAAAATTCATAATATGCTCCAACGAAAAGATATGTGTCAGAATCCTGAACGTTCGAGCTCAAACGTTGCTTCTACCAGTAAATAGTAGACCAACTAGTTAACTCCAACATCCGAATGTCAAAACTACTACAATGCATACTAAAAAGAAACACTCTGGCTAGCATTCGGCTGTAAAAACAAGAAAACTGTAAACCTGAAGCGTAAAATGGTAGGGGGTATAAGAAAGGCTCTGGATATCATATGCAACAAAAATTATAAGAAACTGTTCGAACATGCGCAGGACGGTACCTGATTCCACACGCACTTCCCAAAGTGTCTATCCGTTTGCCTCATTTCCTCCCTGGAACTCTTTCTGTTAACGATAGTAGGGGTAGTGGTAGCCACTAGGATATGGTGGAGGTGTAGCTAAATAGTTGAGTGGATTAGCAGGAGCTGGGTAGCTGGTTGATGGAGGTGGAGCGGCCGGAGTGTTGTACTGGGGTGCAGAATGTGATGGGACGTTCATACCGTAGACATTCCAATAGCCATCAGCATATTGGATGGAAAGGGCTGCGTAATGGCCGTATGGGTAAGGTGGTGCATAGTGGGGAGGCTGGTGTGGAGGGGCTGCGTAGGTGGGTGTAGGAGGTTGAGGAGGCTGTGGAGCGTAATACTCGTATGGATGAGGTGGTCCATAATAGTAGGGATTGGTGTACGGGTATTGATGATAAGGCGATGGCGCTGGATAGGCGCAGTGGCAAGGACGAGCAGGTGAAGTAGGTGGAGGTATAGTAGTAAGTTGTTCCAGTTTCGTTTGTCTCTTGTGAGCCCGGATGATGGCGGCCTTTTTCTTCTTTTTCCTTCTCTTTGATTTCGCCTCTTGAGAGTCAGACTGTTCTCGGTGATGTTGGTGAAAGTTGTTGAGTTCGGTACTCTGTCTTTCCAACTGATATCGATTTGAGGTTAGCATATGGCTAAATGACGGAATTCGTGGGAGTACTCGAGTACCTTTCGCATTTTGGCCTGGGTTTCCCTAAAGCAGGCTTCTGCATCTTCTTCCACCTTGATCCTAACCCGCCTTTCTCCAGAGTCCTCCAGCTTGATCTTCCTTTTTCGAGATTTCGGCATTTCGATCGTCGTGTTGGCTTGAGAGGTTTGATATGAGTGGTGTGGTACAGTAGTGGTCCGCCGGCGATGAAGAGGGTACGTTGTTTCGTGAAGGGTCAAAAGACATATCCGCGGTCGACTGAAATCGAGCAAACTGGCCTGTGCTTTTTTCGCCTTTATTTTCTTTCCTCAACTCCAAGAACATATCGATCGGAGGAGATTTCGAAAAAAAGGCACAGCTCGGGAGAACCTCTACTTAACCCAAAAGCGTACAACCACGACGTAGAATGCCAGTTGACTGTCGTATGAGCTTCTCTGTCACTGTGCGCATTCTGGAATTGCAACGACGAGGCCTGCCAAGCATTCTCAGATTAGCGAGGCAACAACATTCCTAAATCCGTCCGCTTCCGTCAACTCCTCGCTTCTTTCTCAACCAAGGGCATGTATTTACCCCAGCTCCCATTTCCTACCCAGCCCTGTTAACCTTACAATAGCCCGGACTCAAAGCCATCATCTCGCCCAAGAACGCGAAACAAACAAACTCAACAATGGCATCAGCAACTACAAAAACGACCTTCGTCCTTCGCATGAACAACAAAGGAGTCGACGACCAAACCTTTCCGTCCGTTTCTTTCACCATCTCAGGCTCGTACCCCACAGTCGTCTCTCAAATCCTCCAACAACTCGCCTACGACCCTCGCCACTACCTCCCTGACATTTCCAATCTCGTCCTCGTCTACTGCCGCCGGTCCATCCCACAATCCACTCTTCAGAAATCCAAAGACCACCTAAACAGCCAAGCATACTTGTCAAAGGGAATCTGAGCGGATTGATGCGGTATTCGACCATTCTTCTAGCATGGGAAAAGGTGAGAAATGCAACTAAAATATGACAGGGCCAGGTAGAGAACTCCGGAATATGCTGCAATGAAAAGAAAGTATGTATCAAAATCTTCCAAAAGCCAAAACAACCCATCGTACAAGTATCGTAATTCCATTGCGCGCAACACTGTAACTATGTGTGAACATAAGAAGGGTATAATCTGATCCTACTATTTGTACTTGCCCAGCGCAACCCAAGAAAACACAGAACAATAACAGCACCACAAGATCTTATCCCCCACCTATGTACAGTCCGACATTCCTTCGTTTATTGTTGGGGCCTACGATTTCTTTGTTGATTGGATCGACGTAATAGCGGTTTTGGCGTGCCTCGCCAGCGTTCAAAAAGTCAGATAATAGCATAAGGTCCTTGACAATATCCTGGTCTTTGATCAATGCCCATCTTCTCCTTTCTTCTTCCTAGGCACGGTTAGTTAGCGCCCATAAGATGGTAGGAAGGGCGGATCTATTACCTTATCCAGTCTCGTGCCACCTCTGGCTGCTCCTCCTCCTTCTCCCTCTCTTCCTCCTCTTGTCGATGCCACGCCTCCACCCCGCCCTCCTCTCGCCCGAGATGCCCCTCCTCCACCCCTTGCCCCGGTTACTCCTGCTCCGCCTCGCCCTCCTCTTCCTCCCCTCCCTCCGGCTGCCCTCCCGCCCTCTACTTCAACCTCCGCATCAGTGGAGGCACGCTTCCTCTTGTTCTGATCTCTTGGTGGTGGGGCGGTCTCCTGTGGGGCGGTAATGATCTCGACTTCGGCGGTAGGGGCGTGGGGGGTGGGGGTGAGTGGAGGAAGATTGGTTTCGATGGTTGGTGTGATGGGTTGTGGCGGAGTTGATAAGTCGGATTCTTCGGAGGAGGGCACGGCTTCGTCGACGGCGGATTCGGAGTCGGAGTCACTTTCTTCTTCTTCTGCTTCTCGGTTCCTGCACCATTGTTTCCACTCCTCTTCAAGTCGTCTTTCCATTCTGGCCTCCGCTTCTCCCACCCTCTTGTTCACAAGCTCCTCCAATCTCACTCCCAGCACGTCATGTACCTTCTCGTCGGCCTTCTCGTCGACCTTCTTGTCCATCTTGTCCACCAGCTCGGAGAACCCCTCTCGCACGACCTCCGAAATCTTTGCCTTAACCACCTCCCCCAAGCTCTCTCCCATCACCTCAGCGAACGTCTCCCTGACCAAGTCCACGATTCTCTTCTGCATTATGTCCACAATTTTTCCATCATCGTCGGCAGCGTCGTGGTCGGGCATTGAGTTCGAGACAAAGGCAGTTGTTGGCGTTGTGTTGTTGTATCGAACATGGAAGAGAACTAAAGGTGGAGTTTGTGTTTGTTCAGTACCAAAATACGTAATCATTTACTAAGCTAAATATGCACGTGGCCGTTCGTTTGTCAAGACCCTCGTGACGTTCGAGTTCTGGCCAAGCATTCCGAATGGACGAAGGCAAGGGTAACGAAGCCATGAAGAGGTTGGTCTCATATGCGACGGATTTTTGACGTTGGCATATTCGATCT
Organism: Ascobolus immersus RN42; assembly: GCA_003788565.2. Classification (NCBI taxonomy): domain Eukaryota; kingdom Fungi; phylum Ascomycota; class Pezizomycetes; order Pezizales; family Ascobolaceae; genus Ascobolus; species Ascobolus immersus. The sequence continues at coordinate 142,671 of ML119691.1, forward strand.
TTCGGTTCGTATGTACATAAGGAAGCTGTCGAAGACTTTGTGGGCAAAATCTTCGTGGGTTTTAAAAGTAAGTACTAAGTAATTATTTACTCAATCAACCCATTCATAAACATCGCCCGAGAATTTGGGAGCTGGACTCTAGCTTGGACCAATCTTGTTATAGTAACAACCGCCGCAGATACAGAAATTGAGCCGAGAAAATAGCATGTACTTTCCAGCATAGTAATCTCTAAATAGGAAGTATATACTTTAAGAGTCCATGAAAGATCCCGAAGCAGAAATCTCGAGAATAAAAGCATTGACGCCCGAATGAACTCTCGAATCTGTCTCCCACCCCAATATATCCCCTTAACCGAAACAAATGATATGAAATTGAGTGAACAACACTTTGAATGACGAGACAACGCAAAAGACGAGTCTGCAGTCTCAACAATATCGGCCAGTCCGTCTCGGCGAGCGATAGCGGCTGCGGTACTGGGCGCTGGAATCTGGAGTGTCGTATGGAGCATCACCTCGAGGATCATGACGATACGAGGACGCAACGTGGTGGTGTTGGTGATGCGGGTACTGTCCGTGATGGTGATGAGCCTGAGGGGAACGATGGCGACGGGCGGGCTCGTAGTCGTATCTCTGTTCGTAATAGCGGCTGGAGGACTCGTAACGAGCGGGTGAGACGGATCGGTCTCGATTATAGCCCAAGTTCTCCCTGGCCCCAGTCTCGCTTCTTTGCTCTCTCCAGCTACGACCTCTCTCGCGCCATGGCTCGTCTCGTTCCCTCTCTCTCTCCCAACCCCCATCCCTCTCAGAATACCTCGAACCTGTCTCCCGCTCTCTCTCTGTCTCCCTATCCCATCTGTCCCACATGTCCTCCTGACGGCCCATATTCACCTCGGCATTCCTCTGCTCCACCATCACCTCCGAGCTCTTAGCAACATTTTCCTGTGACTGCTTGGCCGCCGCTGCCTCACGCTCCAACCTCTTCCCTAGCTTCACCGCCTCCCTTTCCGCCTTTCTTTCCGCCTTTTTTTCCGCAGCCTTTCTAGCTCGGTTGAGGATCTGCTTTGCCTTTGCTGAGACTTGGGCGAAGGAGGGGGTGGTGGAGGGTGTCTCTGGTATGGCAGTCGCCGTGCACGTGGTGATGGACGGAGGAAGAGGAGGTGGGGCTGGGATGTGAGGTTTGTTGTCGTCGTTGTTGTTGGTATGGTGCTCGTTTCCCGGAGGCGCCTTTGGGATGGTTAGTTTGGGTGAGGTGTAAGATAGACGAGGCAAGGAACCTACCTGTTGGACAAGAAGCTGGGTCTGGACATGGTGGAGGGCGAGTTCGGTTTGTTCGACTTGGGCTTTGAGGGCGGCGAGTTTGCGGAGGAGGGATTTGTGGATGTATTCCGCGGTGGGGTGGGGCAAGTCATCGAGAGGTTCGGGCTTGATTTTCATGGTGAGGAGGTTGGTGTGGTGGGTGTTGTGTGCTGTGTTGAGAGGAAGATGGAGATGATTGGGAGTCGGGATAGTGTTTTGGGGATGTACGTGCCGAGTGAGGAAGGTGTGCATATGCACGTGCGCACCTTCTCTGCACTGGTCTCGGTTGGCGTTTCCTTTCCGGATCTGGGTGAAGTTATATCGTGTACATACCTGTGCACTGAAGACAAGAACAAAGGATTACTTTGGAAGATATGCAAGACCAAGCTTGCAAGTAGAAAGAAGAGGAAATGTAGATAGCGGGTCCATGCTTTTGGGAATCAGTATGATACCCCAAGACATACAAACACCCAATTCCATTGAAAGAAGTAACGCTGATAAAAGGGATCTCGATCTGACATCGCTCCCCCAAAAGTTCTAAAGATTATGATCTGCTACATCCTGACAGCTAGCTAAAAGGCTACCAAAAACATAGAATGCGTTAGCTAAGTAAGTAAAGGGTATAAAGGACATAATAAAACGACCAAACGCCCGCAACCAGCGCTAGCAAACAAACCAGGATAACCAGCACCCAACCCACGCTTCAACAACACTAATAAGCCCCATACTACCTCCCCCGTCCCGAACGTTCCTGACGATAGCCCGAGCGTCGATATGGGTGATACGCCCGCCTCTCCGTTCTCTTCCCGCCATATCTCCCCAGCCCACATCTTCCCCCTCCGCCATACATTTGTCCACGCCCATCATATCCATCCCAGCCTGAGGGCTCAACGACAGGCCAACCCCAATACCCCACCCTCCTCTCCTCCCGTCTCCTCCTCTCTCTCTCCCTCGCCTCCCGTCTCTTCTCCTCCCATCTCCTCCTCTCTCTCTCCCTCGCCTCCCATCTCCTCTCCTCCCATTTCATCTCCCACGCCCTCACTGCACCCCGAAGATTCTCGCACGCATTAGGGCCAAACGAAACATCACTGTCGTTCCGCACGACGAAATAAATCCTGGCTTTGTTACAGATTAGGTAGTGGTAGACGCCGGTGGTAGCGGTGAGGAAGGCGGCGGTGCGGAAGGCGAGTTGTCCAGCGGGGTCGGTGTCGAGGCGGGGCCCTGTTGGGGTTTGATGGGTTTGCGAAGGCCCGGATGGGACGGGCTTGGGGAGAGGGTTGGCGGGTGGGTGGTTTGTGAGGAGTGCTTGACGTAGGCGGGTGTTCTCGGTGCGGAGGTTGTGATAGTCGTTTTCTAGCTGAGGTGCATTGCTTGGGGTTAATGCTTGATTCTCTGATGAGGGAGGGAGGAGTAGAGGATGGATGGATGGACGTACCTGCTCGAGTTGTGATTGGTGCTCGAGCATTTTTGCTTCGAATTTCGCTTGGAGAGCCCGGAATTGATGATTGAGTCTGGCATGGTTGGAGTGTTGTTGTTCGATGAGGGTTTGTCGTGGGTTTGGGTTGGTGATATTGTCTTGCTCTTGCGTGACGGGTTCGTCGAGAGGCTCGGGTTCGAGTTTCGTGGTGAGGAGGTTGATGAGGTGTGCGTCGTGTGCATGTGTTGTGTAGAGTTTCATGGTGATGAGGTGTGCGTTGTGTGGTGTGTAGAGAAGAGGAGATGGAGATGTTTTCAAGATCGATGGATGTTGTTTTGGGGATCGATGTAGTGAGGGAAGTGCCTTCTTCGCACTGGCCTCAATTAGCTAAATTTATAAATTATCGCTCGTTCTCCCTTCCGGATAGATGGACTATATGGCTTTACTTGCCTGGAGAACCCATTTAAGTACAAGGCGAGAAAAGAGAATACCCAGAATGCTAAATTATAAAAGTTTTTTGGGCTGAAAAAATATCAAATTCAAACCCCCGAACATGCATAGAAACAAGAAGTAGATATCGAAGCAAAGTAAAGAATACAGTTAAACTATTCCCAGCTTAAAGTCTGGACGCCCTTCTGCAGAAAGATAGCCCAACTATGCCTTAGAAATCCCATTCCAAGCCGTACTCTCTTCCTCGACCATCCCCCAATCAACTCCCACCCTTTAGTCCCACTCAAAACCAGCAACAACAAGAACCCCTCACCTTCACTCTCTCTTAACTGACAACTCGCCTTCCCCCCACCCCACGTGCACCCCCCCGCTCAAATTCATCTGCCACCCATCCTCCATCTCCCTCAACTCCCACACTTTCTCCCGCACGGCATTGGTAAACGCTTTAGCCTTTTCAACCTCACGGGCCACTTCTCGAAGGGCACGGCCGGCTTGTTTTCTGACCTTCCGTTGAGCCTTCATCCGGCGGGCTTTGTCTCGGCGGGTGTTCAAGCTGTTGGTGGTGGTGGGTTTGGGTTTTGGCTGGGGAGGGAGGGTTTCTTGTTTGATTTTCCGTTCGGTTCTGGGATAAAGAGCGGGAGATTCTTGTTTGATTCTGACGGTTGTGGTGGGTTCGTTCTTCGGCTGGTGGGTGATGCCGGGTTCTTGCTTGACTTTGACGGGGGTGGTGGATGTCTTCTTTGCCTGCCAGTGGGGAATATTGTTAGCCTGATGCTCAGATTTGTCAGGTTGGGGGGATTGAAGAGCTGCTATAGACTGTACTCGTACCTTGATGTTGTTGGTATTGGGCGAGTCTTCTTGTTCGAGTTTGATCCTGCGTTTTTGTCCTTTCTCGAATCTCACAGGCTGCCAGGGTGGTGGTGGTGATTCTTCCTTTTTGATTTTGGGCATGGTGACGAGTTAAGGCCGCGTGTGGTGTCGCTGGAATGAAGAGAAGAAGGAGAGAGTCGATGCATTGGGGCTGCCTTGACCTGTTCCCCGACCCTTCCGAGTTGGGAAGTAAAGAAGCTTCTCCGTGGTTCGTTAGATTTCCGGTTCTGGTGGGGTATGGTGAGCAAGGAAGGATTGGTGAAGGGGCATCTAGAAGGAGGACATGAATGGCACAGTCAGTTAATCTCGAACCAGTTGACACTCGTATTTGCAGGGATAGAAAGAGAAGGATTAAACGTTAAATCATCGCCAATATGAACGTTACAAGCCCTCTAGATCAGCACAAATCCCGACAAGTTACTTTCTGCATTCATACTTGTAATAATCCCACAATACAACAATCCCTTCTTGAGTCTCTACCTCTACCCCGAACCAAGCCCAACTCCTACGCTTTCATCTCCCGAAATCCCGTCAGATTCCACAATAATGACATAAAGCAAAGCACGCACCCGTAAAACCGTCAGGTCGAAAACGGAAAAACATCAATTTATGAAGGGACCCACGAGCAAGACCAGATAGCAAGAAGAACGAGAGGGAGGATCCATTCAAACAGTTCCATTCCTAGTAAGGATTGGAATCATAGCGACGTCGACTCCGGCCATGCCCATCGTGGTGTCTCCTCGACCTTTGATCGTTTTCCAATTGCCGCTTCCATTCCTCTATTTGGCGTTGATTTGCCTCTATTTGGCGTTGAGATGCTTCCAGTTGACGTTGAAACGCCTCTAGTTGACGATGATATTTGCTTTCCCGCTCCTGGATGGTAGTTGCTTCTCGTCGGCGCTCGAGCCCATCCTCTCCAAGTCTATGAGCCCCCCATTGTTCGTGGGTCGGTACAATCATGCCTTGATCCAGGGATTCTTCTCGTCGGCGGCGGCGAAGGGCTTGTTTTCTGTTTCTTTCCTTGCGCCTTGCTTCCTTGTGGGGTTCGATCTCGGCTTCTTTGTCTTGTTGTTCGTTCTGGGTGTCCGTGGGTGGGGTAGTGGCGAGTGCGGGTTTGGTCTTGCGCTGGGGCAAACGATGTTAGCAAGGATGCCTTCGACAAAGGTATGGGGATCATGATGTTGAAGAGAAGGCGGAAGTGTACCTGTGAGAATCTGACACTGGGAAACATGGGTTCGGGAGTCGAGTGCTCTTGTTTGACTTTGATAGTGTTGTCGACGCTCACAGGTTGGACGGTCGGCTGTGTGGATTCTTCCTTTTCGACCTTGACGATTCGATCTTTGTGCCGGTGGTAGAATCGAGGCTGCCGAAGTGGTGGTGGCTGTTTTTCCTTTTTGACAGTTTTTGGCATGTTGTCGAGGGCCAGGATGTTGTTTTGTGGTGTTGTGTGATGTAGAAGTTTGTGCGATGCCGTGCTGAATTATTCCAATCCTTTTGGGAAGTAACCTTCCTTTCTCTGCAGCTCGGTTAAATTTCCGGATCTGGACGAGGTTGGCACGAAAGAGGGAGTATTGGGAGAGACACTCATGAAAACTTTCGATTGCGTGCCATACCTATCGAACTACATGAATAGATAGCCTATTTAATCCTGCCATCAAATACATCCGTATAACTGATTGCCAGAACTTTGGTGCGCGAAGACGAAGAAATTCCCCTCCAGAATCCTTTTCCTTCACTGCCTTCAGGATGCCAGACTGAACAGCTTGAAACACCCTGAAGGGATCCTGACTGCTCAAATCACCCGAAGGTAAAAGACTGGTTCGAGACCCAAAAACGAGCGCTCATGGTCAAAGCAATGAGAACTGCCTCCAGAAAAGCAGGTTTTAAATCCTCGTAGTGCGCTGAAAATACACCATGGCCTGAGGCTAATGGTTATAGTTCAAGTTGCCAACGTTCGTTGTTGGCACTGGCAATAACACCAAAACCTTGTACAATTGTGCCTGCAAAGTCCGTAACCGACTCGTATTCATCTGCGGCACTTTGAAACAATTGCATGTCTGGCCAGTTGCCATTGTATTGTAGGCAGCCGTAGGTGGCCGGGCTCGGACTAGTATTGTAGTACCTGTTGAAGTTGTGGTGGTCATCATCTAAATGTGAGGATCGTTGCGTTTCTTCTGTCTGGCGGGTCCATCAATGCTGAACCGGTCGTCAGGCAGCGCTACACGATCCTCGATGGCTGACGGGCCGCTGACTGGTGAAATAGAGGCAGCACTTCCGACATACTCTAGAATTATAGTAGGGACGGTGCTGCATGATTGAGTGGGTTCCCTATACCCCTCACCATTGCGAGGGTATTTCCGAATCGAAATCCTCAATTATAACAGCACCGCTCCCATAATCACGAGGTCTACATGCCGGGGTGTAACATATTCCAGAAGTGACGACTATAAGTGTCTCTCAACGACACGATCTGGACAGCCTGTTCGTAGATGCGCTCACGGGTGCCTGTTCTCTTTTAGAGTCTGATGCTGTGAAGGGAATGAAGGCGCTGGGGAGGTTGGTGGGGATAGTGGTAGAAGTCTCACAGAGCTTCAAGAATACCACAGTTTCCACCACAGAACTGCAACAATAGCCACACAACTTCATCGCTGGTGTCGAAGACCGGTTGGGCACTCCCTCCCTTCCATTTTAGAGTAGTAGCATCAACCCTCAATATTTGGAAGTAGCTCAAGGAACTGTCTGTTGGTTGCTGCGGCAAATAGCCCTCGATCTCGCTGTTCGTAGCACACAGGAGATAGCTGGTAAGACAAAGATGCCAATCAGCCTTGTCAAGTTCCCGGTCCAACAGATCAATAAAAGAAGTGACAAGCCCCTCAGAGCCAAAAGGCGGACTCGATTAGCTGTCACCTCTATATTGTCAACTGTGAGTAAAATGAACTGTGAGTAAAATGAACGAGCCAGACGCAACATCCCTGAGAAGCTTTGCCGGATCATCCAGCACCTTGCCGTATGCCTTGTAGATCTTGTTGATTTCCATCTTCGTGCCCGAAACTGGAGGATAATTCTACCAGCCAATATCCTCTCAGCTGATTGCCCTTCAGCTGCCTCAAAATAGTCGCGAGAGCCCGAGTCACAATTTAATGAGATGTGAATATGCACACACTTCTTGAGGCCTCGAAGAGGTGAAGTAGACCGTAGAATCCTACTCTTCCCCTCTCCCGGACCCCGAGGCAAGTAGCATCAGAAACATGGCCATAAACTTCTCGGTGCAGTGTCGCCATCATCTCTCCAACACTGCAAAGCCGTCTCCAACCTGTCTTGCAATAGCAACCCAGCGTTTGAGATGTCGTTGGTAGAGTCGAACTTGCAGTACCGCCCAGTCTTCTTTACTTCTAATCGTGACAGTTTCGGGGCCTGGTAAGACAACCTAGCAATATCCGCTTTCAAAGGAGAAGGTTTTGGTTACTTCGAGTTGCCGGCAGGATGTTCGATAGGTATTGCCATATGCTATAAGGAAAGCATTGATCAGTAAACATCATTGAAAAAGCTAGGGATAGCAACATACCTTTCGGGATCCACCAGCAACACACACTGACACGCCCTGTGCCTATCTTTTCGCCCTTCACTGTTCCTCTTTCCACTCACGTACAACCGCCTACACACGTTGTCAGACACCTCCATCATACCTCCCATGCAGCAATCGACAGTACCTTCTTGATGCTATTCACAGTGTCAACCATTTCGTCCCAAGCACCAAATCTCTGTGTTGTAAATAAGTAGCTTGTCGTGCTATATGGCGTTGTCGTGGTTTCGGAGTTGTGTTGTTGTTGTTGTTTTAAATGTAAAGAGCTGGTGGGTTGGGGGTACCGGATTACTTATAAGTACTTGGGTCAAGAAGCAAGGTGGTCAGAAGATAAGAAGTATTTCCTAAGAAGTAGTACAAACCAGTCGTACATACATCCGGGTCCGCGGATGGAGAGAAGCGAGGAATTACCACCCATTGCGCTCGTAAGTACTTAAGTAAGTACTGTTTACTTCCGCTCATACCGCAAAGCCAGCCTCGCAGAGACCGGGTATGTAGTCTAGCGTTGCCTTCGGCAGAAGGCCGCAACCGCAACTGGAATTGCCACTTTTCCCAGCCCGCAAAAATAGTCCGTGAGCTCTAGTAAGTGATTCAACTGGTCGCGAACCGAACTCGACTGTGCTTCGTTATCTGCCTCGTAGCTTCCTCTCTTTTGCTTAGACTTCAAACTCCATCCCCTTTGGCTATGCCGCTTCTTCGGCGGTATACTGGTGGAGTATTGCTAGTTATCCTATGCCTAAGATTCCGTCCCTGAGAAAAATCAGTAGGAGCAATGCATGAGAGTGACAAACAAGTAGTTTCCCCAGCTTCAAAAAGCTCTAAAAAAAAGGTCGCACTACATCACAAAAACAGTCTCGATCCGTCAAGCAGTCAGATAATAGGATTAGATAGTATGGGTGGGAATCGAAACTGCACTGTTGCTGACTTTTGGGATGCGCTGGTTAGGCTTCAACGTCCCCTTTGGCTATGCCGCTTCTTCGGCGGTATACTGGTTGAATATTGCTATTTATCCTGCGCATCGAGAAGGGTCAGTTATGTAGGTTCAGTAGCTTGAAGTGTAGGATGTAGCGGAGATGGTGTTCTATTACGCCTCGCCCGCTAGTCTATCTGGCCTCCTTGGCGCCTCGCTACGCACGGGCCCCCCACAGAAGCATTACGAGGGGCAAACCAACCTTTCATGCTTCAACAAAGCCTTCCCCACACACAACATCGTGATCAAACTCTGGTGGTTAGGTCCAGGAGAAGGCGCAGATTGTCACATAGCTCACCACACCCGAACATGTCAAACTCAAGAGAAAAAAGAGAAGAGCGAGGAGAAGAAGAAGAAGAATTATACATTAAAAGACGACCAATATACAACACCACAACCTCTAAATCAACAAATTCTGCCAAACCACCGGCCTTTCCACCCCCCAAACATACCACACTCCCATCACAAGTATAGCAAACAAGGCAGCAACCAAAGCCCCCACCCCATCCCCAAACTGAATAAGCCCATTCACCGTAACCCACCCCCACGCCCTCCCCATCTTCTCCACCAAAACACCCCTCAACCGCTCCGTAATACTCTCCTCCTCTCCCAACTCCTCCCCAGTTAAATACGCCACCTCCAACTCCCCCTCCTCCCCCTCTTCCCTCACCACAACCCAAACCCCCTCCCCAAACCCATCCTTCAAATCCACCATCCACTCCCTCCCCTTCCCAACAACCCTCCCACTCCCCCAACTCCCACAACACTCCCCCCTGACCACATCCCACACCGTCACGCGATCACTCAGCACGCCCAAGACGTACCTCCCACACCCGCTAACCCGCACGCCATGATACCGCCTCGCAAAGTCCCCCGTGGCATTCGGATCGGGTAGCACCCCCACAATCCCCTGTCTCGACCCATCAAAATAATTCCAGACTAGCAACTTCCCGTCCGGTCCACCGGAGACGATGGCAGAGGAAGTGGCGAGAAACGGTAGTTCAAAGCCGGTGGTGTAGCGAGTTTTATGGGCGGCGAGGGCGCGGCCGGGGGGGGATGTGGTGAGGGTTAGGGTGCGGAGCGGGGTGCCGGTGGGGAGGGAGAGGAGCGTGAAGCCTGGGGCTGATTCGAGGCGGGCTCGGGCAGTGTCAAAGGTGGGGTGGCGGATGAGGACGTGGGTAGGGGTTAGATGGAAGGTGGGGTCGATGGGGTTGAGGGGGGTGGTGGTGTACCAGGTTGGGGGGAGGGGGGTGCGCCAGAGGGGGGTGTTGAGATGGAAGCAGAAGAGGTGGGGGGCGAGGGGGGGGGGGGGGGAGGGGGGGGGGGGGGGGGGGGGGGGGGGGTGGAGGTGGGGGAGGGGATGGTGTGGGTGTGCTGGAAGTGGGAGAGTTCGGGGTTGGAGGTCCAGGTCGGGTCCGAGTAGGAGGTGGAGAAGGCGATGAGGTAGGGGCCGATGGATTGGGCGTCGGTGAGGTCGAGTGTGCCAGTGTCCCAGGAGGTCGAGGGGGGGGAAGAGTGCCAAGAAGGACGGTGGATGGTTTGGGTGGAGGTTTCTTTGTTGAGGGTTGAGGGGAGACGGTGGAGATTGGTGGGGAGTTTGGAAGTGCTAAAGGGGATCTTGGTGGAGTAGTTTATGGATTTGGAGAGTTGGGCCGTGTTGATGTCGAGGAGAGAGGCTCGGTGGTGTCGATGGGAGAATCGTGTGTAGATTTCGACGTATTCACCAGTCTCGTCCTGGAGAGCGTCGGCCTCGTATTTACTCCCCGGTGAATCCATCGCCATCACAATCTTGAGCTTCTTCCCCGGGGTTTGGGGAAGTTTCCGTAGTGCCCTCCGAGTCTTCTTTGCAGTCTCTGGCGTCACCATCTTGGTCAACAGGGACTTGACATCGCCATCTTCCCCTGCGAATGGTTGTGACCAGCACCAGATGAGCTTGTAGACTTCTCTCCAGCAGCGATGTTCGTGAGGTCCAGGATAGGCAATGTCGGCAAGTCGGGACCTTTCTGGTAGGCCGAGAGCGAGACAGGCTTCCCGCCATGAACTGCCATTCTCGTCGCTGCAGACTTTGTAGAGTCGTCGAGATACGAGCGAGAGGGTGAGGATTGCGTTGTGGGGTTTGTGGGCGTCGTTGTAGGCTGCAAACTCGAGGATGCGGTAGAGAATCTCGTTTGGCAGGGAGAGAAGCGGAGGAGTCTGTGTTGTAGCCATCATGTAGACCTCGGTTCAATTCGCGCTATTGGGGGTATTAGAATTGCTGTCGGTATATAGACGGTGGAGAGTTGACGATGTCGGTCCCTTAAGTAGATGATGGTTGAATGTTGACACTTTGTCGCAAGTCACCGTTGTTCAGGGCGGGTGTTTAGGTCGGCAGCTCAGCCTCAGGAACCGAATACCTAAGGCCACCAGTGGGACGCGTAGTGCCATGACACTTTCTGGAGGACAGATGGCTTTGGTGATGCTCAGGATAGTCTAGCATTGGAGGCCCAAGCAAAGGAGTAGAGAATGACGAAGCGTAGATGCTCAGGTAGAATATGGACAGCGTAATGTGCTTCTTCTCCCGAGGGATAGTGTTAGGGTAATAATGTCATCCCCCAATCCAAGGGTCCATCTGACAAGGCTAAACTGCCAAGCATCTCGCCAGCTTAATGGAACGGAACAACATTTCTCCGTGCTTTGAGATGCGCAGTTCCCCACGGCGGGGCAACCAAAAAAACAGATGCGAGAAGATTCGACCATGATTTTGTCAGCGAGGCCGTCTTTCAACAACAACATCCCGCCTCAACCATCACCAAAATCTTCACAATGGCCGACAAAGCCTCCCTGATCAACGAGCTCGAATGGCGCCTCATTTCCCCTTCCGTCGACTCAAATCCCGAGACGCTCTCCACTCTTCCCGCCGACTCGTCGCTCGTCCAGCAGTTTGAGAAGCTCGATAATGCCGACTTTGAATCGATACTTCAGTCACAAACGGTCAGAGATATTGTCGGATTAGGTCTCGAAGATTCAGACTCGACACTTGCTGCTATTGCCAGTACCGAAAAGCCATGGACCGAGCTTGTTCACGGCCGGATATCGGACCTCATCACCAGCCAGTCGGGCAAGGAAACAGCCCTCGACACGGCCTTTGAGCTGTTGACGATAGCCATCGCCTCGATGCACGCCTTTCTCCAAGCCAATGCGACCGGTCCACCACTCAAGTTCAGCCCAGCCACCGCTCTCCTCCACCCAGCCCTCAAGCAGAACCTCAAGGCTGTCCGGTCACGACAGATTGAAGAGTTGTCGGTCGATGGAGTTGGTGCCTACCATCTCATGCCCTACCCAGAACTGTTGGCCTTGTCCAGGGAGATTCTCGACCATGAAGAGTTTGGAAAGCTGGCCGAGGGACTGATTTCATGGCAGTGGTGGAGGTCAAGAGTCACATATTTGCACCAGCAGACGCTGCAGGAGGATTCGGGTACGCTACAGACAAAGCTGTTTAAGGATCTACGACACTTGGAGGAGACCGAGCCGTGGGAGAAGCTCACTGACCAGAGGAGGAAGAATGAGATTCAGGCACGATACTATATTGAGCAGGCACTTGCTTGCACTGGATACGGACTGGACAAGCCCGCCAACTCGGCCTTGACGGATGCTGCTGCCATGACTGGCTTGGAGTATGCCCTCACTGGTATCCTCGGAAAGAGAACACGATTCCAGGAGAGAGACACCTCGCAGCTTGTCGTGCTGGCCAAGAGTGCTCCAGACTTTCAGACTGTTGCCGAGGAGACTGTCAAGAAGAAGACGGAAGCAGCCTCCAAGCCAAAGGATTTTGATCTCAACGATGACACTGTGCTCGAACAGATTTCGTTTACAAAGCCGGAAAACACTGGGGTTGGATACCGGGAGGAATCAGACTTGCCAAAGGTCCTCGCCGAGTTGGATCCAAATGAGCAGCCACCACTTCACCCGCTTGATTCCGCCATCCTCCTCCTTCTCACCGAGACGATCAAAAACACCAACCCATCTACTGGTATTACAAGAGAAGAAATGATGCCATACTGCGAGCGTGTCCTTCAGCACAGTACCAACTGGGAAGTCTACACTCGTGGTCTCTTGGTCAGAAGTAGGCTCGAGGCTTACAAGGCTAGAACGACAGAGAGAGGTCTGCTCCAATTGCAAGCCTTGGTAGACCAGGTCATTGCTGATACCACCAACACGGAGCTGCCCACCGACGAGGCTGGTGTGCCTGAAGAGGAAACACCCAAGCCAACCACCTTCCTTCCCAAGCCAAAAGAAGAGGAATCTGCCTCTGCCAAAGAACGTCTCTCCTACATCCACCAGCTCCCTCTTCCTCTCCGCTGGTCACTCGAGAAGGAACTCGCCGAGCGTTGGGCCCATCTTGGAGGTCTCCGTTCTGCCCTCGAGATTTACGAGCGCCTTGAACTCTGGCCCGAGACTGCCCTCTGCTACGCCGCCACCGAGCAGGAAGAAAAGGGCAAGAAGCTTCTCCTCGACCAGCTCCTTCTTCCCGAAACTGCACCCGGTGAACCCCGCCAGGAACGTCTCCCACGCCCAGCCGAAGCCCCACGCATGTACTGCATTCTCGGCGACATCGAGTCTGACGTTTCCCACTACGAGACGGCCTGGAAAATTTCCAACTTCCGCTACGCCCGTGCCATCCGCTCCATTGCCCGGGCCCAGATTTCGGCCAACGACTTTGAAGCCGCCGCCGAGTCTCTCCGCAAAGCCCTCAAAATCAACCCCATGTACAAAGAAACCTCCTTCCTCCTCGGCTGCTGCTACATCGAGCTCACCAACTGGGACGGCGCCGCCGAATGTTTCTCCCGCGTCGTCTCCATCGATGACACCGACGGCGACGCCTGGGCCAACCTCGCCACCGCCCTCATGAAGCGCGAACCCGTCTGGACAAAACCCAAAGAAGACGCCCTAGAGGACGAAGAAGCTGGCACCTCCTCCTCGACTGCCCCAGAGGCAGAAGGCTACATCCCCACCGCCGATCAAAAAGCCGACGCCTACCAAACCGCCCGCAAAAACGCAATCATCGCCCTCAAGCGCGCCTGCGCCCTAAAATACGACAACCACCGCGTATGGCAAAACCTCCTGCACGTCGCAGCCTCCATGAAACCCCCGTCCTACAACGACATGCTCCTCGCCTTCTCCCGCATCCTCGACATCCTCGGTCCCTCCGAAGGTGACCGCGCCGTCGACGCCGAGCTCCTCGACCTCCTCGTGCGCCATGCTCAACTCCTCCACCGCGAGACGGGTGAAGAGACTTTCGACCCTACCAAGCCCGGTATCGCAAAATCCATCGTCGAGCTGGTCGAGAAGAAGGTTGTGCCGTTGATTACGAGTAAACGTGAGCTCTGGGTCACCGTCGCCAAACTCGCCCACTGGCGCGGGAAATACGAGACTGCGCTGGACGCATATGAAAAGGCATTCCGTATCGCCAGCGTGCAATTCGAGGTGAAGAATGATGACGAGAAGGAATGGGAGGGGCTCGTGCATGCTTGTGAGGAGCTGTTGGGGGCTTATGAGAGTTATGGGCCGATGACGAAGACGGAGGGGCTGGGTGCGGGCGAGGGCGAGATTGCCAAGGATTGGAGGTTTAAGTGTAGGAGTGTCGTGCGGAGTGTGTTGAGTAAGGGGAAGGAGTTCTTTGAGGAGAGTGAGGGGTGGGGGAAACTGCAGGAGCGGATGCAGGAACTCAAGTAGGGGTTTATTTAGAGGTGGGGTGGTTGGTTTCTTTTGTTAGGTTTTACTATGTTTGGCGTCTTTAAAAGTTACTTATTTTTTATTCAGGCTTGTTAAGGATCTCTTCCTCTTGTTCATTGTGTCATGATGTTTGCTGGTGCTTGGATTGGGAAGGAGCCGGTGGAGAAAGTCCTGGCTTGCTGAATGACTTGAGGCTTCCGTTTCTCAGTGCGGAACACTCAAGGCTTGCATCTTCAGCAAGAGAGAAATCGAGACAGAAAAAGATGGATGACACGTACAAGTTTCCAGTCAGCCCTCCAAAAGCACGAAGAAGAAACATCTGTCCCACACCCCTACGAGAATCATCCTGCCCTTCGTACTTCCAAATCAGTACGCACATTCGTTGCAACCAACGGACACACGAGAGACATCGACTCAAGAAATCACTAGAAGACACGTACAGATACTTAGTACTTGCCAGTATGCCGTCCACTATGCTGCACAAAGAATGAACATTGGCCAGTCACTCTGTCTATGGGGATGATGAGCGGGTCTTGGCTCCAAAGCAGAATGCACATTTGCTGTACGCTCAGCACGAGAGATATCGAAGACAAGAGAATAAATACGCTATGCACGTACTACAAGTAACCAATCATACTTCCTACAAAAACCTCTACGAGAATGGCCCTGCGTATTTCCAAATCGGTACTAATGACCATCGAAACCTGCTCACGAGAGACATCGAAAACTAAGGAATCTGCACACGTACAACGGTACAAATAACCAATCTACCCTACCAACAGACGCTACGAGAATGATCCTGCCCAGACTCAATAACGATACCTTTGGACCTCTCATCCAAGTTATGGCACGACAAGTATCGAAGCAAGGAAATGGTGATGTAACGTATAAATTACTTATACAACCTGTCAGCTCGAAGAGGACACGAAGAAGAAACATCCAGTCACTCACTACACACGAGCGAGTTCCTGTTACGTCAAAACAGTCTGCAATGCCGTTACGTCTTTGGCGCCATCATATGGTACGGGAAAGACATGGAACACTCAAGAAGGCGATACGGAGCAATGCATACTTAACCTTGCTGCACAAATTGTACGAGGGATTACGATAATTGCAAATACGCACTACTTGACACAAGGGCGAACTCTTCTTACGTCAATTCAATACGTCCATCCGTTGCAACATCCGCCGCACGAGAGACATACTTAAGTACATATATCAAAGCGATGAAAATTGAGAAGGCACGTAGAAATGCATACCAGTGCACTGTCATCCTGCGGAGCAGCAAGCACGGGGATGAAATGGGATAGCAGAGCACTCGACAATGTACTGCATGAGAATGTCACGGTCCTGCTTATACTACCTAAACTCAATCAATACGCATGTCCACTTAGAAGACAGAATCGCCAGTACGAGAGACATCGAGGAAGGTGGTCGAGAAAATACGCAACACAGGCAAGTATGTACGGAGTACAATTAACCATTCTGCTCTACCAACAGAGCTTGAACACGTATGTACAAATAGCCAGTTTGCCATCCAGAAGCACGAAGAACAAACATCGGTCGGCCATTCAACCGGCTACGAGAATATTTGATGGGCGGGTCTTACCTCCACCCACCCGTAACGCATGTCCACTCAGTATCACCAGCACGCACGAGAAATAGTGCGGAAGATAAGAAAGACCTAGACAACACACGTACTAAGTACAAATATATATTGCGTGTTATCCAAATTTCTCGTACGAAGAACGAACATCCGATCCTATGCACTCCTCTACGGGAATGACTCTGCCCTCATGAACGAACAACCCTTACGAGACGCATATATCCAAAACTTTACAACACAACACACTTACGAAGTACAACTAACCAGTCGCGTCTACAAACCGAGCTTACGGGGATGACTCTGCTCTTACTTTCAAATCTGAGCTTGCACATGTTTGTTACGTCCCCATGAAGCACGAGAGATCATCGATCATGTCGCGACTCGGAGATAAAGCATGACCTGTATGGATAATACAGTCTATAGATACCATCAGAAGCACGAAGAACAGACATCCTTCCAAGCTTACAAGGCTCGATCAACAGATCCTACGAACATCAATCATTCCCAAAGATATACGTACACATCTCACGCATGCGCATGCAGCTACCTAAACGATACGCATATAGCGGAAACTGCATAATACACAACAGACGTACGAAGTAGTACAATCAACCAGACTCATCCACCACCAGAGAACACGAGAATGACCCAGCCCAACTTTCCAATCCGTACTTACGCATATTTGTTACGTCCCCATATGGCCATGATCATAGTATGAAGCACGAGAGATATCACGGAAGATAAGACAATACCCACAGTGGCATGTACGAACTGGCAATCAGTCTACCATCAGCAGCATGCATGCTAGCACAAAGAACGAGCATCCTTCCAAAGTTCCAACAGATCTTACGAGCATCAAACATTCCCAAAGCTAAAGTGTGTACACTTCGACCCACGCATGCAGATACTTGAAGGACGGGAGACGCATATACCGGAAAGTACAATTAACCAGTCTCATTACTTTACGTATATATGCATTGCCATTCACCAACAGACCTAACGAGAATGACTCTGCTCTTACTTTCAGATCTGTGCGGACGCATGTTTGGTGGTTAGCTCCTCGATCGTCATGATGCAGCGCAAGAGATATGTACATATATCGACGACAAGAGCACGAGCAAAGGTACGGCACATCTGGTACAAAGTACAAATGCATACTTACTTGCTCACCCAGCTTGTTGCCCAAATTGCACGAAGAAGCTAGAAGGAACATCCACCGGCCCAAGACAACGTTAACCGATTCTCACTACTTACGAGCGTCAACTTGCTGCTTCTCACAAAGTCGCACGTATACTTCCCAATCACCACGCGGATACTTGAACGGGGATGAATTTGAGCACTTACGAGCTGCAGCGCTCAACCACCCGGACGTACGAGACATATTCATTCCTGACAAGAATCGCGCTGACATCAACAAGTATGCAGTAAATACTACTACTTAGTATCAAGCTTCAGCAGCTGCGCAGGATGGCGTACATGCACGAAAGAGAAGTGTAGACCTCCAGCGCAGCTTGTGGACAAAGCGACTCGTGGAGCTCGACTTGCCACGTAGCTACGGATATCCTGGTAATTCGTACTCATATCCACCTCAGGCTCCATGATGAGGAAACACGGAGATGGGAGAGAGAAATAACATAGCCCAAGATCGCTTCACGATTCGTGAGTGGAAAGTGTGAGGATTCAGGTACTTATCAAGACCAAAACAGACAAGAAGCGGAATACGAGCAAGCCCTGCGGAGCTGGTCAAAATCCTTCCGAGCTAAGTGTACGTTCACTTAGGAGATACATCACCCACCATGTCAGTGTACGAGAATTCGAGAAGGAGAAAAATCAAGACAAGAAAGTAAGAAGTGCTTAAGTAGACAATTCGAAGTAGACAAGCTTGTCACGTACTTTATAATTTATACCACCAGCCATTCAGAGGACACGACTCGACGAGAAGAAGGAACACAGATGCATCCATGCACGCCATAATATTTACAAGGATGATCCTGCTCTACTTCCAAATCAGTACGTACGTATACACACGCGCGCACGTCCGTTGCAACCACTGCACGAGAGACATCGACAAAAGCATGGAAATCAGGAAGGCACGTCACCGTACAAATAGCCAGTAGAGTCTACTATGCAGTACGAAGGACGAATATCCAGTCACTCGATCTTTGAGATTATGGTCGTGTATTACCTTCAAATCAGTACGCACATCCGCTGTACGCTCAGCACTAGTTGCATGGAATTAAGATAAGAGGATACGCAACACAGAGAGTACGGATAGCTAATCTACCATGCAAACAACAGGAAAGGCACAGCCAACCACTACTTATACGACACCAGCCGACCTTTCGTTACGCCAATTTCGTACTACGCACATATCTGTTTTATCCTCATTCAGCACGAGAGTTACCGAAGACGAGAGAATACGCTGCACACGTACGTACAAGTAACCATTTTACCCTACCGACATACGCTACGAGAATGACCCTGCCCTATTTACGTATACAAAATGATACGCATGGTCGTCGAATCCCCAGCACGAGAGACATCGAAGTACAAGAAATGCAAGAAGCCACGTACAAATTGCTTTGTACTTACATGTAGTGTGGCTCCGAGACAACGTTAACACGAACAAGTACAAGACACATCCACTCACGCTCACGTCCTCCACGTACGAGAATGATGATCGTGTCCTATACCAAAGCGAAGTACGCGTGGTCTAATACTGGGGCATTACGCAAAATTCTTTCTGTGGTAAAAATGTTCTTTTACATTTTTGCTAATTGTTCTCCTTATAAGTTTAAAAGTACAATTCAGTATAGAATTCAATACAACCGGCAACTATTGTATTGATTATGAACACAATTAACTGAAATAGTAAAATCTCAAATACAAAATTGCGAAATTGTACTATTTCGAGTCATAATGGCGTGGTTTCATGGTTGGTCAGCTATACAAATGTTATAAGCGGGAAGCAGCCTGAACGCACGATTTAAAGGAGAATCAACCTGTATTACTCAAGTACTTAACTCTTTAAAAGTTTTAACAAATTATGCCAGTTCAGTCAGCCGCATTTTCAGCTGTAGCGCTATTACAGCGACAGACAGGACAAAGTAGCGCCACTGGTAAGTAGTAAATGCAATATTTACTACATTGAACATTGCAGCTCGAGTAGTCAAGCGGATAAGCTGTCTGACTGAGTAGAGAGGATCTTCTGTTCGAACCACAGTTAGATAATGGGTTTTGCTTCGCTATATGCGCTTCTCGTGGCCCCTATTGGATTGAATTCTGGCAAGCGTGACTCGGACCTCAATGATATTCGAAAGCTTGGAGCACTTAGACACCATTATGACACAAGGCAGAATGAGTAAACGATAATGTTTTGTGAATGAAACAACACTGTCAACATTATTGTTAACATTATCATTGACAATATTGTTGACAATTTTGAGAAAATGTAAATACTTTTTTAACTGAAGGAATAGTAAAAACATTTATAGCTGATGGGTTCACTCATATAACCATAAAGTTCTCTTAAAGTTTAGAACTTCTAAATTCATATCTCAGATTACAATTAAAAATTGTATGCATAGTGGGGACAAAGCTGAGAAAGTGGAAGAATCACAATCAGTTCGGTGCACGTTTATAAGAATCTTGCAGTCGAGGCATTTGTACAAGGAGCCTAGGTACACGACGTACGGTGTTGGTTTTACGCTTGGGTATGGACTTTTGGATTGAAGCGGACCGGACCAATATACTTATCCCTACGCGAGACTTGTTGCAGCAGAAAGCAACTCGACGAGTCTAAAGGAAAGACATCGACTGAAGATATGCAGAAGAATGGAGGGCATGCATGTACCAATAATACATGTACCTTGTTGTTCGAAGCTGCACGAAGAAGAAGTACTTATCCGAAAGACAACAAATCGGTCCCATTACGAGCATCAAGCGAACCCATCACGAGCATCAAGGTGTAATTTGCTCGGAGCTCTCCACACGTACCTACACTCCCAAATTGCAACCACCAGGTATGTACTTCAACTTTTGTGGAAATGAAGCGACACGTACTTCCTACTATGAGTACAAGGACACTCAGGAATTAGATAGCGAGCACGTATGAGACATACGCAAAACTGGCAAGAAATAATGGCGAATCGGAACGAAAATTAAACGTATACAAAAACTGCGGATTCATGGCAAAAGGTTCCCGGATAAGAAGACACCCAATCTAGGGAAAGGAAGCTTCGAAGGATATGCTATGGACATCACGGGGATGTGTGGTCGGAGCTACTAGTCAAGGCAAATATACGGGGACGGGCGAGCTAGAGAGAAAGGAAACTCACGATTGCCACACGATTCGTAGGTGGCAGCGGAAAGTGTCCGTTTACATATCCAGCCATCGGAACGATACTGCACCAATGGATACACGGAGGCATACGAGTAAATACGAGACTGATCAAAATCCTATATACCGAGCTCAAATGGTGTACGTTCATTTAGGAGTTACATCACCTGCACAACTGTCATTCTCCCAAGACGAAGTAGCAAGCTTGCAAGGCACGTACAAAATTGTACTGCCGGCCATCCCAACTATACGAGAAAGAAACCCAGTTTCACACTTTTCCCTCGACAACATCATATCAGTACGGTCCGCTCAGAATCACCCAGGAGGGATATCAGAGATAATAGAATAAGCATGGCACGTACAGTTACTTACCATCTAAGCCCTACCGCCATACCCTACGAGTATGACCCTACTTCCAAATCGGAACTCACATCCGTTACGTCCGCAGCACAAGAGACATCTAATTAAGCAACACAACACGGATAAGCATGACACGTACAGAACTTACATGGCCTGCCATCCAGCAGCACGAAAGACGAACATCCACTCAAAGCGCAAGTTGCGCAACAGATCCCCACAAACATCAATGTGTTCGCGAAGGTCATACGGACACTTCCAAACTGCACCAAGTAATTAAGTACGTATACGAGTACACATACGATCAAGAATTCTATTACGAGCAAGTACAAAACATACGCGCGCAAGACTGGCAAGACATGAAGCAGTTGGTGAATCAGACAGAAATTACATATACAGCTGTACTACTTCGTAACTACCAAAACTATGGCAAGAACATTGGCACGGATAAGGACGCTTCCATTCTATGGGAAGAAGTAGGGATATGCTGTGGATATCATGCATGAAAATGTGTACTCAGAGTCAATTTTTGAAGGCAGAAATACGGGGATGAGAGAGAGAAGTAAAGAAGTAATCAAAGCTGTCACGCGATTTGCAAATTTGTACTTGGTGGAAAGTATATGTGAATATACAGGTATCAGGAACAAGGCTGTAAAACAAGAATTGCCCCGTATTCCATTCACAAATGATGCTTACAACCGTCCGTCAGCAAAAAACAATAACATGGTCCATGTTTTAAAACATGGATAGACCTAGATAGACCTAGACGAGCCACTGTCTATTCTTGCAAAGCTAATAAAGCTTGCATGCTGAGCGATCGGTTAGTTCAGCTCACGGGAATACCTATCTGTGTATCTGATATCGTCAGAGTTACCAAAAAGGGCAGTTACTGAGGGCTCTACCCTGCCAAGAAGAGCACACTATAAGATCTACCTCGGGCGGACAGCGCGCGCACGTAACTTTTCACACCCTTCACAGTTACCTCTTACACAATCATACAGCTTGTCACTAAGCTGTAAAGGCTGGTCCTTTTGTATCCAACTCGCAAGCTATCGATATATCACCGTGCTGACTTGATAGGCCAGGTCGTTATCACTGACACCGAATCTACTTCCTAAATCCTAGCCGAATCTACTTCCTAAATCCTAATCGCCATAGCCAACGCTTCCATTTGTTATTGCCATATCCGATCGAGTCAGATCGTCTCTACCAGTTTCACAGGTAGCCACCGCCGAATTCGAAGCCTCTATTTGTCATCGCTATATCCGATCCCCCGTTCGTCTCGACGTTACGGTTTTTTGCCGATGTCCGGGAATTATTAAGTAGGTAAATCAACAACCTCGTATATATGATCATACTAGCGCTCGAGCCTAAGGAAACCGTATTACGTGCATCTGATTTATACGAATAAACATCTACGAGCTATGTACTTAATGGAGATTTCTGCTCAAGCCATAGTACAAAAGTACATGCATAGATACACTATAGGCTCCATAACTACCTAGTAGAGCAACTATATGTGGTATTATCCTGTCAACAGATTAGGGATGGGCTGGATAGCACGATTGGTGTGTGCTATCATGTCTCGGCTTCTGAGAAGTCTGGGTTCACAGAAGTCACTGGTTCAAATCCAGGACAGTCCACCCTATGAGTCTCTATAGGATTCTCATACACTACCCCTCCTGCTCATCTACTCGACAAATGATAAGCAGCTATGATTTCATCATAGTAAAAAAGGAAAAACAAGGTCAACTATGTTGGTTGAGCCTTTCCTATGCAGTCTTACTGCGAATGAATTCCTTGTGACTCAAGGTTTTTCATGTCTTTCCCTTGGCTTGCACTAAGAGACAGGAGAATGTGTAAACCTTTCTACTCAACCATCACTGCAACTTTAGGTTGTTTAATAAGTGGTAAAGCCTCCTTTCCTGTCGGAGGCCAGATTCCTAAAGAAAGGTACAAGCTGGTGCACCAAAATTGGCGAGCAGTTCATTTGTAGTTAAGATTGATTAAGGCGGTTTGATTACATAGTTGATTTATCGAGAAAGCGACTGGATATCCTGCAGGATCAGCACCTGGCGACAGGTTGAAATAGCGTTAGAATAAAATACCAAATTACTACTACTACTGTTAACAGATTGATGACATCACTCCAGGCCGCCCTTGCCATATGAATTACTGCATACTTGCAATCTATTACTTTAGTTCATTTCTAACACCTGAGTAGCCCGATTAGCTCAGTGGTTTAGAGCGTGTGACTTTTAAGGGACCTTGACATCTCCGAGCACTTCGGCAGGTTTGGTACCTGAGAAATCACAATGTCGCGAGTTCGACCCCCGCATTGGGCTTTGCCTTCTTTTTGGAGCTCGGGAGTACTGGGTTATATGTCTTATTTCTTGTTGGAAGGCTGCAGTTGAGTGGGAAATGAACAGCTTTGCGGACCTGCATGCTTTTGGAGCTTTCGGCTTGTCGAGGCTCGATGATGAAACTTTCACGAAGTACAGATCGCAATTAAGTAAACAGTTATCAACAGAATAACAGTCGAATTCTGCTTCTCATGTTGTTGTCCTATCGATTTTCGAGATAGGCAGGCAAAGTACCAGGTCTCGACAAAGGCGACTTATACTTCCGAGTTGCGACGGCGTCTAAAGAGGAGCAAGCTTGAAGCTCCGAGATAGAAGCGACAAAACTAAAAACATACAGCACCAAGGATTCCCGCGTGGTCACCCACCGCAGTACTAACTTGGCGATTAGAAGCTTGACTATGGAAGAGCGGACGGGATCCCGTATACTCTTCAATCTATGGCCGTATGTGACAATCCGTTTAAAGAAAGCGAATACTAAGACTACTAACCTTTTTTGTATATCATTCCTGGTTTGGAACCGCAGTACGTTTATGGCGATGACTTTGCTTGATTTCGCCCACCCTCCACCCCCCACCGAGTCCCCGGGAGCGGACGGGATCCCGTATATTCTTCAATCTATGGCCGTATGTGACAATACTTTTATAAAGGCGGCTGTGACTTGCTGGTCTAACAGCCGACTGAAGCCCTGTCGGCCTGCTTGCATGTTACTTCCTTGCCTGGGACCGCAGTACTACGGGCTCCTAACTTAAGTTTGATTTGCAGCCTACCACAGAACGATACTGGAAATTCATTTTCTTTCGCCAGTGTCGAAATGCAGGTATCGGCATTGATTACACGGAAAGCCTCGTAAGCATTCGTTTTGCTAACTCGCCATCGGTTCTCCCTGTGGTGTAGTTGGTATCACAACAGACTGTAATGTCTTCGGTTCTCCAGAATCGAATCAGCAATTATCTGCAGGTCACCAGTTCGACTCTGGTCGGGGAGATGGCACGAAAGTGCTGTTCTTTTGCTGGTGATTTGTGATTTGTGCGTTTTTGCTTTGGATAAGTGTTCAGATGCCCAGCTGACATCGTCCCTGAGCCCAGAATTCACAAATCCCGGGCGTTATGCACCTTTTACCACAGTTTAAACAGGCATACAGTCCCCGTATGGCAGATAAGGATCTGTAAATATAGTAGTTGCCTTGTAAACACATTCGAGTTTATCCCCTGCATCTCAGACTTTACCCATCGGCAGAGTCTTGTCCCGTGGCTTGGTCCATTCGGAGAGTTTTCTGCAGTGACGTACCCACGCGACCATCTCGACAACTGCATCACATGAAGCCGCACAGATTCACAACAGCCTTTCAAAAGTTAACCTCCAACGATAAGTGAAGCAAAGCTGGTTCATGATGACTCCGAATACCAGCATGGTAAAAGAGACGGGCTCGATAGCTCTATGCAAGGATGCTCGGAACTCGGAAGGTCCTCATGCCGACAAAGCACCCATCACCTTCCACACATGCCTTGGTAACTCGGCCCACAGTCGTCATCTATCGTAAACGGATGTCGGCTCGGAAGATTTATTGTGAAGATTTTCGTGGCTAGGCTGGGATGGGACTCGGAAAGGTCGTATCCTAGAGGATCTGCAGAGTCTTCGTTCGAGTGTTGCAGGAGGCTGCAGGTTGTGGAGTTGCTCGGTGGTGCCCCGCGCTAAGGGGCGGTTGACTTAAACACTGGTGATGAAATGGATGCCTTCGTGAGAGTGCAGCCTGTGGATGTGCAGCGAAGAACGCCCACAGCAAAAGGCTGTAAATTAAACTTTTCTCTGGCTGTCCTGCGAGCTTACTATAATTACACTTCTTATCAGAAAAGGCCTGCTTTTCTCCCCGGTAAAGTGCAAAAACCATCAGGCCGGACCTTTCCTAAGATTCCGCCATATCTTGGCAGTGTTTAAGACAAACGCTCCTCCCAGCCAAAGCCCCACCGAGCCTCTCTTGCACCACCAACTCGACACCCTTCCGACTCACCTCACGCGGAGCGTTAAAGAGTGCGGCTGGCCCAACACTCCCCCGCAACCACCATCTCGAACATCTCAGCCCCTCATCATCTTCGCCCAAAGGAAAAAAATATCTTTCGCATCTCTTTGCTGCAACTCCGCGAGGTTGTTCGGATAACCCCGCCACAGAGCCTTCAGAAACGACCAGACGGGGCACTGCCACCAAACACTATCACCGCAGCACTACCGCACCGATAGTGCTCTGGGTTCAAGCGTTACACTCCCCACAACCACCACCACCACCACCAACGGATCTCAACAAACAAACGAAACGCCCGAGTAGGCGGACTTGTCAAGTCGCCCCGCGCTCTCTTCACCCCGCGATAAGAACCTCCGCCTTCGCACCGATTCGTTCGCTTCCTACAAAAGTCACCACCACTCAACAACAACTCTCCACCTCATCACCTTCCGTCGTAACTCTGGACGAACGCCAACCTCACGATGGTGGCAGAACTCGGCGAAACCACCCCCCGGGATGAGAAACCGCTGAATGAGACGGAAGCACCCAAGTTTGGCAAGGAAGACCTGTTTGCGGCCCAGGGAGATGTCTCGGCTGGACGGCCGGCGAAGCGGTTTGGCAGGGTGTGGAGTACGGTGAGGATGGTGAGCTTTTGTGCGTACTTTTTGACGGGCTGTATCTTGTGAGTAACTCCGTTTGTTTTTGGCTATTTCTCTGGGTTTTGGATGGGTTGGGATGGTTTGGTTGAGATGGGATGAAAGCTGACGGAAAGGGTAGGATCGTCCTCACGCAGCTGATTGGGGCTCCGCTTTATTTTGTCAATAAGCCGTTGTTTTATGCGTGGATGGCTCGCACAAAACATCACTTTGGGATTCTGGTCACGACGATAACGCAGTGGTGGGCACCGACGGTTATCAGGGTTACGGGAGATCGGAGTGTGAGGCACCAGCTCAAACGGGCGAAGGATGGGAGGTTAGAATGTGACTTTCCCGAGCGTATGGTGCTGATCGCCAACCACCAAGTGAGTAGTCCCGTCCTGTTATGCTACATATTCCAAGCAGAAGAAAATGGGTTGCTAATCATTCGTTTGCTAGATCTACTCGGACTGGCTCTACCTCTGGTGGATAGCCTACACCTCCTCCCTCGCCGGCCACCTCTACATCATCCTCAAAGAATCCCTCCGCCTCGTCCCAATCCTCGGTTTCCCCGGCATGATGTTTTACGGATTCATCTTCCTTGCGCGTAACTGGGCCAAGGACCAAGGACGATTTGCCTACCGCCTCAACAAGCTCACCAAGAGCAACGATCCGATGTGGTTGCTCATCTTTCCCGAGGGCACCAATGCTAGTGATAATGGACGACGCAACTCGGCGAAATATGCGGCAAAGATTGGCGTCAATGATTTCAGACATGTCCTGCTTCCGAGAAGTACGGGGTTGAGGTTTTGTCTCGAAACGCTTGGGAATGCGAAGAGTGTAGAGTGGATGTATGATTGTACTGTGGCGTATGAAGGTGTTCCGTAAGTCTCCCCAAACTTTTACTGTGCTCGAAGCAGCGTAGTAGAAAAGAAAACAATTAACCAACAATCCAGACGCGGCGAGTTTGGCCAGGACCTCTTCACCCTCTCCTCCATGTACTTCTCCGGCCAACCACCCAAATCCGTAAACATGCACTGGCGCCGCTTCCGCATCTCCGAAATTCCCTACTCTTCAACCACCGACTTTGAAGTCTGGCTCCGCGAGCGCTGGCAGGAGAAGGACGACCTAATGGAGCACTACCTTGTCAACGGCTTCTTCCCGGAAGACGTCGATGAGACGGATAAGATTGAGGATTCGGGCATCGAGACGGATAAAGATGATGGGAGCCGGGTAAGACATCGCACGAAGATGGTGGGTGGACGGAAGCGGACGATGAAGGTTGGGGGTGGACAGGTGGGCAGTGAGTGGCAGGGGGTTATTGAGACGGAGGTGGCGCTGAAGCATTGGTGGGAGTGTTTTGATGTTGTCAAGGTGGTGGCTACGGTGGCGATGTTGTGGAGGTTGGGGGGAAGGTGGTGGACGATTGTGAAGGGGGTGGGGGAGAAGGTTGGGTCGTGAGATGTACGAGTTATACCTTTGGAGATTTCTGAGACGATATTCTGGGGGTGATATGCCCTGTTTTTTCGTATTTCTTTTATCGTTATGTTACTTGGGTTTTTGTTCTCTTCTTTATGCGGTTTTGAGTTGGGATTTCATATCTTTTGTAGTAAGATGGACGTGGCGTTCTATTTCTTTTCTTATTCTCTTCTTACTTTTATCTTTTTGTGCTTCATTTCATCTCTTTGGCTCGCTTTTAGGTGGCAGACTTGTGGGTTTATGCAGTGGTTTTGGCTTTTACCTTGCTTGTAGTATGGCGTTCCGGTTGGCATAGGGTACTTACTTATGTTAGAGCAATACAATGGTTTGCATGATATATTGTTTAGGGGGTGATTTTGGTAATTGGCTTGCCTGGGTGTAGTGACTGGGCTTGAACATCGGGGAATTGGTGCCATGGCATAGATTCGAGCAACTAAAAAGTAGGTATGTTTCGTGCACTTCGAGGCTCTGGCTAATATAGATAGGATTTTTTATCTACTGTAGCTGCGGCGCGCAGCGATTCGACCGAGCAGTTCCTCGACTTGTAGTCGTACGCTTCCCAGATCGACGAAGAACCCGCTTTGTTTGATCGATCGAGCCTGACTTCCTTTCGTCTCGAGGGCGGTATGAAATTCTGTCAGTGCCTCTTCTTGTACATATCCGAACTCCGACTCGGAATATGCACTCTCACAGAGTCACTACAGACCCCTTGTCGAAGCTCCCTGCTTTACCTTCCTCAACGGGTTATCTCAATCCTTGATGGGTATATGCACTCTGGGTCTGCTATCCGTGCGGATTCTTCTCGGAAATGCGGGTCGCCGTCAACGACAAAGCAGCAGGGCCGTCTGAGATAACTCCGAAGTCTCCAGCTCGATTGGGTACCTATGGAGGGCACTGGCAGCTATAATAGACGGTCTTGCCTGCTCTTCTCTTCAGGTCATCAACCCTTCGAGAGTTTATCCAGAACTCATCCTCCGTCTGAGACTTTGTCGAAACTTCACCTTCGTCCGAGTTTTTCAATCCGTTGAGAAGCCGGAGCTCACCCTTCCCGTTCAAGTCCGAGTTCATCGAGAACTTATCGTACTCTACCTCGGTACTACAAGTTCGAGAGCTTTCCGAGAGCTTCAACTCGTTCAAGTCTGAGTTCACAAAGAGCTCATCGCCAATCCGTTCAAACTCTTACCCGAGAGAACGTCAACTCGTCCACCGAGCTTATACCGAATCGACTCGAAAGCCAGTTCGTCCCTGCTCGACGTCCACTGACCACCGATAAATCGTACCAACCCGTCCGTTCGAGAAACCATCGAGTTATCACCGGCAGTATGTTCATCCAACCCACCCTCACCATGGCCTCCGCCATCGCCGCCGCCACAACAGCCCCAGCAATCTCCACCCTCTTCAAGACCGTCCCAGCCAACTCCACCCTCACCTGGCACCCCTGCCCCGGCTATGCCCCCTTCGAATGTGCCCGCCTCCTGATCCCCATCAACCCAGGCTCAGACCCCAAGAAGAAGGCGCACCTCACAGCCTCGCACCTCATCCGCCTCCCAGCCCTCGTCTCCCACACTGATCCCACCTGGGGAGGCCATGTCAAGATCCCGGTAGATGGCGAGTTCTACCTGGAGACCAAGACCGAGTATACCCGTTTGCAGCACTTGTTGGACAAGGGCCAGGATTTCCACGACAAGACAGGTGGGATCTATACCCTTATTGGTATCCACCAGCCATGCCAGCGCTTTGATGAGGAGGTTGATCCTTCGGTTCACCTCGTCAACTTGCGCAAGCCACTTCCAGTGTTTGGTGCCGCCGAGGATTGGCCCGTGTCCAACAAGCTTGTCTGCAAGGAGGGATGGTTCCCCAACCTAGGCGAGTTTGTGGACTACGGGTATGAATTTCGCTACGGTGCTTCCAGCTCGTATTCTAAGTGGAGCGACAAGTACAAGTATGATGACTACGAGACTTATGGAAATAAGCCTTATTCATACTCGTATAACCAAGAAGTTCTTTACGTCACTCCATTGCCGCCATCATACAAGACGGTTGAGTATGATGACCGTGACTGGCACTGCGTCTGCCCTAAGGATGAGGACATCCTTGCGGATTCTGGGAAGAATAATACGTGCACACAGTCCACCTGGTACAAGTACCCAGACTCGCCCCTTTACTGCGAGTGCACCCACAAGAGCACCCTGGACGGAAAACCTTTCAAGGTTGACAGCTGCACCAAACACGACAACTTCTGGCCCGACTTCAAGACCTCGCCAATTCTCTGGGATGGCAGCAAGCCCGGTACCTGGGTCGATCCAAGGAAGAAGCAGTGGGTCGAGGATAAGGAGAACAACAAGAAGTTGAAGGAGAAGTGGGCCTTGTACCCTTGTGTTGAGCGCGAAATCAACGGGACTTTTGGCCTGGTCAGACCAGTTCTTGGCTCGGTTTACAGCTGGAGCTGGCCAGATGCAAAGGTCAAGTGGCCAGAGACCTTTGATCCTACTTGCCCAGATTTCGATGGTACTGAGAATTGGGATAATGAGGTGACTGGGAGATGCGATGTCTTGGATCATCCAGAGACCTTTGACCTTCAAGGGTGGAATACTGGGTATAGCAAGGTTGAGTGGAAGGATGAGTGGGAGAACTTTGCAAAGAGGGTGTTGAATATGTCCAAGATGCAGTGGGAGGATGAGAGAGAACATAATGGGGAGCTGTGGCAGTTGTTCTGCAGGTCCAAGAATAAGCATACTTTGCAGATGAAGACGCTGCCGGTTACTTGGGATGCTGAGTTGATTAAGGCTGCGGGGGGGAAGACGCCAATCGGTTCTCATATAACCCCTCCAGAGGACTTTTAGTTCACGCTCGACTGGCGGCTGCTCGGCTTCGGTTGAATGGTCCTAAAGCTGATCTGGCGCTGAATGAATTGTACGCATTATGAGAAATGAGATAACGTTGGAATGTTTAATTAAAAGTTTAAAAAGTACATACCTAACTTACATAGTGAATATACGTCCTATAGTTGTATCTCTTCGTTCGTTGTTGGTACTGGTTCGGTGGTGAGTATTCCGGGTCGCCGTTAAACCTACTAAGTAAGTATCAATTTTAAATCATCAAAGCGTTGTCTTAACTTAAGTGTCGACTCTATGAATCTTGTCCGTTACGTGACAAACGATGCCACAGTTCCATCCAAACATTCCACACCTTCATTTCGCCCTCGTTTGCCTTGATTGGCGACAGTGGAGAACCGACGCTTACTATACTATATACTAGGACGTGAGAACTCGAGTGATTCCCGCACATTGCAGAGGGTGTTCTAGCCGGGAAAATAATTCACTGGTATTCTGAGGTTCGCATGCTCTTATCGAGAAAACATATCTTAATTGAAAGACTCGGATGATAAAAGAAAACCGAACGCACTCAAGTGTCTATATATAAGGAAAGCCGATGCGCTCTTACACTTGAACCCCGTCAATGTATCGACCTCATTCGTCTCAATCCACCTTACTTCCATCCATAAACCCATGGAGGGACTTGGTGGAAATGGACGGACACCGTTGGAGCAGGTGGAGGAGGAGGAGGAGGCGTGGTAGGCGGCGGCGGCGGCGGCGATGTCTGGGTTGGCCATGGTGCTGGCGAGGCGGTGATACCTGCGGCGAAGGCAAGGCCGACGACGACCGAGAGGAGCGTGGAACAGTGCATAGTATTCGATGACTGGAATGGTAACTGGAAAAGCTTGTTAGGGGTGTGACTGAGAGTATCCACGAAGTACATACCGTGGTGTTCGAGCCAGTTGGAAGTCGAGACTGTTGTTCCCGTGCTGCTCCGGCCTACTTTTTATACCGTTCGAGAGGGGTAAAAGTGAAGACACAAGTACAGGTCGCTTAGCATTTCCGACCTGCATAAACCACTCGAGTGTTCGGTGGTACTTTGAAGCTTTCTCCTCGTCAAGAAGCACGACGATGAGCTCAAGAGAATCATATGTCCAAAGCTCACAGATTCTGAATCTCGGTCCAAACGTTCGGAATGCTCAGGACTGGGAACGAGGCTACGCAGGCACATCTCGAGACAACGGTGACATTAAATCCCCTGCATGCTATTATCCAACAAACGAACAAGACAGAATGACCCTAACTCCAAACTCCATAACAATGAACCCCTATGATCCACCCGACATTACTACCCAACCCCATCAGTAACAACACCCTCTGAAGCATCTCCGGACCAGCTCCAAGTCCTATCCCCTCCTACCAATCATCCCCCCTACTCCGATCCCCCAATATCGCCATCCACACGCAGCCTGCACAAAAAGCCACAATAATCCCCCCCACCACCGCCTTACCCCCCCACTCCCTCACCCTAGTCCACCCCTTCACCTCCTCAACCACCTCTCCAACCTCCTCCACCGCATCCTCCACTTCCTCCTCTGCCCAATCCAATCCAGTCTCTTCCTCCACCATCGTCAACCCCAACTCCCCCATAAGCTGCCTCACCTCCCTCATGCCCTGCTCCGTCTCCGCCTTATCCTTCTCCCTCTCCGCCTCCAACTCATCCGGTACTTCTGGATTCGGCGAGGACGAAGTCGTCTCGGCGAGGGCGAGCTGTTGCGCTACGATGGGAGCGTTGGGGGCAGGACCGGGGCCGGCATCGGGGTCGGTTGGAGGCGGTGCGTTATCGGAGATTTCCTGGGCGAGCGTGTCAGAAGTGGTGTGGTTTTCGCGGGCATGGTGGACGGTGTCGAGGTATTGGGTGGTTTTTTCGAGGAAGATGCGGTGGGCGGTTTGGAGTTCGGTGAGGGTGGTGGAGAAGGAGGTGCGGAGGTTCTTCTGCTGCGAGTATTGGCCGGGCTATGGGTTTCGGTGGTTAGCAGTTGTATGGTAAAGTTGGAGAGGAGGATGGGGAGGGACGTACAGAGGTGTCGGTCTTCTTCATCACCTCGACTACTTCTCGGCCAATGCGGTTGGCGGTTTCGCGGGCTTGTCCGAGTTGCGTACGGCATTGCAGGCGCTGCGAGTCGGTCTCGGAAGCGGTGCCGATGGGTGCAAGGTCGGATATTAACTTGGAGATGGAGGCGACAAGTGGGTATATTTGCTGAGAAAGAGAGTAGATCTTGTGGCCAAACTCGGGGTCATCTTGGTAGCGTTCGGACGAAAGAGGTTGCGATTCGAGAAAGGTGAGGCGGTCGTATTGGTCGCGTCCCGGCATTTGAGTGGTGCAAACTTTTGATGGAATACAAGCTGAATAGGAGTAAATTTGGTGGTGGACTTTCTGAGGCTGGTGATGATGATGAAGGTGATGTGGTGATGTGGTAATGTGGTTGTTGAGCGTCTTTGGATCTTCAGGGCTCTCAGGATGCTGCTGTTGTTTGATTCGAGGAATGACGTAGTTCATCGCGCCAATCACGCTAGCCCCGAAACGCGTTGGCGCAAGGCACAAGTCTGGGCAACGTGAAAATTTGAGATGCGGAAGCGGGGAGATCCGGGTGCGGGGATGGGAAGCGACTCGCTCGTCTCTTCACCGTCAGGGGAAACAATGACGAATTGTGAGGTCAGTAAGGGACGAACAAAATCACCTTTGAATAGAGAGACAGTAGATAGCAAGAAGATCCTTCTAGCATTTAAAAGTACATAATTAAGCAGATTTAGAACCAGTACTCCCTAGTAAAAGTAAACAGAAACAAAACCCGCTTTTCCAGAACCAAGAATTAATTAGAGAACATAGAAAATTTTAAGGGTATCGCTCTAGTTGGACTTGACAAAGTCACGTCCCCTGTTGTAGTAAGAATAAGTTAGCAAGCGTTCAGCCAGTCGAGAATTAAGCAAAGGAAACCTACTTCTGGATGTTCTTCTTCAAGTCGTTGAGGCAGGCCTTGAGGAGCTCAGTCTCGTACTCGTTGATCTGGCCAACTGGGTGAATCTCCTTGACACCCTCCTTTCCAAGGGTAACCTTGGAGGCGAAGAAGTCAACACCCTCCTTAGCGTAGAGTGGGGACTCGACGAAGGTGCACTCGACAACCTCCTGTCCCTCAGCAGCCTTGAGGAGAGAGTCGGCGAAACGGGCACCGGCGAAAGCCATGGAGAGGGTGGCAGATCCAGCACCATCCTTGGCCTTGACGACCTCATCACCACCGAACTGGATGCGGTTGACGAGAGCATCACGGGCCTCACCAGAGATGTCTGGGTGGGAGGTCTGGGAGAGGATTGGGACAATGGTAACACCGGAGTGACCACCGACAACTGGGACAACCTCAGCGGCTGGGTCGGTGCTCTTGACCTGGGAGATGAAGCGGGAAGCACGGACAATGTCGAGGGTGGTGACACCGAAGAGCTTCTTTGGGTCGTACTTGCCGGCAGCCTTGAAGACCTCGGAGACGATTGGGACGGTGGAGTTGACTGGGTTGGAGATGATCAAGAGCTTGGCCTCAGGGCAGTGCTCAGCGCAGGCCTTAGCCAAATCGCGGACGATGGAGGCGTTGGTGTTGAAGAGATCTATTTGCCAGCTGGTTAACCAATGCTCTCTTCTGCCAGAGTGTTTGCGGTTTCGGCTCCTTACCATCACGGGTCATTCCTGGCTTGCGTGGAACACCGGCTGGGATGACAACGATCTCAGCACCAGTGAGGGCATCTCTGATTCCCTCTGGGGTTGGGTTGTAACCAGCAACCTTGGAGTCAGTGTTGATGTGGGAGATATCAGCGGCAACACCTAATGTCACATCCCGTCAGCTCTCCGTTCTTCCGTTCTTCGGATCAATTAAGATCCCGAGAAATCGCCTACCTGGGGCACCACGGATATCGTAGAGAGCGAGGTCGGAGACCTTGTTGTTCAACTTGAGGAGAAGAGACAATGGCTGACCGATTCCTCCAGCGGCTCCGAGAACAGCGACCTTAGTGGCCTATTGTGACAGATTAAGCGTTAGCCAACCGAGCGAGCTGTCATCTCCACCATCGCTAGCAACATACCTGGGAGGCAGAAGCGGAGAAGGCACGCTTCTGGAAGATGTTGGAAACGGTGTTGCGGAGGGCGAACATTGTGAATGAGGTTGACTAGGAGGTTGTACTGGTGATGGATCTGGTATGCGGGGGTACAAAGAGAAAGTAAGCGAAGAAACAAGAGACTGGGAAAAGATTCGTAAAATTTGGGACGGAGGTGAATTTAACGGCGACCCATGGAAGCCACAGCCAGTTGGTACTCATCACGTGCTCTGCCGACATTAGCCACAAAATGAGCCGAAGTGACGTTACCGAGCCGTTGAGCCGTACTGTTAGCCTAAACCCTCGCCCGTTAACGTGGACGGAACGAGGCATAGTATGATATCACAGCAGGAACGATCGAGATCATTCGGTAAAGAACAAACCGTTGATTTCCGATTGAAGACTACATAGAAAGTAACTACATACGAAAGAACAGAACGACGACGTAACGAGACCCAATGCGAAAACACCAGATGATCCGTTGCGATGATGATAGATAAAATGAAACCAGAGAACATAAAAGAAGGAAAACAAAAGCTATGAGAACGCTAACTACACTTGTCCAGAGTAGAAATGAAGAACCAGTGCAACCTAACAAGGAAAACGGATATGAAGAAAAAAAAGAATAAGTAACCAGCAAAGAAAACAACGTCCATGATGTAGAAGCTTCTTAGGTGGTAGAAGGATCTAGGAAACAGCAAAAGAAAAACGTAAACACGAAGGCAGATCTGATGGCATCCGGCCCACGTCTCGGTCATATCCAGGCAACAATTTGCATCCATAATAACCCACCAACTGCTTCCATAGCCAGAATAGGGAATTCGTTAATAGAAAAAAGGAAATACCAACATGCCAAATTTTTATACAAGCAAACCCGACGCCGTATTACAGTGAACATGCTTAACCATCCAAACACAAATACATCCACGAAACAGCACCCCAGTTCCTCCTCCTAAACTCGAAATGAGTAAAGTCGCATCCTACCACCCAAACATAGCTCTCTAAGCCACTGGTGAGGCGAGTGGAGGAGCCGAGCTTGCCTCGAAATCCATAGGGATATCCTCTCCGATCTCACTGTCATCATTGTCGTCGCCGGCAGCAAGATTTTCGATAACTCTCTCCTTGCGTCGAGCAAGTTGAGGAAGGCGTCTCACTGGCTTCTTTCGTGGAGAGTTGATTCCATTGTCGTCGTCATTCTCAAGTGAGAGAGTTGCAACTCCTCCGGCAAGCGCAACCGGTGCCTCCTCTGTGAAATCCAAGTCTTTTGCGAGGGGAAGCATTGTGAAGCTGGAAGCAGCAGCGACATCAGCAGCATCATCGGGGGTATCAATGCTCATAACGCTTCCACTCCTGACATCTCTTCCTTCGGCATCTTCCATTTCGATATCCTGGATGCTGGTGTCGACCTCGACACTGTTGTCGGTTTCCAAGACGGAGTCGATCATGACGATGTCATCGAGGGAGGTGCGGTTTGCTGTCATACGCTGCTTGCTTGGAATGGCCCTGGAAACGGAAGATTTTGAAACGGAGGATTTTGATTCGCTCTGGCTGTCGGCTTGGCTTTCGGCTTGAGAGTCGGGAGGGGTAATGGTTTGTGCTTCTTGCTCGATTTCAGGTTGCGTCTCGCTCTTTTCCCACCGGTTCTCGTCATCTCGCAAGAGCTTCTTGAGTGCCTCCGATGGCTCTGATTTGGCCTTCTTTGCCGCAACATGCTGTTTTCTCAGGTACACCATCCAGAGCATAACAACAAGGGCAACAAAGCCAAAGACGAGCACCTTGTGAGCCTGGTCAGAGGCAAGGAGAATTGCTCTCTTGTATGGCATGTCGATGTTCAATGCATCAATCTTCTCAAGTTTTTCGTATAGTGGTATATCATCACCCAGTGCTGGAACTTCGACGGTATCCTACGGTCAAGTCAGAAGTCGCCCACCCTTCCTCCAATCAGCACTCACCATTTCCAACTCCGGCTCCCAAAGATCCATTCTTCCTTCCAGTTGGGGCTTCTCTTGCGTTGTGATGGAGGATTGGCTGGCCTTTTGTGGGTTGTAAAAGATGGTTGAAAACGGCAGGTGGCCGTCAAAGAGCGCCATGAGAATGGGTACCGGCTTTGTGATTCCGTGGACAATGGCGACCCATGCTTCCTGAAGGTACTGGATTAAAGACATCGTCGGTAAGGTTTGCGATTGGTGTATGTCGTTATTCTTTGATGTGACCGAGAGTACAAAGAAAGGATACTTTGTGGTGGAATTTGTAAGGAAACTTCGCGGGCGGGGAGGTATGTTTTGAATGGGAGACGCGATTTGGGGGGGAAGTCAATCTAAAACCGTTGAGAGGCCAACCGGTCGCTTGGCGGCTTTGTCAGCGACACGTGGCACCTACCCCGCTGTTTTAGAATTTCAAAACAAGTCAACATTTCTCCTTGGGCCGAAAACAGCCGTGCGCATTAAGCCCATTGTGTCTCTGTAACTGTCAGAGATCTCATGTCTTGAGGGTTGAGCTGTCAAAATTGGTTCATCCGTACCGTGTTAGGATATGATGCGCTGTCGAGGCGAGATGCGGCTAACGTTCACCCCGCTATTTTGTGGTTCGAGCAATGAACACCAAACGCAAAAGGTTTGATGGGCGTCAAAATGACTTGTTGCTCTGTGGGAGATTCAACTTGACTGTTTAAAAGCAGCTACACTACGAAACGATAAAGTCTCGCAGTATGTATAATGTACCTTCATCCTCCCTGTATACATTGTGGAAATTACTGGAAAAGGAAGGGGGATTATGTACAAACACAGTCAGCAGCCGCGTGATCGGAGGCACTTCCGGCTTCGTGAACGGACCAGTATCTGTAAAGAGGCTACTTCGCTTCGAGGCCCGTTTGCCATTTTAATCCTCTACTCGTTAACCACGTCTACACCGCTTACATGCTGGAGATTTTACGGGAAGTCGGCACAGAACTCAAATTCAACCATGACTACCTCCTTTCTGACCTTTTTCTCACTCGAAAACACCGGCACAACTCGCCTTCGATAATTCAGTCGACTCCACCCCGGATCTTGCAACGGCTGGTATCAGATGACGGATGATTCCGAGTATGGGAGATCTACACATCTAGCATGCAGTAGCCTGCTCATCGATATACCGCTTGTTGGAAACTGGATCGGCGGTTCTTGCGGATCTGCTTCGTTACAACCAACGACCTCAAGGACTCGACCGAAGGCAACATCGGTTACAAAGTGCAATTCGGGACAATTGGTACGTGAGAAGCCTTGAGGACCAAAGTCGTATGGATCTGTGGGTCCGTTACCGAGCGGTTACTCGATTACGGAAGAGTACAGAGTAGGTTGCTTGTTTCCGGCTTATGGACCCCAAACTTACCGATCTGTGGCAACCCTTTTAGATGAACCACATCCTGGGCGACCTGGTCTTCACCAAACATATGCACATGAGGTGCACATGCACTTAGAGTCACTGCAAGTGGTTTCACGGCCGTCGAACATCCTCCGCGAATCAATCCAGTTTCACCGTTTCATTAGGTCGTACTCTGTGGCCAAATGTGTTGATGCATATGGGTAGCAACTGCATTCATCAGAGCACAATCTTGAGGTTGCCTTCCATGGTTACGAGCTCATGCAAGTGGATGCTTCTGTCGTGCTTCTAGAGTTGTCTTACGGACGCCGTAAGGGAATTTGCGGGATTGGATACGGCAAGTGTATGTTGCTCAAATCCGTATTCCATGTCTGGATCGTGATTTTAACAGACGTAGGAGTGCATGAGATACAGTCGGCGCTCGTCGGCGTAGGCAGTCATCCGTCCGGGGCCCTGGCAGGTAGATTTGTGGAGTTCTATATGTGCCTTCTGTTATATCCTAATTGGGAATTATCTCGCTGAGGCACATTCGGACTGCTATTCCAGATTACGAATTGAGATCAGTACGGGATGTCTAGACTTATCTTCCTTGAGGTGTGGCAAAGAAGTTTCTGTGAGCACCACACCTTCGACATGGCCACGGGCCGTCCGCTAGGGCGCAACTTTCCTTCCGTCCGTCTGCAGCTTCGGACGTCGACTGCCTCCCTCTTTTCCAGACTCCATGGTGCTGCTCTTCGAAATATCGCAGCGTCCCTCCGACAGCTTGGAAATATTGTAGGGACACCCTTCCGTCCCAGAGAAGCAGGTAGGCGAAGGTGCAGGATGCAATCTGCTTTTACTTAAGTGGAGCAAGCATTCTGTGATCCCGTTATGGTCATAAGGACATTATTTATAGACACGAGGTTGACATTGTAGTGTTACTGAATGCGGAATCTTGGAATCACCGAAAACAGCAACATGAAACGCCGGATAATCCCCACGGTCTCCCATAATCAGACGTTTGGGTGATACAACCGCTAGCAGGCATCGCATCAACATGGATCGTGGTATTGGGACAGCAAGGAACCGATGGCGAACTAGAGGGGATCTCCAGAAGCTCTGGGTTCGGGTAAAATGCTGTGTAAAACTGAGCTACGATTTGACGTACTACGAAGGTTCGGGTCCTAACCAAGGGACATGTATATCGACATACATTATACCGTTACTCGAAGACGGATCCCACGATATTATTGAGGGATAAAGTATCTTAAAAGTACCAAACCATTGGGATTACACATACGGGAATCTGAAGTAATCTGTGGTCATCTCTATCGCTTATGACGGAAAGAAGATAACGAACGGGAGAAGGTAGGAATTATGGGGTGCTCGAGGTTACCAATGGAAAGCACTCGGCGTAGGTTCCATATCCAGCAAGCAGGGCTCAGGCTAATACCTTTTAGGGAGAAACTTCAAAGGCAGATCAAGAATTACCGCTTTGGGGCTGTAACTGCAATCCTTGCAAGTTCAATCGCAATCGCTACAACCTGGAAATTAATTACACTCTTGATCGCTCTAATTGATATTACCTGGACTGTGCGCTTGTTTGATAGACACCCTAGCGTGGTACTTTCTATCTCAACCTCATCAACCAGAGAACCTGAACAACACCATCTCGACCAAACCTCCGAGGAGGTATTCACAAAGCTAAGAGAGCAATACGGATGGATCATTTCCGTAAGCCAAAAACGGTCACAGGCGAATCACCGTAAGGGTCCGCTCGGATCGCTGCCGAAGGGAATCGCACTAGGGAATGCTAAACTAGCTTCATATTAGGCTGCCGAAGCCTATGTCAACCTCGCCAATATGAGGGTCTCGATTTCAGGAAGGCAAACTCCGTTGATGCCTTCTAATGAATGGTGATTTGGAATTCAACCTGGCTATGTTATCCTCAGTCTTGTTGTCAATCTTGTTGAGAAATTAGGTAGGTCATCAGATCCACCATTGTCGTCCCTCGTTCCTCGCATTCTACTTGGTGCTTAGCAACCGGAGAGCCTTGTTATGGTGCAGGCATTCAGAATAGGGCCAATATTATACTGGCTACCATTGGAAGCCGTTGACGATATGCGGCATCGGAGACAAAGTAAGTACGGCAATCAACATCGTGAAGATCATATTAGTTGGGATCGTCTCTCACCGGTAGCATACCATCGATAACTCTGTATCTGATATCGTGACCGGCAGTTTGCTTTCTGCCTTTGAGGTGAGAGATACACCTTCGTGTTTCCTTGGTCATGGGCTTGGCCATGTATGTGGAATTCATTCACCGAGGGACAATAAGATCCATGATGTGCTGTGCGTTGCAATTGTGGTGGGAGAAATCTCAGCTTTGTTTGGGCAATTAATTGCAAGAAAAAAGTCATACTGTCATGCATCCGTCGTGCATACCTTTTATTGGGCCCATGGGGCAGCAGTAGCGAGAAGCTTTCCCTCAGGCTTAAGGCAAAGGAGCCACCTTGGGGAATTCCAAAGATCTGGATGTCGAAACTGCCTGCATAGGAAGCTGCTAAGCTGAGGGCTCATCTTGACATGATGCTCTATGATGCATACATCTCAGGGCTCCGGCCGAGCTGCTAGTGTATCGGAGGTGACGTTGTCTGAAGCAAATCCTAGCGGCTCCCTCGGAGTAGCTGCAGATTCCGAGCTGTCTAGTGCAAAGGTATCTGACGAAATAGCGTAGGTACATACTCATCATCATGAGGCTGTGGATGGTGTAGATGGCCTGGAATACCCACTTCCGCTAGATGGGTATCGAATAATATTTAGGCACATGCAGGTTTCGGTCTTTAGTACTATCCTTTGACAGCCTACATTTGACACTGAGACCCCGATTCTGTCAGCTACAGATTGATTCAAAGCCCGAGGCCGCTCGCTCCAGGAACCAATGACCAGTCAGCTCGGCCACCTGGAGAACTAACCGCATACGCTCGCTCTGCTTTACTCCGGGCGGTAACTCTAATTCGCCACCCCGCCTCGGAACCCATCTGCTTGCGAATGCCATGCCGATGTTGTCTTATGGTATGTAGCAGCTGAACAAATGCTCCGGGGTATGGGAAAGCAAGCAAAAGCAATAAGCCTGGTGCCGTTTGCAGCAAGGTGTTGGCTCAGAATTCACGATCTTGAAGGTATTAGGTTTGGCGTCATACGGCTGATTCACATCTGATCTAGATCATGAGGCACTTGTATTTTCAGAGAGATATAGAGGAACTTGCATTTCTACTGAATAGCGAACTGTGAACATTAACGAGAGTAATCCAGGTACCGTTATAAACCGGAACATGCTAAAACCGAAACCGACATTAGGACAAAGGAAAGAAAGAAGAGGCCTGCAAGCCTCTAATAAGAATACCTGCAGATATAAATACGGAAGAAAAACATTAACAATTAAGTAGTGCCGCCTACGCCCTAAAGAAGAAGAACGAACGACCAATGCTGATGATTGAGAACCAAACAAAGGAAACAAAATGACAGTGCAATGAGATGTTAACAAAGGAAAGAGAGGACATAATGCTATAGCAAGAGTAATAGCACAGCCAGGTCAGGTAGGCAGGCTAAAAGAGCAACAGGAGACGTCTAGAAGGATATTAAAAAGCAAGAAAGTACTACTTAACATGACTTTCTGATATATCGCGATTCGCCGAAATGCAAGAAGAAGAAGAACGTAAAACGATCCCTTAGCAATCACCTTGGGTATGTGAAATCGACTGCGCCTGTAAAGCAAAGAATGGAAACCAACTAGTGCAATAACGACCAACACCTCCCATGTAAATGAACAAGCAAGGAAACCGAAAGCAGAAATGGATCCCTTCCGAACAATCGGATAAACAAAGGAAAAAAGGCGTGATTAAAGATATACGTTGAAATGGGTATTAAAGTATAGGTGATGAAGTCGAAAGATCCGAGAAACCAAACTGCGGCGTTGTGAATCGGTGAAGAAAACTACTTGGATCCTGCTGATGTGTCCTTGGGTCGATGTGTGGAGAGAGTCGTAGCGTCCCACAAGCCAGGAATCAAGCCGTACTAGAACCGACAATACCAGAGTTCGTCTGTGTACTTTCCAAGCTTTTCCCCAACTAGCTGGCGCATCGACAGTCAATCTCCATTCCCATTTCCCAAATGAACCAGCGTCAAAATCAAGCTATTCCACACCGACTTCTGCAGCTGCCAACAGAAGGTGATTCGAAAAGAGAAAGAATATACAGAAAGGTATGCAGAGTCGTGAATAAAGGAAATAGTGGGCCCGATTATTGTCCCTCTTCTACTGTGGTGCCCTTCCATCTCTTCCACTGTGGTTGCGAAGCATTGGCATAGGCCGCAAAGGCGATCGGGGAGAGTATTGCATCGGTTGGTTGATTGCTGAAAGTGTCGAACTACCGGTGTCAACGTATCCCATGTCCCAGTTTCCTCTAGCGTTCAGTTGTGGTGATGGTCCCCCTTGAACCGACTGAGGCTGCCACATTTGACCATTTTCCGAGGCATGAGGAGAAACTGAACTCATCGAATAATGATCTGTTTGGTATTGCTGATGTGGTCTCGGCTTGTGATCACCAGTGATTGGAGAGAGAGTTGTAAGTCCAGATAATGAACCGCCCATCGACAAGGTTACCGGAATTGGCATTGGTGGCTTCATGTCCAGTGGAGAAGTCGTGAGATGTCTGCGATCCATCTGGCTCATATGCGACATTGGGGGAGGTGGAGGTGGTTGGTGTGAGCTGTGGTAGGAGTGGTCGCTCGGTTGTGTGCTGATCGAAGAAGTTGAAGAGTAGTCGGCAGACTTGCTGTGAGTTAGTATGGGTTTTCCATGTGCGGACTGGTGGTGCACTTACGTATTTGCCGACAATCTTCTTCAGGGCATCCTTCAGGATCTTCCATGGGAATACCTTGACATCCTTCTCAATGTTTCGGGGCTTGGGCTCTGGGAAGTTCATAATGACTTTGAAGAAGCTCTCGCTTTCCGGCTTTCCTTTGGAAACTGTCAAGGGCTTGAATCCCTCGAGGTTGCGGCGAATCCGGTTCTTCTCTTCCACAGTAAACTTCTCTCCAATGAGAGACTCCAAAAGATAAATGCAATCAACGCTAGTAACGTAGGCGGCATTCTTTTCCCTCCAGTAAATGCAGCTGATGCAAATGCTGCTTGTGCTCCTCTCGGTGGGTGAAACCGTGTTGAAATCTGTGATGATCGTGTTGCCCTTCTGCTGTCTATGGAACTCGACAAGTTTTCTTCTGGAATCCCACTCTTCCTGATTCCAGTTACCTTCAGCAATGGCATCCAAATCTCCACGCAGTTCGATGTTCGCCTTCTGCGGATACATGCCGTTATAAGGGTTGTATCCACCAGGTCTGTTGCTATTGGGATGTACTGCGGACTGCAGAGTTGATGTTCTGATGAGGGAGGGGTTTGGCATTATGTCCGCATGTGCCAAAGGGGGAAGGTGCTGAGTAGGATGTTGATAAGTAATTGGTGAGCGTGCTGTTATGGTCCCTGATCCCATGCTCGACATTGACAGGCTGCTTGGAAAGTCTGCAGTAGCCCATGGAGCCTGCACCTGAGGTTGGGTAGGTGTCAAGATGGAAGCAGAGTTGCTTGCAGAATCGGGGTAGAGGTATGAACTCGTCGATGGAGATTGCGATGTGGATGCGCTTGACTGTCTGGAGTGATCATATCCGTTGTTGTACATATAGGGCCTGTCGCCATTTGACGGCGCATACGAGTAGCCATTTGGTGCTTGAACCGACGGAGGTGCCATTGGGGCTTGCGACTGTTGATAATAGAAGCTTTCTGACTTTGAGCGGATTGGCTGACTTGTAGGTCGTTTTGATGGTGGTGATCTAGAATCGTGTTCGTCGCTGGATAGCTTTCTCTTTCTGGCTTGCATAGAAGGAGAAGAAGATTGGAACTGATTGTTGTTGCCGTCCATATAAGCAAAGGATCCAACTTCCACCTGAGAGTTGTTGTTGTTGGGTCGTTCCACGTTTAAGAAAACCGGGACTTGAGTCGATCCAGAGTAGCCGCACTTTGAGTAGGATGGTGCGTGTGCTGTTAGTAGAAGCGCGCCTTCTTTCGAGTTCTTTGTTTGAATGCTTGAACAAGGCGTACTGTAATCACCAAATGTCAAAGCGTGGGACGGGAGATTGTGCCCCAAAGCATGAGGAGGATATTGAACGGTAACGGAAACCATTGTTCCTGCTCCTCCTTCTTTGGGTGAGAAGCTCTCGACTGTCGGGTCTGCGTGAGGCGCGGGAACCGAGGATTCGGCTGAGTTTTGTGTGTGGTATTGCGGAGCCGAGTAGGTGTTGTAGATGTCGGCGGAGTGGGAAGCCGAGTTCTGTGTCTGAGCGGTTCTTCCTCTGTTCTCGTAATCTGTCGTATGGTTAGATGAAGCATATTCGCAAATCGCAAGTACACAAACTCACCAGTGGGCTGGTTATGAGAAAGCTTTTCGTAGCCCGACATGGACACCAGACTACTTCTGGCCAGGAAGTCGTCGGTAGTATAAGAAAGTTCTTTAAGTCTCACGCCTTGCTCACGGTCTCCCTTCCAATATAAAGGGGAACTGTATTCCGTAGATCCTCGAAAGGGCTATGTGTTTCTTGTTAGCAGCTGTGTCTACAGTTTGCCAAAGAGACTAAACAGCGCAACTTGCACTATCAGATCTCGGTACTCACCTCTAGCTGGGTAGC
Organism: Ascobolus immersus RN42; assembly: GCA_003788565.2. Lineage (NCBI taxonomy): Eukaryota > Fungi > Ascomycota > Pezizomycetes > Pezizales > Ascobolaceae > Ascobolus > Ascobolus immersus. Next base: position 186,777 of record ML119691.1, read on the forward strand.
GGCTAACGCACTGACGGCCACTTTGACGAAGTGCTTCGGTAAAGGCTAAGAGGTTGCGAGTGAAGTTCGAAGCTTATGTTACAACCGATGGGTTGCGAGATGTTGAAGTTTCTTTGTTGTTGTCGGAGGGGCTTGAAACGAGGTGTTGTTGTTCTTGTTGTTGAAGTTGCAGTTGCAGTTGACAAACAAAGTCGGACAATGGTAGGCGTGATGGAGGGTTATGTATAAGTATGCCCAATATTCCGAAATGGATTAAGTTGATCTTGTCTGAGATGGTGCGGTTCAATGTAAGCGAAAGTCAAACAGAAGAGGGAACCACAAATGTGCAGATGTGCGTATTTAAATGAACCTAAAGGAGACTTGAAAGGAACTAAGGATTTGGGGGTGGGACGGCGAGTCTCCAGTAGACGTTGTAGTGGGTGGGGGAAGAGGAGGAGGGAATAACCTCTTGCAAGCTTGGTGCAGGACCGGAGACACACCCACACCCACACACGACAAGCATCTGGAAAAGCAAAAAAGAAAAAAAGGGAAAATGAAAATATTGAGAAATGAGAAAGCATCAACCGAAAGAGAATACGTACCTAGTGCAGTAGTCTTGACGGCAAAACGCAAGAAGTGGATAGGAGGTAATAGGTAAAACGCTACTAGTTCGACTAACGACAATTTATCGAATTTCCAACAGATGCTCTGTGATATAGTGACAGCACTAATGGAATTAATCGAATAAAGTTGGCTGAACTTGGAGGCGGGATTGAATTGGGAAAAGTACTGCTGGTCAGTGCTGCGAGATGATTCAACCTCTCCTGGACTTGCAGGCAACAATGTCTTTGGTTTGACAGGGCAGAGTTCGTCGAAATGTCAGTGAAGTTGCTTGGGACCGAACTATCAAAGATATTTCGAAAGCCTTTCCTTCGATGATGACCCGATAGCCGTTGAATGATGAGATATCTTCGTCGACTATGCAAAGGCGGGTGGGCTGTCCCGTGTCTTGCAACGTACAGCAGATCTTGTAATGCAAGGTGGGATAGCTCCTTGTAGTAATGTGCCAAATTGTCTCGAATTTCTGTTGTGCTTTTCTGAGGTCGTTCTGCTTCGAAATGCTTTGGTGGGTTGGACGATTTGGGAAACTACTGCATGAGAATGAGGATGAACCTTTCCGGCGGATGCGGGAGCAAGCAGCTATTAACGAATCTAGACGACAGACGAGGACGATATCTTTCGCGGGAGGTAGCCGACTAGCGTTTGCTGGGTTGTAAGGTCTGTGGATTCGATATTACTGATAGGAGTCGATCCGTTCTTGCTGACGTGACTTGAGGATGCGGGGAGCGACTGGTGTGGAGTCGAGTTCTGCGTTCCCTTGGGAGGTCGTTGAGGTTGAAGATATGACCGGCTAACGTTGACTTTATGGGAGAGAAGTCGAAACGAATTGACGGCAGAAGTTGACGGATAGATCCCAAGATATACCACCTGCACAATCTCGTAGCCTGGCTATTGCACGTCGATCTTTGCTTCCTTCGAGGTGAGCCTAATAAAGTGGAGGACTCGGGGTCTTGAGGATTGTGGGTGATACGGGAGCTATTGGCAGGGTGTTACTCGGAGACGGTAATAAGAACCTCGTGGCCGAAAGTTGAGTGGGGGATGACTATCGGGACAAGAGTAAGGAAATGAGGAACAGTCCGAGAGGTGTTGGAGTATGGAATCCCGTAGTTCTCAGGAAATGGGCCCGGCGACGATTCGACACTCCTCCTGTCTGTCCCACTTGCGCACCAGATTATCAAAAAGAAGAAATGCTGCGAATCGGCACTGATGTGTTAGCGGATTGTACCCTGGTAACTGACTACCCTTAGAGCTCCCAGCCCCATTCACCCCCCCCCCCCTCCACTGCACCCAAAAGCTCAAAAGCTTAGTCCATTTTGGGATTGGACAGGGCGACTGACCCAAACCGTTATGGTCATGACGAAAGTCGATAAAGTCTGCACGGAGATCCCCCCCACCGAAAAATGAAATTTATATTCATTTTTGCTGTTGAATTGATATTCGGTAGCTCTCCGTATTAGATCTCCGTCCCTATGAGTTCTCAAGCGTCCTCGTCATCCCTTGTGAGTTGTTGCGTCCAGCTCTCCTTTTTTTCGCTAAAATGTCAATGATTTGTTGTAGATAATCCGCTTCCCCTTTTTCTTCGTATTTCCCACTTAAGCTCAACAAAAGTGCCCTTGGCTTTCGCAAGTCATGTCCGTAGCAAGCAGTTGCCAGTCGGTATGTATGTACTGGGAGGCGAGCAAAGCGCTAGGTCTGTACGTATTCGTAGCTTCAGTGTGCTTGCACAGCATCTCGCTGAGTTGGTTCCCAGCGGTCGGAACGACAAGTTAATCAACCTGAGATGGGTGGATGTGCATTGCAATATTGCGAAGGAACACAGCATCGATGTCTGCCTGAACTAAAATTCGACCATTCTTTGTAAAGTGTACATGGTACAAGTACAAGCACGTACAGATAGCCACAGTTTGGTACATTAAACTACGTCAGAGCTGTTGTACAAACTGTTCTGCTGTGTCCTTTGCTGCTGTATCGATCACTGGTTTGAGCAGTGCACACAGTTGAAGTGCTTGTTGGTTTGGTGCAATTCATCGGAACAAGCGCGACAAGACGCGCTCCGGTTACTCTCATGCATCCGCAAAGTTCTCGCTGTCTACGAGTAGTACTGGTATGAAATGTGCTGTGCTTCTGCCGATGAGCGGAGCCCGTGATGGCTTTCGAGGGCTAAGGAAATGTGGAGGTTGTCCTAAAGAGTTGTAAGGGATCTCGAACAGGCAAAGTGCCGATTCTAAGATTAGCAGCTGTCCCAAAGAAGCGAGATGATTGAAGGGTCGATGCGCCATGGACCAACCTGCAACTCTCCTTTAAGCTGAAAAACATCAAAACATATGTAGGTGTATGCAGAGCTACATATCGAGAGCGTAAGCCACCATGATCGGTACTCTTCCGTTCACGATGCTGTGCCCGCTCTTCACCCTCCTTTGGATACAGAGTCCAACTCCACCGTAGCTGTCACGAACCTGCAATAGCATATGAACTAGAGCATGGGCTCTACTTCATTCCAGCTTTCAAACCTGCAGAACGTGCATTCCAGGCGGGCGCAACTTTAGTTTCTTCCGCCTTCCGCTCCTCGATTCGGTCCAGTACTTCTTGCCGGTTTAACCGGGTTGTGATTTTCCTGAATTATGATCTCTCGGAAACGTAACCAAGATCCAGCCCTTTATCAAGTGATGCTCTTGCTGAAGTTCAATGCGCTCTCCGCCATCGAGAGGACTCCACAAAAGAAAATCAATCCGAATTGCGTTGACCTGAAGACCTTGCATACGAAAAGCTTGTGCGTTGGGATCTGTCCATGCTGCCTCTGTGTTCAACGGTGCATGAAAGATCGTGAAGATGCTAGATGTTTCTCCTGAACTGAACGACAAAGGTTGTGCCCTCGTTTGAGCCTGGGAAGTTGAAATGTATGTGCCCCAGCCCTTCTCGATACATAGAAAGTTTCCGTTTCAACCATTGCGTCCAAGGGAAGATCTGTTATCCCGAGATTGGATTTCGGCACGGTCCCGGGGCTCTCTCACTTCCGCACTAGCTAACCCCAAAACGTCATTGCCACGCGAGCTCCACTGGGCATCACGGTTCTGTTGGATATGGGACTGAAGCTCTGAGCGGTAATGTATGTAAGTATGAGGAGGCATTGGAGGCATGTAGATACTTAAGCCACCTAGCGATGAGACCAAACGATCTTATCGAGCTGCGTGAACCGAGAGTTGTTGAGTACTTAGTAAGTAGACATTTGCATCTATTCGTAAGTACCACCTGTGCAGGTACAAGTAGGACTTCGTACTTGTAAGCTACCTATGGTACCTTGGCCACCAGAAGGAGGAGGAATCCGTACAGGCAAGTCCAGCACTGCTAGTCGAATAGTAGACGATCGCACTCGAATACTCTGTATTTTGCATAGTGCTGTCGAGCCGTATCCGATATTGCCTGGTGTCTGTGCAATGCTTTTCGGCAGTTTGGGTAGTGATCGGCATCGTAGTGCTACCCGGAACCAGCTTTCGGACACCCTTCCTAACCCGCTTGTTCTCAAAGAGGGCCATCTCGAGTTTCAGGTTCGTGCTAAAGGCCTGTTACGGAGATTTGACGTTCCTTGGTGTCGCATGAGACTGGATTGCGAACTGACGGATTCAACAAAAGGCCCTGAATCAGAAACAAAGGTAACCCAAACATTGCTTGAAGGTCTGTAGATGTTACGTCTGCAACGTGCACTGCCATTCTTCACGAGGCCAGCATCTTCCTGAAATAGATGATGTGCCCTTCGAGGTTTAATTGGCGGTCCAAGTAACTGTCCTGCGATTTCCTTCATCGCGAGATTGGTAATTTAGGAGGTTGGCGGGGCTTTTTGGTGGCCGTCATTGACAAGCTGTCAAGTTTTGATGTTTCCGGATCTGGCGAAGATTTCGCATCACTAGCCGAGCCGAAGCTCCTCCTCCGGCTCGCAGATCACGGCGTTGGACAATTCATCTCGACGCGTAACAGCGTAGGCATCGAAATTGAGCATCTCCTCGGCCAACCATCAATTCATCTATGAGGTTGTTATTGAAATCCCGAGATCCCTAGGCTAGACCTTTCAGGTCTTCAGCTTCTTCCTCTGAGTGTGTTGAGATGCAAATTGGTGGTGGCATACTTCATATCCAGAAGCAAAACGCCCAGCGCATTTATTGACACCGTTAGTGGATCTGAGCCGGAAATCGTAGACGCCATCCGTTCGTCAGCGTGTGATTAGGTACTTCAGTAAATGTACCTAATCCAATGGGGTATGCGAGATTCATGAGCGGTTCCTACCGGTACAGAGGTGTACGATACTGCTCCCATAGGTTTAAGGACGGTGGGCGTGCTCGAGCGCTCATGTAGCGTCGTACACCCTCCAACTGTTCACTGATTGTTGCGTTGCCGTTCGGTCACCATTCGCCCGTCTGATTTGTGCCCAATACAATCCCATAACATGCGTCGCTCTCGTGATAATTGCTCGAGTATGCGCTATGTATCACACCCGGTAGCAGTAACCCCAGCCTTCTCTTCTCACCGAAGGAGATGCCTCCTTTGGCTTGCCTTTTCGGATAGTGCACCCAAGCCGATTGAGTTGTCACCTGGCAGCTGGAGGAGGAGTGACAAGAACGCTCGGGTTAAGGGGTGAAGATTATTGCTTGTGCTTGACGTTTTCCGGAAGAGGTTGAGCGGGATCCATGTTGTCGACTTTCTTCTGGACCTATGACAAAGTACAACAGATTCTGTGGTCCAGCCTTGCCATTCCAGTGGAAAACCCTTGAAGTCGTTTGTGTGTTGGCGAGCCCAATGCAGTTGTGATGTAAACTGGCGGAATCGCCGAAAATCGCGATCCTCTGGTTCTCCAGAATGGAAGACGCAATTCATAATGCTTCATTCGAGGACTTCCAGTGCCATTAAAAGAGACAAAATCAGTAGAGACCGACTGCTTCACCATCCGAGACACTGAGGTTGTAGTTGCGGTAACCGACTGCATAATACACAGATGTCATGGTTGAGCCTCAGTGTCAGTCTGGAGCCGGAAAGCGGTTTGAGCTGCCAGTCTGCGACAGCGCTGGCAGGACTTGTGCATTTCTCCCCTTCCAAGAGATTTAGGTTGCGGGCCGAGCAGCTAGTAAGCTTCCGGATTAACTTCACCTGTAGCTTTATGCAAGCCATTCAGGGTTGGCGAGAATACCGGGTCCCGATTTGCCATGGCGTATCCGCTTCAGTAGGGATTAAGGTTGGTGTTTCCAGGTTGGTAATAGCCGTCGATCTTAAGGGCTTTGCACGACCATGGTAACCAAAGTCCCACAAGTGCTGCAACAGAGTTCTGTGCAACGGAACTGTATTGCGGATCTTCTGAATACCCGGTATGTAAGTAGTTATACCTCGGAGTACATACAACCGTGGTATGTTCGAAGTATGAATGCTAAAAGTTAACGTTGTTCGTTACACTCCAATCAGCGAATTCGCAAAGTACTTAGCTTGCGTTCGTGATCTGGAGGAATTCCTCAGAAGTGTGGTTGAAGGATTAACCATACCCGCGACTGGAGTATATTCACTTCAGTTGCATTGACTCTGGTTCTAACGCTGATGATACCCCGTTCTTAGGACGATCGCAAATGAATAAGTAGCCAATTTAGGCAATAGCAGGATTCCAGCACATTGGAGACGATCTTGAGAGTGAAGTCGATGTCGTCTCTAAAACCGCAGCATCTCGAGACTGGTCCTGCAATCTCAAAATCTAAAATAAGTATTCATGACGCTCAGCAACGGAGAGAGTCCCATACCTGGCATCATCATCACCATTACTATCAACAATTTCATGTACACAGCCTCCGGCAATATAACTCTCTAACACCGGTACAGTTCTCCGTGTCCGAGCCAACCATCGGCTCGCTTGAGATCGGCGCTGTGGAAATGTGACGTTGAGGTGATCCTCCGGGCTATCCGAATCGCTGGTACCTATCCTCCGACGTTGCCCTGTGGCTTCAGTGTAACCTTCACACTCAAGCAAGGTATGTACAAGTACATATGCACTTTAATACTCAAATCTCCACTTTTGGTTCGTGACTCGTGGAGTCGGTGTTTGATGGTTCCCCATTAGGACGATCCTGCTATACTCTAGCAAGATTGATGATCTCAAGCCGTATTGTACAACATTGCTACCACATTCCGCCATATACTCCCTTCTGTTCGAATTCGGCGGATGTACTTGTACTTGTATAAGCATAAATGTACATTTCTAGGCATTGCAGAGAGAGAGAGTGCTGGCTGTCTTCCACATGTCCGATTTCCCTATGTCCGATTTCCCTATGTCCAGTAGTATTCAAACGACAAATGCAAGTTCGGCTGTCATTTGAACCTAATCCAGCAGCTGATCTCGGAACACCGCCAGCTACATTGTGCAACTGTTCAATTCGTATATTGTAGGCGGGATACCAGCACCGTTGGAAGACGGAGGAAGTTATGAACGAATCGGTGACAAATGTTGGGCGATCTGAAGGTTCCGATATGAAGGGCAACTTCACAGTAGAAAGTTGCTACTCCTAGTAAACTCTTCCTGCAAGTTTATCCTTTTTCATGTACGCCGACCTTATCTCGCCCTGAATCCTAAAGTGGCAACTGCGTAAGCGGAGCTTTTCAAACAGAAAATAAGCCCTACTTGGTACTTGCTATATTATGCTCTTGCATAGTCCAATGCTGCTTCTTTTAACAACAATCCAGTTGGCCGCAAAGACCGACAGTATTACCAAGCCTTATGCCATGGGTACTAAGATACATAGCATCCCGATGCATGGTTGATGAACATGAGGCCGGAACACTCGCTGAGTCTCATAAGACCGATTGACTGAGGCAGATTGTCCACCTCGGATATTTCTTACAGATACCGATTGCATGCTCGATAGCATCTGTTGTGTGAGATGTAAGTATGTCTCTGCTCCCATCCCTGCTGATGTATCTTTGGATATTCCAAGATCGAGTCCGATGGAATGGATATGAGCGTTTGCCGCCGGTGTGAAGGGAACTAGGACTCGTACAAACTAAGGCGGTGAGGGGTCGCAGGAAGTTGAACAAGTGCTGGAGAGACTGAAATCCTCCGTTGAGTAACGTGACGATCGTCGCCCACCTGGAATGCATTGGTTAGTTAGCGTTCATACAACCCACCAAGGTGCATCACTTGACTTACCGCAATATGCAGTGCTGCTCGGATTGAAAGCATTCAGATCTTGACTTAGGTTGATCCCTCTATTCGCCAATCTTGACCGCTGCCATTTCTAGGAATTTTAAACCGGACTGCACCTTCCTTACTTACACTGCAGTCCGTTCCAAATCTCGGTATCAATTAAGACACATATCTTGCTTGGTTCGGAATGCAATTAGATGGAGTCGAGGGTGGGAAGTAAGAAACGCCTTCAACCACGCCAGAAATGTAACAATTGCTTTCTCGATGTCCACTAGTTGAGCTGCTAATTAAGTAGTTAGTTGTGCGGAGAAAAAAGTGATGTCTCTCCAGACGTAGGTATCCCATCAGCCAGGCTGAGGACTATCAGCTTCCTCTACGTATTTCCTCATAAGGTTCCGTACATACATAAGCAAATATGTCGCTAATATGCCGAACTGTGGGACAGCACAGTCCGTGACGTTCCCGTCTGCACCTTTCCTTCTACCGGCTGCAGGCTAGCCGCAAGGAGCCCGGTGTGGGGTATTCTCAGCTTCTTTGAATTCATTGCCAGTCCAGAGTTGCCCAGTTGTAGCAAGCCTCGATCCTACCGCAGGTAGCCCTAGTATTCTACGATGAGGGGTCATCGAGGGACATTAGCTTCGAGGAGGTCGAGATCGAGAAATGTCCAATCTGGTAGGAAGTCATGAACATCACTTGCCAATTTGCTGGCCCCGCAGTTCCGCAGTTCCGGGGCGGGGAAGTGAAGTTGGTTCGTATGTACTTGTACAAGCAGTGCCCAATATCAAAGTCTCGGTGTAGTTAATCATCCCCACGCTGCTCCAGAGGGATTCCGGACACAAGCTGAGGGGTTCCCTGCCGGTCGGCCATTCTGCAATCGCGCATAATTTCGATCGTATTTTCGCACTCCATTGATCGTAGTTCATTGCGGAGGTGTTCACATCCCATTTTGCTTTGCGGTTCATATATCATACTTGAATGATGCCTTATCCAGGCAGTGTCGGTATCTCAATCGATAGGTGAACTGTCAACCAATCAATAGGCATCCGTCGCAAAGATGAGATGGCCGTAATGCAGCATGACGCCGGAGATGAGATCCATATTGATAGCATGACTGACAGCTCTCAGCAGCTCTGAATGTTGAACCAAATATTATGTCTCGACCCGTTCCCAACGTCTGTCTCTAAAGACACTTCTGCAGAAAATGCCCCGCGGTTGCATCGGAGAACGGAACATGCTAACCTTGGTTGAGAGGAGCACGAAGATGCCTGGGTCCACTGGCCACCTATCCGGAAATCGGAAATCGGAAATCCATCATCGTGATTGCGCAAAACCGGGCCAAGTTCGGGATGTTTCAGCTTCAACCAAACTGGTGGTTGATGAGAGTGGGGGGGTCAATTCGAAATTGAGGCTTGGTGCGTGAAGTTGAAGGCTTGTGTTCCCAGTTGACGTTTGCGAGGGATGATCCCAGTCCATAATTCCCAGCAAACCGTCCAGGCGTGTGCAAGCTTATTCTCGCGTACCGGGGACTCGGGCTTTGGTCAGCACCATCCTCACTTTATTCTCGGAGAACCAACGGATATTTCCACATTCGACAGACGTGCATCCCAGATCAACATTTTCGGCTGTTCTTGTGGTCCCAAAGGAAGTGCTGACCGGTAGTAGCTCTAACCACATTCCGACCCGCTTCGCGAGACCAAGAAATAAAACTCGCTACCTGGCTTGTCAAAGCTCCATCCCGTCACGGCGCTTCGGGTCTGCAGTCGTTATCGATAACTACAGGTGGTAGTTGTCTCGGTCCCAGACTCTGGCTCGAAATTCTCGGAGAGAGTCTGGTACCAAAGGCAGTGAGCTTAGGTGGGCCATTTCTTATGCAGCCAAGCTGGTCAGGTGTGGGAGTACAACATACTCAAAACAGTTTGGATCCATCAAGATACAGGAATCAAATCAGATTTTAAGATAATCATGCTTGGTGCTAGCTGGTTAAAGCAAGCAGATTGCAGTTGGAACTGCAGCTGGAGAACTCCGCCATTGTGCATAAGAAATGAGGATTGTATGGCAGCACACCAAAGCTCCCACTGTGCATAAGAAATGAGGAAGGATTTCCCTGCCTTTGGTACCAGACTCCCTCTGAAGAAAACCGCACAGCGCCAAGTTTTCGGACGCGGACGCGTCAAGGCGGAGTCTGGGACCGAGACAAGGTGGTAGCCGGTATGTGCAGTTACGAAGTCTGCGACTGACGATTGTTGCAAAGCAACTATGTAGGCGTGGTGATGCCTGGGTTCGCCTCCCAGTTCCTCTTGCGTCAGCCTCGGCACTCGCCCTGCCAGCCTCCCCCTCCATCTCTGCGCCCCTCAATCAGATTCCACTTCGTTCACTTTATATCGCTCCGGGGTTTGACCTCAGTGACCGTGCCAACAAACCCACCGTCTGTGCAAATCACTTCCTGTTGTGGAATATTCACAGATCGGGCTCAGGGTTGCGACCATACATCGATCTGTTTTGCCCAGATAAAGGTCTCAAATCTGCACTGGACTGCAGGAAGCTTGTTGTGATCTCCAATTACTCTCCGAAAAGAAGAAAGCACAAACGATAGTCTGCACCTCGAAATCGCGGTGCGAGATTGTCATCTTGAACTGTTGCAAAAGGCAGCAATCCCTGGACATTGTTGCAAAAGAGTGAACGCCCTAACACGGACGGAACCAACGGTGATAGACAAGCCACACAAAACTACCGCATCGTTGCTGTGATTCGCCCTACTCGATTGCAAGCTCCTGAGTTGCGCAGAATATCTCAAAGAGGACGTCGGTATAATTTCTTTGGCGGCTTGCTATGTACGCTGCTGACAGGGCAAGATCGGAAAAACTGATGATATTTTAGGAATAGCTCACATCGAATGAGGAAAAGGCAAAGTTCCTGCCGCCCAATTGGGCTAAACCGGGAGCGAGCGAGTTCTGAAATGGGAGTTGCACCTCCTAAACCGGCAATGGTTTTATGCAGCTGGCGCAGACGGGCAGATGGACAGTGCATCCATCCCCAGATGACTTTGACTCTCGCAAAAGCAGTTCGCCATCAGGTTCAGCTCATCGTTACCAAGATCTTTGCCAAATCACAGATCGTACAGCAGTGATTGGTGTCAACAGACATCCTTTTCTGAGCTGCATCCAGCCTGAATTCTGCGATTTGAGGCTTGCTCTTTGTGATGTCACCAATGAGCTCGGCATAACGTGTGACTTCCTGATTAAGACCTCATCAACGATCGAAGGTGAATGAGATGAATTGGACTTGTTTTGGTTCATTGTTGTCCTGGTTTCGACAGCTGCCTTGTCACTGGACGCTTCAAAGTGTCACAACAAGGTACCCGAGTCAGCTTGGCTTTATTCGACAAGGCGTACAAGCTTGTAGACAGAGCGCATGGTAACTTTCATTCTCTCATAATTCACCAAACGGGTTCCATATCAAATGACCGCAACAGGGCATCCGCCTTGGAATGCTTCCATTGAGACCACACGGGTGGTATGCTTTCTTCCATACAGCTTCGGTAGCATTCTCTCTCATGTGTAACAGCAGTGACGGAAGTGTTGCATTCATTCAGAGCTTCGCCTGATCGTTTCCTAAGAGTACCACAAGCTTGCCGAACTGCTTCCCACTTCTCATAATCTCAAAAAGTTCATCGACAGACTCAAAACCGCGCGTCGTCGTGCTGATAACCGGTCGAATCTGTTTGAGGCGGACAAAGGAAACCTGAATGAGCACAAGCCCGAATGTCAGTACATGATCGACCGTTAAGTGGGGTAGCATATGTCAACCATGCTAGTTGCACATGGGAGGGACATGATTTGGAAATGAAAAATAAACAGACGGGAAGCCGCACCATATCATGAAACTCTTTCCGTGAGCCCATTGTCGTTCCGCGAAGCTATTATTCAGCGTAAGTAATGAGCCGTGATTTAGCAATTCCACAAACCTCAATGTTCTTTAGGACGGCAGTCATTGTGAAAGGTACCAGTGGTCCCAATGTCATGCCGTAACTGACAATGATACCACCCTTCTTGAGCAGCGACACAGATCGTTGCACAATATCGCCGCCAGCACCATCAACGACAAGGTCCAAATACGGCCTACTTTTGGGCAACATCTTCTGGAGGTCCTTCTCCCACTCTGGAGACTTGTAGTTCACACCAGCACTAGCACCCAACTCCTTTGCAGACCGGATCTTCTCAGCAGAGCTTGAAGTTACAAAGACGGTGGCACCAGCTGCACAAGCAAATTGCAAGGCAGCCAAAGCAACCCCTCCACCAATACCGGTAATCAAAACATTCTGGCCCGCTTTGATTTGTCCTTTGTTGAAGACTGCTCGATAGGCGGTTGTACCACAAAGTGGAAGGGCAGCGGCTTCGGGAGTGGATAGGTGGACTGGACACTCTTCGACCTCTGCGGCGGAAAAGGTAGCATACTCTTGAAGGGTTCCTGTTTATCACCCAACATTAGCGTCCATTCATTAATGTTCCCAATTGTCCGGCAGCCCAATCTGTTGGGTTCATAGCAGCTTCAATTATGGATCCAGAGCAGGGTCCGGGTTTCGGCTCAAGCTATCCACCGTCGTCTGGAATCAAGCAATGGCACTTACCATTAGGCCAATGTTTCGTTCCTCCCAAGACTGCATATGACTCCTCTGGTCCGCTCGGATCACTAGCCCATCCTTTCCCAGGCGGAATCAGCACCTTCTTTCCCTTCCATCCCTCCAACTCCTGGCTTCCAACTCCAACAACCGTACCGACGCCGTCTGCCAATAGTGGTACATTCCATGTTGTTCCCGGATAGAGATGTTGGCGGATGAAGAGGTCGCGATGGTTCAATGCGGCTCCGTGGATCTTGATGAGAAGCTCGTCCGGACCGGGCGTGGGTTGAGGGATGTCCACGACAGAGTATCTAGAAGAGTAATTGTTAATTGAGTCGAATTGTGAATGTCTGGTGGTGATAAACCTACGGGTAATAGACTTCTCCAGGCTTCCCGTCAACCCTCGTAATGACTCCAGCCTTCATAACTGGCGGAACGGTCGAGTTATCGTGGTCGCTTAGTATTTTAGCGGGTACCTTGTTGGCTTCTTTCGGGATGCTAGAGTAGTGGTCGTCGTAAGGCAAGTTTGTCGTCAAATGTCTTCGAAGTGGTGAGGCTGGAATGAAGCGTGACTTTGAAGCTTTGCGGATTGTGTAGCTGCGTAGAAACAGAAAGGTGCTATAGAGTAAGAGTCGAAAATCAAGACGAATGATGTCGCTGTCGTAGGTAGGCCGTAGAGATGGTAAACAATGGTTTGGGCATCTTTCCGATCGGCGTTGTGGTGGATGTTGATGTCTGGGGTAAACCGAGGCTAGGAGGGATGGTGTCATTTCACGAGATTTGAGATGAGCCTAAACTACATCCGGAAATATCCATCTCTACAATGGGAAGGAGCAAGAGCCTGTCTACATTGTAATAGTCTCTTTCTCTCTTGGGAAGAGTAGCCTATTAATATTCTACTTATGGATTCAGCATGTAACTTATGGCAAATTTGCATATGAGTATCAAAAGTGTTGACATGTCGGTTTCTGGAGCATTAGTGCAGCAGGGGAAGCTTGCAAGCGCTTAGGGTAACCTTTAACGTCAGGGTAACCAAATATGTATTGCAAATACTAAGTACTTGCATCAGTTCCATCATCTTCAAGTTATAAAGCTTACAATAAACCTGACCTTTCCATTCTTCAAGACTGGCCTCATTCTGTTCACCAAAAATCATACTGAGGTCTCAGGTACACCAACCTCCTAATTCACAGTACACTTCCTCGATAACTGCTGGTCAATTGGCTGACACTTATAATAGGTGGCTCTCGCGATTAGGCTTCACAACTAAGCTGGACATCGATCTTTCAGTATCACCCAGGGACACGAAGCACAAAACGGATATAAATTGTATGTGCATGTGGTGAAGCCCTTTTCTACCAGTACCATCATATCACCATCATATCACGTCATGGAAAAAAGCTCCTAGGCGCTAAAGGGAAGCCTCCTCTCTATGCTAACCAGCAGATACGCTTTAAACCTTCGCCAATATATGCTGACATGTCCTGAGCAGAATACGGGAGCAGTGAGAAATTCGATCACTCGAAGATTTACAAAGATTGATGAAATCAGAACCAGAGACTGAAGAGATGCTTGTTGAACATGTACAGTATATACAAATGAAACGTGAGCCGCCGCAAATGATGCAAAAGTGAGAAGAGATAACGTAACAAGAAAAAGCGTACTTATTATACAAAATAAAACCCAGAGCCATATAAACATTGTATTTAGAAGAAAAAGGGGAGGAAAAGAGATGAGCAATCCGAAGTTAAGTGGCGTGCAGAGGAGACAGTGATAGTGATGATGACAGCGCGAAGTTGGATGTTAAAGACGAAATAACAAAGGAAAATGAAAGCTAAAATACAGGAAGAGTCTTAGGTTGAAGTTGATTTAGGGTCAGAGTCGGTATTTTCGGTTTCTTGAGGGAATGGTCTGTAATAAGTGTCAGCAGAGAACTCCAAGAAGGATTAGCAGAGAAAACACTTACGGAGGTGTGATGGTCTTTCCATCTCTAGCATCAAAGAACTTCTCAAACTCCTTGTTGTCGCCCCACGGCCTGCGGCCAAGCAGTCTGATCATGTCCTCACGTCCGATAACCTCCTTCTTAAGCAGCTCCTCGGCAACAAGACCAACCTCCTTCTTCTTCTCTGTCAACAACTTCCGGCAACCCTCATATGCAGCATCGACAATCTTCTTGATCTCCTCGTCGATCTTGCGAGCGGTCTCTTCCGAGAACGGCTTGTTGAGAGCGTTGTCCTCGACGACGTATGTGATAGTACCGAGCTCCTTTGACATACCGTAACGGGTAACCATCGAGTTGGCCATTTGAGTGACCTTGTTGAAATCGTCACTTCCTCCGGAGGTAACAGTCTCGAAATGAAGTTCCTCAGAGACACGTCCACCGAGCGTCATGATCATACGGTCCTTGAACTGGTTGACGGACATCAAGTACTAAAACGGTTATTAGTCCAGGAATTCAAAGTTTGGGACAAAGACTTACGCGATCACCTTCGGGGAGATACTGAGCATAACCCAAGGCACCCTGCCCACGGGGAATGATAGAAACCTTGAGAAGTGGGTCGGCATACTTCAAGTACCAACCGCAAATAGCGTGGCCAGCCTCGTGATACGCAACAATCTTCTTCTCCTCAGGAGCAAGAACCATAGACTTCTTCTCCAGGCCAGCAATAACTCTCTCAATGGCCTGCTCAAAGTGAGTCAACTCTACAGACTCAGCCTTGTTTCTAGCAGCAATGACAGCGGCCTCATTGACACAGTTGGCAATATCAGCTCCAGCGAAACCAGGAGTCAAAGCAGCAAGACGTCCGGAGAGATAGTCCATGTCGACGTGGGTTACAATGTTCTTCAAGTGGACTATGAAGATTTGCTTACGTCCACTCATGGTTGGTCTGTCGACATAGATGTGACGATCGAAACGACCTGGTCTCATGAGAGCCTTGTCCAGCACGTCGGCTCTGTTGGTACCGGCAAGCACAACAATCTGGTCAGTCGTGTTAAAACCTAAGGAAGGTCAGCTAGCTCTTTGCACACGAAGGTTAGGTGGTATACCATCCATCTCAGTAAGAAGTTGGTTGAGAGTAGATTCTCTCTCATCGTTTCCTCCACCGAAGTTGCCCTTGGCACGAGATCTTCCAATAGCATCAATTTCATCGATGAAGATAATGCAAGGGGTGTTCTTCCTGGCCTTCGCAAACAAATCTCTGACTCTGGAAGGACCAACACCGACAAACATCTCGACGAACTCGGAACCGGAAACAGAGAAGAAAGGAACACCAGCCTCTCCAGCCGTAGCTTTGGCAAGCAGAGTCTTACCGGTACCTGGTGGGCCAGCAAGGATTGCACCACGAGGAATCTTAGCACCAAGCTTCTGGTAGATTCCTGGGGTCTTCAAGAAGGAAACGAACTCCATGATCTCCTGCTTGGCCTCGTCCATACCGGCAACGTCCTTGAACTTGGTCTTGATGTCGGTCTCAGCGTTGAAGAGCTTGGCTCTTGACTTTCCAATTCCTCCTCCAGGGGTACCGGCCTTTCTCGACAACCAGAAGATAGAACCGATGAGGAGAAGGGTTGGCAATACCGAGGCCATTGTGCTCAACCAAGAGACCTCACTGGTGTATGAAACGGGTATCCGCTCACTTGGCGGGATATCCAAATCATCCTGAGCATCCTCCAATTTGCGCTCGAAAGCGTCTACCGAGCCGATGCTGAAGTAGTAGTTGTAGCCGACAGACCCTCCTCCCTCTCTACCGGCGTATTGCTGTTGGGTGGCAGCACGGTTGAGAGTAACCCTGACAACGTCCCGGTTGATGACAGTAAGCTTCTCAACCAGTCCCTTGTCGAGGAAAGCAGAGCGGAACTCCTGCCATGTAATCTCCTGAGCAGGTTCACCTGGCATAGTAGCCTTCCACAAGATATAGGTAAGGAATAATGAGACAAAAACTGTTCCAGCATCGAAGCGAATTTCCTTCTGTCCACCCTTTCCTGAACCAGTGTTGAAACCGAACTGAATACCACTACCTCCCTTTCCACCACCAAAGTTGAAGAACTTGAAGCCGGGTATCGTAGCCTGGTCCTGAATCTCTTTGAGCACCTTCTCCAGTCTGGAGTTGTTGGCAATCAGTTGATCCAGCGACTCGTTCGATTGCGCTCTAAAAGTCTGGAAAGTCTTGAAGGTTGCCTCTGCCAATGTGGTCGTTGCAACTTCTGAGAAGTCTCCGTCAACAGCATTGTACAATGTGAGCACCAACTCTTCCATCTCATTTCTCCTCATCAGAGTCAAAAACTCCTCCTTCTCCTCATTTTTCAATTCCGCCCAAAACTTGGCTCCGATATCGAATAGCGGGTTTAGTGTAGCAACACTGACCTTTGGCGTGGTCATGAGCCGGATGAAAGTCTGTGCAGGTAGTGGGAGGTCGGCAAAGTTCTGAGTGTCGACGGGAAAGTCGTATTCGGCCTGGAACTTCTCCTTGAACTCCTCAAGAGAAGGTCGCTTCGGGTCCTTGCCATCCGGCTTCTTCTCAGCATTGTTGCTTCCTCTTCCACTGCTGAATCGAGCATATGTCCTATGTGAGATGCTGAAGGCCGGCCCAATTGTCCGTATTATTGGCAGAGGGGCTCTTTGGCGGAAGATGGAGGCATATTGAGGTCGGGGTGCTGTAATGTTCCGTGCCAACAGCTGAGACCGGCGTCGGAGGGCAAGCATCGGTGGCGAAGTCGGAGGAGGCCCGGAGGAGTCGGTGTTGGGCGGGCGGGATTGGTTTGGAGGTACGGCGTAAGGGCGAGTACGCCGGTATCTCCGGGAGTGATTGGAGGGGTTGTTGAGAGGGAGATGGGCGAGAGAACGACCGAGATTTCGTCCGTGGTGGGGCGTATGTGGGAAGACGTAAGAGGTTCTTTGAGATGTCAAGAATTGTATGAGGATTGCCCCACGTGAGGCTGAGTAAGCCAAGCGCTTGGCGAGGGTGGCTCGGAGCATCGGTAACTTTTTGATCCAGAGAGAGGGCGTCGGTTCCCCATCCATCCCATCCAGCATCACGAGAAAATCTTTGTATGACCGACAACACAATCTCCAACTACTCGACATCACCACACGCAAACGACGAAGAATACCATCGTTTGCAACAGACCGCTGTCTCTCACTCCAAACAACCAACCGCTCTTTTCTCCTCCGACACATTCTCTACCCCACCAATGTCGACGATAATCCTCGCTGGATGCGGTATTGCCGCCGCTGCTTTCGCTGGTCGTTTGGGATTGAACGCCATGAGACGCTACAAGGGACTTCCAGGCGGAGCCGGAGGAAAGGCCTTTTATAAGGGAGGATTTGAGCAGAGGATGAACCGAAGAGAGGCTACGTTGATCCTTCAACTCTCGTATGCCCCCCACTTGTTTTGAGCCTCTTCATTGACATTGGGACTAACATGCCGGTAGTGAGCGCAACCTCAACAAGGCCAACATCCGTAAGCACCATCGCGCCCTCATGCTCATCAACCACCCCGATCGTGGAGGAAGTCCTTACCTGGCCGGAAAGATCAATGAGGCAAAGGAGTTTCTAGAGAAGAGCACATCGTCGTAGTTGGTGGTTGAATTGAGGTCTGGTGAATGGATGGGAGTCAGCGTTGTTGACGGGCTTTGTTCTGTATGTTTTATTGCATTGTATATTAATGGATCGGGCGTTTTCTTTGCACATTTGCATGGGTTGTTTTGGCATGAAAGTTCAGGGCATGGTGTTGCATTTTAGAAGTAGACTTGAGATATCACAAACGCAACTCACTTTTCTCTTTCAGCCTTCAGTTCGGACACTGACACGAATCACCCCTGCTTCAACTGTGTCTACATACCGTCGCGAAGAAAGTTTACAGCTCCTCTTCTCCGAAGGGGTAGTTGAACTTCAACAGCCCATTAAGCCCGCCAACCCAGCCGTCCGACTCTCCTTCCGAGTTGATCTTGACGCAAGGAATACCGCCTTCCCATCCCTCCCATCCTCCGTCACGCCCGTTCCGCAATTGTTCACCCCAAACCCGAATCTCTTCATTCACCTTCAGCTCTCCCCACTTTTTACCATCAACCGATACTTCGACCTCACTAGACCGATTCCTGTTTGAGAGCCTAAGAGTGACAATGCAATCCGTGGGAAGCACAAGTGGCCGAAAAGACAAGGATCTCGGACAGATTGGCGTCAGTAGAAGGGAGTTGACAGCCGGATGAACAATGGCTCCTCCACTAGACAGTGAGTATGCCGTTGAGCCAGTCGGTGTAGATATGATCATTCCATCCGCCTAAAGACGTTAGAAGGGCATATTCGTATGCCATAGGCAGAAATTCGACTTACAACAGTCTCTGTGAGCTTGCGTCCGGCTACAAATACTTCGACAATCGCAAGATGTGGTTTGGCACCGCGGTGTATGTTGACTTCGTTCATGACATGGACATCACCGAGATTATTGCCTGGCCAGTCTTCCCCAGCAACCCGCTGACCAGTCTTATCAAAGACTCCGACCTTCAGCCTTCCCCTCCTTAGCACACCAAATTCGCCAGAGTACCCCTTTCTGTTTGGGTTATCCTTACCAATTGCAGTAAGAAACGCCTTTACATGATCCTTCCAATGGCATTCTCCCAAGAAGCCCAAACTTCCCATTGAGAATGACAACATGGGTGGTACAGCTTTAGCAGTAGAGAACAAACTCGCTGCATGCAGTATAGTTCCATCTCCACCCAGCGTCAAGATCAAATCAGTCTTTCTATGAAAAGGATCTCCGATATCTTCTGCAAATATGTCTGGATGTCCGGTCTGTTTGGCGACAATGTCACCATGTGCCTTGGAAGGTGTACGGCTGCTGACTGGGGTCCGTCCATCTGTTTCCTTGGTGAATGGAAAGGGTGAGAAATCGGGCAATGAAGGAAGTGTGTAGATAGGCTGAGCTATCTCCTTCTCCAAAGATTCGGCGGGCTCCCTCTCAAAAATGAGATTGATGTCTGGATGGTTCTCGTTGATGTATCTTTGTACATGTTAGGATCTGAAATCAGTGACCAGAAGTAACTTATGACGCATACTGTGCGAATTCTGTGGCTGCCGCTCGGACATTTGCAGCATTCGATTTCATCACCAAAAGGACATTCTTCGGGCCTGGATCTGGCCATACTCCGAGTAGGAGCTTCGAGTCAAGAAGTCCTTTGGTTGATTCTAGTAAGGTCAGCTATCATGAACGCTGAATCATTTGGATCTCAAACATTACTTCGATAGGCGGGATATATCCGGTCGGGTAGATCCAATATAGATCTGATCTCTTGCAACGATCGAGATGTGGAGAATTGTCGGGCCTCTGAGAATATCCGACGTTGTGAGAGTAACCGTTTCATGGCGAAGGTGGATGTGGAAGGTCAGGATGCTCTGCAATTGCGCTTTGGGATTCAAGGTCTCTGGAAATGCGGCTCACTGAGGTCGCCGGAGTCACATATGTATCCAGCCAGGGCGTGACTAGGTCACATGTGGCATAGCCTCGCCAAGGGTTGTGAGGCTGAGCACAGACCCGAATGTTTACGTGGTGGAAGCTGCGCCAGTGATCGTTCAATCTCACCTCTCTTTCGTTTCAATTGAACTCTCCTTACTACTACCAACAACCTTTCTTCAACGCAAGCTCCCCCATCACCAAAGAGCCAAAGAAGCAACAGAAGCTCTCGTGTACGCGCGGTGCATCTCAGCAAACAACATCCAAACAAGTCCGAAAGGACAGAATGCGATAATCTATAGACGATTATCTGTTGATTGTTTGACTTGTTTTTCTATTTATCTTCATTCAGTGTCCGAGGGGGAACGCCCTGTCGCATCCGTTGCATACTCGTGTTCGAGCTCACCGGAGTTGGTAATTTAGTGTTGGTGCGGCTTTCTGTCACGATCAGTTCGGAGACTGGAAGAGAAGAAGATGGCTAACGACGATGACAGTTGTGTTGCTTCTTTTCCAGGGAAATATCGCGATAGTACAGAAAGACTTCAGAAGGCATCAGACTGAAAGAAATGGCAATGGCCGGTCCACTCTCGATACAGACTCAGCAACATGAGCAGCATCAACTCAGTCCTGAGGAGGAGTTGGAGCAGATGCGGAGCTTCATACAGTTTCGCAATGACATCTTTGAGGGGAAACATCCAACAATCAAGATACCGCCTACGCTGTTACCGAACCCCACACTCGCGAAGATACCAATAAGCCTGGCGTCAGGGAATGCACAAGAGGAACAGAAGCGGATTCGGCAGCGACGCGAAGAGATCGAACTTCGGTTGCGGGCACAGTTAGCAGATCAGCGTCAGAGGGAAGCCCGGGATAAAGACAAGCTGGAGACAGCATTAGGTGTCTTGCTACCGGTAGATGTGCTTGCTGGCGATGTGGATGGCGCAGAGAGTGAGCCAGAGGCAAAGGGGGACACTGATATGATTCTTGATGATTCACCAAACGTCATGTTGCCTCCGCCGCCTCCGGGACAGGCGCGAAGAGAAAGTGCTGCTAGTGAAGGTTTCCTTCCGAAGGGCGTCAACGACTCGCCTCAGATAGCAGCAAAGCCTGTCTCTATACAACGGAAGTTGATCAGTTATGAGACTGATTCTCCAAAGGTATCAGAAGCAAAGCCGGCTTCTACACAAGAGCCCCATCCATCACTGGATGAGAGACTGAGAACTGAGGCAAACCGCTTCACTAGTGAGGTTGTGAGTCGAGAGAAGAACTTCAATGGCCCGGCTCCAATGGATTATATCCCGTCCAACACGAGCAGAATGAATGGAAATGGGTCTCAGGGGCAGCAGGATTTGAATAGAGTACCAGCAATTCGCAACGATCTACCGCCACCACCACCCCCATCACACTTCTCGCAAGGGCTGGGCCAACGAAGGACTTCTCCAGAAAATGCCAATCAGAACCACACGGTAAGGGAAAGAGCCTCCCCAGTGATTCGACAGCAGGTGGATCAGAGGCAAGTGGCAAGAAATGAATACTCTCCGCCACAAAATCCAAGGTATTCTGCAGCCAATCGTCTGAGAAGTCCGGCAGCTCCTCAACCCGTCCGTCCAGCCTCTTTAGTTATCAATAGTGTAGAAGGTATCGATGGAGACGTTGTGATGGGCGGTGATGGCTTTGAGAACAGAAGTACCAATCAGAGGGTGCATAATGCTGAGACTACACCGACGAGAACGCTTGTTAAGGCCGAGCCTCGGTCGCAATCCCCACCAGGATTCAGGAACGCATCACCACCTACACGCAAGTATGACCAATCAGGAGAAGATGACAGGGACAGGGAGAGAGAAAGACACATTGAACCCTCAGGAAGGCCAATACGTGGTGATAGCCCGGCAAGAAGAGGAGACACGCCTCCATCTACAGGAGTTCAACCACCTTATGGAGCTTACCCACCACGTTATGATTACTCTATACCGCCTCCTCCGCCGCCAGATACACTTCGGGCGTACGACCGTGCAGGTTTGGCAGCATATGACTACCATCGTGGATATGGTAGGCCACTTCGGGATCCGCGCGACCCGTATTTGGACTATGCTAGATACTATTCTGTTCCGCCGCCTCCGCCACTACCGGGCTATCCCACACAATACGGTGCATATCCTGAATACGATGCTGCATATGCTCGTGCACAGTATGAACGAGGGCTTGATGCACGCTCATCACGGGCAGGGACAAGACCAGGACGCTCGCCCTCACCTTTGGCAGCTTATGCTCCCCGAAGAAGGTCCAGCAGATCTCTATCTCCTTCAACAAGGACTCGTGCTGGCTCAGTAGCTAGACAACATCCTCCTCCTCCGCCTCCTCCTCCTCCTCCTCACGTTGATGAATTAGGTAGACCTTTACCAGTCGTTGACCACTACAGGGATCGTGAACACGAAAGAGAACGAGAACGAGAACGAGAACGAGAGCGGGACTATTACGAGCGCGCCCGTGGTGCCATACCCCCACCCCCTCCTCATCCTGTCTATCCCTATCCTCGAGACCCATATTATCCTCCTCCACCTCCTGCTGGAGTCCCTCCCTACCCGCGTGCTCCTTCGGTACTAGACGAGCGCGCTGCTGGAGCTGGTTACTATCGCCCCGCACCCCCTCCTATACCCCCACCAAGGCGTTATGCTGAAGATGCAGCCTTAATTGACCGAGCCTATAGAGAAGGGTCAATTGCTTTGGGCATGGCCGCTAGTGCCGCTCGTCAATCCGTCCCTCCTCCCCCGCCCCTCGATGCTATCGTCAGAGTCGCTAGTGCTCTAGGTGACCGACCCCCATACCCGCCTCGAGATCCTTATAGGCAAAGAGATTACGATTATAGCGGGATCAGGCTCAGCTCACCAGGCGCTGGTTACGGGAGACGTCCATACTACCCCGATTCTGATCTGGACCCTAGGGAACGAGACCTTCGAGAACGGGAATTACGCGAGAAGGATAGAGACCTTCTCATTGCCCGCGAACGCAGAGAAGCAGACTACCGCGCTGCCTCCAGAGCCATTGAAGATCAATACCCTCCTCGTCGTCACTCACCACCTCCACCACCACCACAGGGCCAACAAGGATACAGAGATGAACCCCGTGGCTACAGCTACAACAACAGGGATGCCTACGACCGTGATGACCGCCGCGACCCTCGAGACCGCTTCCGTCCTGACCAAGACCGTCAGCAAGGACCACCCCACCAACCCTCCCGCCCAGTCTCTCCCTCGGTCCAAACTCAATCTCAAGCAGGTGCAATCCCACCACCACCACCTCCACCTCCTCCTCGTCAAGATGGATACCGCCCTCGTTCGCCACTCCCACCACAGGAAAGCACGAGAATGGACGTCGATGATCGTCAGGACGACAGACGCGATAATCGTCAGAACCAGGGCCAGGGCCAGGGGAGGAACTATTACAGAGAACCGAGGGATATGTATCGAGACCAGAGTCCACGTGGGTACGGAGGAAGTGGGGGCTATGGAAGAGGCCCTAGGGTGGGGAATTAGGAGAACCCTGAGAGCGGCGGGCGGGAGAATGATGGTAGGAGTAGGGCTGGGGTTGGGGCGAAGAAGAAGAAGAAGAAGAAGGATAATAGGAAGGGGGGTAATAGGGCAAAGCAGATGAATCAGAGGGAGGAGGGTCAGTGGCCTAAGGAGATAAGAGAGCAGGAAGACAGACAGCGAGAAGAAACGGAAGCGAAGCTGAGGGATGATGCTGTGAAGAAGTGGAGGAGGGAGAAAGCACAGAAGGCGAAGGCCAAGGCCGAGGCTAAGGAGCCGATAGTATTGGATTACGGGTGAGGAAAAGAGGAGTGTTGTTTGTGTCCGAGTATTTTTCTGTCGAGTTATTGCGGAGTATACCGAGATTAGGATGATTAGGGTCATAGGAACGGTAAAGGCTTTGTAATGTTCGGTTGTTTTTTTGATGCTTTGTTTAGTAGTTTGTTAAGAGTATGGATTGTTGAGGGTGTCGGGATATCGTTTGTAGGTTGGTGATTTTTTGTGGGTTTACTCGGATACTACTTCTTCTTGTTCTTCTTCTTTGGGTTTTTAGTGCAAAATGGGTATTTTTATTGATGCTTTGTGGCTTTGTTTGGTGCTTTGTGATTGTTAAAGCGATGTTTTGTGGTTTGTATTTGGATTCGACTTGATTGCTTCATTGTCTGTTGAAGCTCTTGGTTCATGTTTTCGATGGTGGATTCTTTGATCTGAGATCACATCAGGAAGAACGCAGCGCCTCAAAATCTGATTCGACATTGAATTTATTTCTACCTAATCCAAGGCTACATGTATTCAAATAGTTACTAAGTACATCATAGAACGATCCGCAAATTCGTCGCCGGAGTGGAAACCATAGTGTGTCCTTTAAAGCTTTGTGCGACATGACCCTCCATATGAACTCTGTGACAAGACCTCAAGACGAGAGACACAACTCACAAACTCTCCGACGGCAATCCTGCAGCAACTAAAGACATCTTTGAGCTTTACAAGCAGCATAGGCCACCTCCGAAAGCCACAAGCAACCCCTCTCGTTGCACTACGCTCTTACCCACAGCATCATACGACCCCCCTCATCGCCAACCCAACAATCCACCTCTGCGCCTGTGCCTCCTCCAACAAACGACACTGACACACCTTCAGCCCTCCAGTACATCCTTCCAACCGACCCCGCAAGCCAGGCCACAAATCTCGCCACCTCCACAAAGACCAACAGTTCAGCCCATTCAGCCTTCATTTCACCTCCTCCAAAAAGCAATTCCAACACAGAATGAAAAACATCCCAAGTCCATACAAAGGGAAGTCGCGTACCTGCATCTACCCGTCCCATTCCATCCCTTGCGTGTGAGATCCGTTTGTATTTCCTGTGCCGGTGTCGGAGCGGGACGTATCGGGATTCTCTGGGGTGGGCGGTGGGAAGGCGGGTATCGTTTGCTCGTTTGTCCTGTGGAGGAGCAGGGGTGGGTGGGTGGTTCGTTTGTTGCTTTTTTTTTCTTTCTTTGGTGATCTGCCGACCGGAGACAAGAAGTTGTGTTATGGTGCCGGCCACGAAGAACCATCGCGTCGCACCACCAAAAGTTTCGCTGTGCCATCAGACCGCTATTCAGCACAGCGCCAACACAAGAAACAATAAATAAGATCTTGACAGTAAATAGAACTTCAAGCAGTAGAAACTGTAGATCCTCAAGTAAAAATAAAATGTTGTGTTTGGGGGCAATAGCAGTTTGAAATTTAGGTGGAGTTCCCCTCAATGAGACAGTGGACCTCGCCCGCCAAACCGCTCCGGAACGCCAAGGCCTTAACCCAATCCGGAAGTAAACCTCTCCGAATCTCCGTTCTCCTCGTCAACCCCACCACAATTCATGTCCTCTCCACCAGAATCATCGTCCTCCCTAACACGGACCCTACGGTGTGACTTATATACAATAAGCTGATATTCCTGAGAGCCATACAAGTGATTATTCTTATAAGCTCGCCACATCCTTGTAGTTCTTAAAAAGAACTTATAAATTAAAACTGACCCAACTGACTGTATTGCCTCCGGGATATTCTCCCTCAGTGCCTCCAAAGAGTACTCGCAATTATGCCGTGCATAACGCTTTGCAACACCCCAGTAATACTATAGAAAGAAAGTAGTAAGTATGATAACAGATTTTTTTTGGTTGTGGTTTTCATAATGATCACGCCAGTAAGGACGTCGATAGAAGCGTAATCAATGGTAACTTGTAAATGCTTATAAGAGCTAATAGTTATCTGATCTTTAATAAACAAACTAACGGTTAACCGGTTATAAATACTTATCCCACCTGTAATGATCGTATGAATCTTTGACGTTGCAACCACTGTTACTCGATCCGAGTCGTCATTCTCATGAGTTATTGGCAGATCTCATCCCCTTCAGTCACCAGTCTCATCTCTCGATTGTCCTCATCCCCACCATCCTCATCCCCTCCATTCCCAACTCTAAACCCCTTCGGCCGTCGGTCTCGGATCTATAGATCTAGCTCACCCCCTTCGAGCATCGTCTCATATCCTCCATTGTCTTTATCCCCTTTAGTCTGTGGCCCTCATCCTCTTCAGTCCTCGGCTCACATTCCCTTCAGTCATTGTTCTCATTGGCTTTCATCTGCTCCATCGTTGCCTCTGAGTTGTACCCTTCGATGGTCGGCCACATCCCCTTGCTCCTCAGCTCTCATTCTCTTCCGTCGCGCATTGGCTCCGATTATCAACTCTCATCCCCTTCAGCCATCAGCTCACATCCCCTTCGGACGTCGGCCTCATTGTCTCGATTACCGACTCTCATCCGGCCCCTCAATCACTGGCTCTCGTCCCCTTCGTTCATCTGCTCATATCCCCTTCGGTCGTCGGCTTCATCCCCTCGATCACCGGCTCTCGTCCCTTTCGGCTCTCGTCCCGTTCGGTCGCCGGCCTCATCCCCTCGATCACCGGCTCTCATCCCCTTCGATTCGGGGCCTCATCCCCTCGATCACCGGCTCTCGTCCCTTTCGATCATCGTCCCGTTCGGTCGCCGGCCTCATCCCCTCGATCACCGGCTCTCGTCCCCTTCGGTCATCGGCCTCATCCCCTCGATCACCGGCTCTCGTCCCTTTCGATCATCGGCTCTCATCCCCTCGATCACCGGCCCCATCCCCTCTATTGTCAGCACTTCATCCCTGGAACATGTTGTGTTTGCAGTTGGATTCTCAACCTGGCACGCGACTAAGGCCGGCTTGACACAAACATTCTTCCTATTTCGATGATATTCTTCCACTTTAAAAATGAATTCATAATACTTTTACAATACTCAATGAAGCTGCACTTCTAAGCACACAATATAATGCTTCTATTGAGAATTAAAATGTGATTCTTAACGACCGATTGCCATTATGAAGGTAGGTACTTTTTTACTATTGTACTCAATCCAGTTCAATTCACAATGGAATTTTGGGTAGAACTTGACCAAATGCCCTTTAACCTCCAACATTTCTTGCAGCTTTCCCTTCTGTTGTGCAAAGTCCCGTTGTAAAGAAAGAATGCGAACCGCACAGCATCCATTTGCGTCCTTCGTATTGGTGTGTTGTTGAATAAGAAAACAGTCTTTACATTTTCTTGGTACTAAGGGGGTTGTTGATAATATTGTTATGCAAGTAGAACAACGTATCTTGCGATTTTTACCGCAGATGCGTTGACAACTACTGCAGCCGGTTTGCGGATGTTGTTCGAGATTAATAGCTCGTTGACGCTTCTTTAATTTGCAGCTATCACAGTTATTGTCTGCACAAGACATCCGAAGTCCTTCCCTCCAGAGACTTCTTTCTTTCAAAACTGTTCGCAATCCTTTTGCTTTTCCATTCCCATCCACCATTGCATGAGGGAGCATTCGATTATAATCAAAGCCCTCACGCATAATAGGTTGAATACCACCAGTTCCCAGCCGCATTGCCCGAGCATTTAATGCATCAGAAGCAAAGCATGAATGATTTGTAGCGTTATCAAACAAAAAGACAAGCTCGCAGTCTGGGTAAATTAATCTAGCCATTGGCTCGACAATCTCCAGAATATGCTGACACATCTTCTCTGCATCCCACCAATTATCCTTCCCGTACTCAAGGAACTCGGCAGCATCGCGTCTGAAAACACCAGCGGCATTCATTTCCACATCTGAAACAGTATCTGGGACAACCAAACGTCCAACTTGTGTAATAACATCAGATACCATTATGCCTTTGCCACGGGCTTTTGGCCTTAAGATCTGATGCCCATTTTTTAACCATGCGTGCCGGATACCGTCATTGGCATTGAAAGTTGATTCGTCATGGGTCAAAAGAACAAGTGGCTTTATACCGGGTGGTAAATTCGAGGGGTACACTGTATTGCCTTCACTATCGAGACGGAGAAGACGGCCAGAATCTTCAATCTTGGACATTTCAGCGACGAATATCTCTCTGTACCTACATTAAATAGTTAGCATTATTATACAGCAACGGCAAAAGGATAACATAAAGAAATACATACCGTACAACATCCTCACGCTCGTGCCCATCAATATAAACTCCTTTACGTATATCCTTCCAGTTATATCCGAGTTTATTAAGCCAGCGGCGAACTTGCCGAGAGCTAATTGAAATGCGATGATACCCCGGTGTCTCTTTATCTTCAAGCGCTTCTTCAAATGCATGCAACTCAAGCTCGAGGCTTTGAGATACATATCTCTTCTTTAGGAACTGACGTACAAAGCGAGACAAGCTCTGAGAAGTCAACTTGTCGCCTGAATCGACAATACATTGCCGAACAAACTGCACAAGATTCTCGTCATTAAGCCATCCAGAAAGACGATGATATTTTCCCTTAGAACCAATGGGTATCTTGCCATCTCGTAGCCAATATGTTTCCCATTTCCTTATTTCGCGTGCTAGAAATACACCTTTCCCATAATTATTGGAAACTGCAAGAGATGCTGCCGTCCGTGTCATCTCGGGGCCTGGGTTGCGGGCACGATACCAGAGCATTCTCATAACCAACTCGTATCGTTTCCTTGTTTGACCTTGCCATTGCTCTTCGGTCTTTTCAAGCTTCCTGGACTTGAGTAACTTCTGTATCTCGTCACCCTTTGCCTTGAGTTGCTCGGGAGACCAGTGAGTGCGATGCGTAACAGGGGCCGGAAGCGGTGTTCCTAATAGTGCGGGGTCGATAGTAGATGAAGAAAGGGAGGTGCATGATGCAGCGGCTTCGGAAGCTTGAGGAGGTGAAGCTATCGCTAATGGTGTAGAAAGGGGTTTGAAGAACGCTGTAATTGGCTGGATGGACTCGGCCGCCTTCTGTAGTGCGAGAACGTTTGCTTTTTGCTTGTAGGTGTTGCTTCGGGATTGTCCTGTTCCTGCTCGGCCTTTCATAGCTGAAAGATGAGATCCTGGCTCAATAATAGCGTCAAGAACCCAGGCGCCATCATCCTCGATGTCCAGACTGCGCAAATCCATGTCACCAAGCTCGCTATCGTTCTCAAAATCAGAATCGAAATCCCGAACTGGGCAATCAGAACAATCTGATTCAGAGTCTGAGTCTGTCACTTCATACTCCTTCCCGAAGGTGGCCTCGCTATCCATATCAAGAAGCTCTTCATTGATTCCATTATGCTCAGTACTCTTAAAACCGGTCCAGTTATCCTCACTATAGGCGTCGGCACTGGGTACCACCTTCTTTGGGGCAGAAAACCAATCCTCGTGCCATTCCTCCTCGGATCCAGAAGAACACCATTCGCCGTTTGATGGAACTGGAGTATCGAGAACCAGTTCACCATTAGGGCCTCGTGGAAAGTCAGGATCATCAAGCTCGGGATACCATCTACCCATCATGATGTCGTACGCTGGATCATCCCAATTGATTTCCCCCGAGTCCGAATTATCCTTCTCCAGATTCTCGGCAGAATCATGACCATATCCATCACTAGGACTACCTGGCCCGGCAGTGATACCTCCCTTGGGCTCTTGAATTGGCTCGGCTGAACTCGCTCTCTTGCTTGCTGAAATGATCTCGGGCAGCATGGCAGGACTGGAGGTGATGGCTGTATGGCGGGCAGTAGGAGATGTTGGCGCAATCCTCGGCTTCTTTGCCTCCCTAGTCTCAACGGCCTTGATTGCCTTTCTTTGCCGTTTGTTGCGTTGTCCCATCTTAGCGACTGTTGTGTTGGATTGTCGAGCTTGGTGACCAAGTGGAAACGGAAAAATTGCGGGAGTGACTGGATCTACACAAAAGGGGGTATCAGTACAGGTCCATATGATCTAATAGCCAAACACATAAGCAAGACATAGGTACCAATAGCCAGAATCTATTTCACTGTTCTCAGAACTGAAGGTTGACCGTCAGTTTGTTGTGTTGATCTGCTGTGTCGCTCGCTACGAGCTCGCCTCGAGTTGCATCACCAAAAAAGTCAAAATTGCGATGAGCTTGGCGGTGCTTACTCAGCAACCTCAATGAGACTTTCTGCCACTGACAGGATGGTTCTTCGTGGCCGGCACCATACGAGCTGAACTGCCTTCGACTTTGGTCCCAAGTAGGAAACAGTGAAGCTTTCTCATCACCGAGGTTAACTAACCCGAGGTCTCCCATCCATCCATTGAGATGCCCCCAAGCCTCAAGTGACATCACCACCCACCGTGACGCAACAGCCCAAAATCTCACCTGCGCTGCGCAACAGCGGCCGTGCGAGCGGACGGAGACTTTTGCTTTTTGGCAGGCTGTGTCTGCAAACTTTCTGCCTTTTTCTTGTGGTGGGTGGGGCTAGCGCTGTTTTAGTGGGTGGGTGCTCGGGCTGTGCCGCTGTGTGGTGATGTCAGAGGAACAAGAGAGAGAAAGAAGCGCTGGAGCCGCTGGGATGAGGTGATGGAAACTATAGGGGGGTTCGAAAGCGGTGGAATCTCTTGCGGTGAGATGATTCCCGAAAGGTGGGAGGGGGGTTGAAGGTCGGGGTGAATTGGTGGGGTAAAGAGGTCGGCGTTCGGACGAGATCTCCGGGATCTGCTGCGAGTGCTGGCGGTGAACTTGGTTGGGGAGGTGGAGCTTTACCTGGGATGGGCTGGGGGGATGCAGAGGCGGGGGTGTTGCTGGTGTTGGAAGAAGCTCGGTGCGTTGAGGCCGTGATGCCGCTTTTCTTGCTGGCTGGCTAAACAGGTGAACAGCCACCAAGAGGCTCAAAGGACAGTGTTCATTGAAAGACCAGCCTTGAGGCTCGGTATTTTTCTTTCGCAATCTTGGTGGGGAACACAGCATGCAAATGAACGAGATAACAGCGTGGCACAGAAACGGTTGTAACGGCCGCTTCCAAAGATCGAGTGCTTTTGGATGAAGTTTTGGGGTGAAGATCTTGTTGTCGTGCTGTGTGTTCCCGGAACGACGCTGCCTGAATTGATCTTGACGTTTGTCTTGGGTGCACCATCACCTTGCAGCTGGAACTTGGGTGAAAAAGTAAAGTCCAAGCAGTGAAAATCTTCCGTGACGTTTGTTGGTGGTGCAGGATGCCGTTTGGGCGGATTGAGGGGGAAGAAAGGATTTTGATGGAGTGATGTTCGTGAGACGGAAAGGATTTTACGAAACGACGAGTCGAAACAAAAAACATTGGAGAGGTTGTAAAAAAACGAGAGTGCAGAGTACTGAAAAGCCTCTTCTGTTGCAGAGTGCAAGTCAAGAAGTAGCTGCAGGTTTGTATCTCCAATCATAAATGGCCACCTCACCCTCGACACCTATCTCAGATGTAACTATCGCTGTTGCCCGCAAACCCCGCCTCGCTACTTGCAAAACCCTCGCCTCACCTCCCCAGATTTCTTCTCGTTTATCACAAATTCTCATCCAAAGCCTTCTCAGGTACCGAACCGACTCCGTTCTCCGACGTCCGTCAATGTCAGAATCCGCAATCAAACACATGGACTTTGTTTCTTCGATTCAAACAGAATTGAGACAGCAGACGCATGCGATCGATCATCGATTTTGACAAGCACGACCGTTGAACCTGCAGTTTCCTCTCCTCACTTGTCAACGACTTCAACTTCAACTTCCACCTCAACAACCAAAGCGGTCCTCAACGCCACAAGCAACGATGACGATGCACCTAGACCCTCACTCGCGCGAGCTCCCTCATAAGTAGCAAGCCGACGCGATTCTGCCCGGCCCTTCGGAATTTCTTTTCGCCGTCCCTTCCAACTCTCAGCAAACCGGATCAACACACCCCCTCATCTCATCCCTCCGACCAGGCCGAAAGTCAATTGTCATGAACGAAAGGCTTTTCCCTTGGACCGGAAAAGTTTTCACCACCCCATGAAAGTCTCTTCGACGTCTCGCAGCTTTCATCCTGTCGAGCCTTCTTTCCCAACAAGGACTGAGGAGTCACATTAGCCTGGGCCCTACCCTACATTCCAGAACGTTGAATAGGGCCGCTAGTGGCTTCGGCAAAGGGTCGTGGAGTTAGTTGGAGGCCGAGTTGATGGACGTTGCTTTTGTGTGTTTGACCTCGACTTTGACAAGTTATGGATTCGATGGTGAACAGAACTTGGTTCGTCAAAGGTGGTGTGGAGGTGGAGCTTGGAGCTGGATGAGGTCGAAAATGGTGTGCAGAGACGTCAACGGTGATCGACAAGATGAGATGACCGATGGAGATCGCTGGCGCAAAGGCAGTACGATTGTATGATGCTGAAGGGACCTGAGTGCTATATCTGAGGTCTGTAGATATCATTCTACAATACCTGGGTACGTGTGTAAACATCATATATTGTGCACAGAGTCAGTCTCCGGTCGTCAACCGGCCATGGTGTTCCGGCTTCCAGCCCAACACTATGTTGGAAGATGGCCCCAGATCTGGCAGCCTTGTGCCATCTGTATGCCAGATCCCCGGTACCGTCCAAATAGTGAATACTTTGATATCTTGAATTGATACCCGTGTAGTATGGAGTGGATAGGTTGTTCTGTATCCCTGGAAGGGTGCTTAAACGGACTTTATATACCTCTGTCCTGAATGATTTATGTATCCCTTCATGTCCTTCTGTGGCACAAACAGTACGAGCGTGCATTGAGGTTCAGGCACAAGCAACCACTTGAGCAAGCCTGCAGGCGACGTCACCACAGAGCGGTGTGCTTTTTCCGCCGTCCAAAACCCTCAAAAAAATTTCTACTCAAAGACGTACTTCGGTGCTGAACGCTTGGGCTAAGTAGAATGGCGGCGAGAGCAGGTAGGGCCATGACAAAGATCCACGGAGACGGAGGTTCGGTTTCGATAGGAAGATAGGAAGAAAAGGAGGCATACGTTTCAAGTCACTGCCAGGCACTGGGTTTTATAAAGCTCTTTCGCCAACATACCGTCAAAGTCTTCCAATGGAACCCTACACGATACCAATTACCTAAGTAACGGAGCCATCTTTCAACACTGTATCATTTCCAGCCTCTAGCAAACCGAGCGTTCGTTCATACATTTGTATTTTCCTTCACCATATTCCCTCTCAGCTTCCTAATATCTGCGGCAAGATACCTCATCACTTCTCGTCCCCGTTTCTTCTCGGCTTTCCAGCAAAAAAGATACCTGGAGAACACAAGTCGGCTTTCCGATACCTAAACATTTGGTACATCCGACCGGCTACGAACGTTGGCGTGTCACTATTCGGCTAGCTCGACTGATTTTCCGCTTTTCCAACTTTTCTCTTTTCTTTCGGGCCCAAGCCAGTCTGTCTGTCAAGTGCTTCGGTTTTTCTCCAACGCCGCAAAACAGACCACACACACCGTCCCTCCCACCTTCCCGCACACCAACAACAAACCTGGCTATCTCAACTCAACACTCGAACCACCAAAAACATCACAGTCCGACGCCGTCATAGCACGCCAGAGTTTCTGTCATCCGCAACGTCGAGACGCAAATCTGACAACCTTTCTGGCTGACAAATTCGCTTTTGTCTTGCTTCCTGAAGAGTGCTCTCGCTCCCTCTTTTCCTCGTCACCGGCCGCCTGGCGTTTGGCACCCAAGTCCAACAACCCACAGCTTGCAGCAACAGACTTCTTGCAACCCTACTTCAGGAGGCCCGCCTTTCGTTGCTACCCGCTCTTTCTCTTTTGGGTGCCTGTAACGACCGACATACTTGAGCCGAATTGCTTCCGGTAACCTTGCTTTGGAGGCTGGGACTCGTTCGTTTGGACGCCTTTTCAACTTTCTTCATATCGCCTCGCAGTAACATTTACCCTCTTCACCTGAAGGCACGACTGTTTTCTTTCGAACCCTTTCCAACCTCATACACCAAA
Organism: Ascobolus immersus RN42; assembly: GCA_003788565.2. Taxonomy (NCBI): domain Eukaryota; kingdom Fungi; phylum Ascomycota; class Pezizomycetes; order Pezizales; family Ascobolaceae; genus Ascobolus; species Ascobolus immersus. Next base: position 220,407 of record ML119691.1, read on the forward strand.
AACCGAAAAACTCACCCAAACTCACGAAAAAAAAGTTGATTTCACCGCAAAAGTCCGTCCTTCCTGCACCAACAGCAACCAAACACCACAACTACCACCTGCCAACGGAACACGAGACAATTGCACCGGTGGAGGGTTTTCAGAGGCAAGGGGACCGCCTAGTACGGAGTGCAATCGTGCAAACGGAGCATCACGCAAAGCATACCCGCCGTCCAAAGGCGGAGTTCGGATGTCGAGCATTGACGGGCCACTACGATCTGTTCAACTTTGGCAACCCCACCATGCCACCCATATCATCGCAACTTCCAACGCTCTCATCGTTATCGATGATGCCGCCTCAGCCAATTCAACCTTACCAGCAGATAGGAGGAGGAATGTCGATGCAACAGATATACGCTCCGGCACCCTTAGGACAGAATACCAGCAATGATTCTAAGCATTCTTTTGTTGTGCCTTTGAGCTTCATACCGGGGCCATTCCGTGACGACATTTTGCTTTCAACAAAAGGCTCGGCAGAGAAATGGGTTCATCCTGAGGGCTCACCGCCCGACCGCCACCCCTTCCTCCTTCCGATACATCAAGCACACATCACAGCACTGAAAGACCTTTGTGCGAAGGTTTCGGCGTCAGACGAAAAGTGCGATTGTTCAGTGAGGGTGATACAACAAGATCCAAACACAAAGGCTGGGTTTGCGCGGAGGAAACCGAGAGAGTATTCGACAATCGTGACTATTTCTGGGAGCAATGAGACAGCTGTGTTTGTGCGTGGATTGATTCTCAAAAGTGTTCCAGTTGCATTGGTAAGCATACCCACACTCTATCCTTCCAACTCCACTGGCTCAGTTTGATCGCGTTTGGAGACGTCTGCTAACATGGCGTTCTGGCTCAATAGAAATCGGACTTCATCGACCTCGAAGCCAGCACCTTTTTCCAGAACAAGGATGGCCAGCCTACAGATGCACCAGACCCGGCGATTAGTAGTCACTTGAATTGGATTGCGGAGTACACTGGAGCCGACATTTTTGTTCTCAAGGCACATGGCGATCCGGCGATGAAAGGGTTTGACCCGCAAAGCGACTGCAGCCAAACTCTCCGGGTTAAGATTGCCTTATTCGGAACTGTTGATGTTGTGGAGCACGCAAAGACAAGGGTGTTGATACTGATAGACCGTTTGGTAAGTGGCGAGAAATGGTTTATTCTCTGTGTTTCCATGAAGCGAATTGCTAACGAAAACCCCGATTTTATAGCTGGACCTCATGGTGGAGTCAATTCAGGTTGACTTGTCACTTCATCCGCTGGTCTGTGGCCGGTCACGACGCATCCTCAAAACCATCGAGTCCAAGACTGGTACCGCAATTTACTTCCCGCCGCTCTTTCCGGGTATTTATGGGTTTTCGCCGCCTGGCGTCCACACAAGAGACCCCAACCAAATCTTCATCACTGGGAAAAGCGCACAAGCCATCAGAGAAGCGCAATCCTCTTTGATTGCTCAGGTAAGAAATCGAATGAGCTAGTGAGCCGAATTGGAGCTAATGAGAAGTCTTGCAGGCACGACGATTACCAGTGTTTGTAAAGCAGGTAACCCTCGCCGACTTTAAAGCTGATTACCTCCTCCTCGAGCGCCTCGATGACATCCGAAAGATCATGGCCGAGCACGGCACGTTCGTTCAGTTCCCGTCTCTCGGTCAACTCCCGCAAGCCGGAAATCGCAGGTCGTACATGACAGTTCAGGGAACGGAGGCGGTTTACGTCGAGAGAACGGTCAAGGCCATTATGACATTGTGTGGACAGTTCTACATGGCATTTTGGTGGTTGCTGGCAGAGGCGCCACCAAACTCGCTCGTCTCCCCACCAACCTCCGGCGAAATCAGGGACGTCATGAGCACCATTGCAGCCTACAGCGGGGCTGAGGTCTCCTACAGCAAGAATACCTTCTCTTTCTACGGGCTGGACGACGACGTGAAGGTCGCTCTTGAGCAGATGAACAAGGTTGCATTCGCCAGCTGCACACCTCATCAGATTCGATGCAAGATTGAACTTGCCTCCGAGCACAAGGAGTTCGTATCCGGCAAAAAGAACGGAAAGATCAACAAGATCATGGGCAACAGCAACGTCCAGATCATGTTCGAAAACTTTAACGATTACGATTTCTTCATCGACGTTTCAGCCACCAAATACGAATGTGCAATCAACGGTTTGGCACTGGTTGAGCAGGAGCTTCCTGCTTCGGTTTCTTTCCACGTCCCAGATGTGTACCACAAGAGAATTATTGGTATGGGGGGCCAGCATATCCAGAGGATCATGAAGAAGTATTCTGTTTTTGTCAAGTTTACAAATGCAATGGAGTTGTCTCATGGGGATAAGGATGTAAATGATATGAGTAAGGTAGACAATGTCATTTGCAGGACCCCTGCGAGGAATGCTGCCAACTTGGAGATGGTGAAGGGCGAGATCATGGATATGGTTGCGACGGCTGTAGGTGATTCTGATTTTCCTGATGCTTCTGTTTGTTCTACTGGAAGTACATGTACTGATTTGATTTGAAGGATGCGGAAATAGTTCAGGAGTCTGTATCGATACCTCGGCTTTTGCACCGTAGCCTAGCTGCTCAGCACAAGAAAATCGGAGAACTCGAGAGAGAATGGGGCATTACGATTACTTTTCCTTCCACCGAGATGGCCAGTGACATTGTGACGATCCGTGGACCAGAATGGCAACTTCCAAGGGCGATTGAGGCATTCTTGGTAAGTTTCATCCACACCATTTGCTCTTGTTTACCGAGCGTTTGTATTAACTTCTTCAAGGATCTTGTTCCCGAGACACACAGGGTCACCATTAAGGACTCAGCCAAGTTGAGAGAGGTTATTGCTACCGACGACTTCAGGAAACACGTCTTCGACAAATGCGAGGAGCAGTTTGGAATAGAGATCCAGGTTGGCGCCGATCAGGATCCCGATGCTCGGAATGAGAACGATGAGACTACCGATGTCGTCTTCAAGTACAACCGTAGTAAGGCTGGGAGCTTGCTGGATGCTATCGACTACTTTTCATCCTACCTGCAGAAAGAAGGAATTCAGTCTGGCCTCGTCAAAGGCCTTCCTCCAAGGCCACAATCGGACTCTTTTGAAGATGCTTTGCCGCATTTCGCCTCGAAGCTGATACAATCGGTTTCTCGAAGTGGGTCACCTGGCTCGAAGCCACGCAACCGACTCTCGAACGGAAGCCTGACGAGCAACGATGGAAGCGAGTTCAACGACCAGGTCAAGGAGGCATTCAGGAATGGAGATAGTCTTAATGGGGTCACCAGCATGCGGAAGGCTTCCAACTCTAGCCTTTCATCGGCATCTGCGTCTTCTCATGTCTCTGGCCTTGCCTGTGCTTCGACTCAGCTCAACTCCAAGCCTGTAGTCAGCACTCAGAACCAGCCCCATGGGCATGCCTCAACAGGCTCCATGGACGATCATCATCACCATGGCGCACATCAGCTGCACTCGCAACAGCCACAAATGTCCCTCCATGGAACGACGCATCCAAATCTTCGTCACAACACTCATCAGTCCCATCAGCCCTCCCATCACCCGAGCCTCTCTCTTCAGATGCCGCAGCAGACGCCTCATCCGCAGACGCCTCACCATACCCAGTCGCCATTTGGATTCGTGGCCGGAAACGCCGGCAGTCGACTCTTCACGGGCACTGTTTCCTCCATATCCTCCATGGGAAATCCCTTTAACAACGAGTGTCTGACGGCAAGTCTTCTTCGGACGTCGAGCCTGTCCAACGACCCATCCACTCCGTTGACGCCGATAACACCAGGGTCTGCAGGATTCCCTCACTCGCAGATGCCGGTTGGGGGACATGGTAACCACGGTCATGGTTCACACGGTTCTCATGGCTCCCACTCTCATGGATCTCATTCGCATGGTTCTCATCACGGTTCTCATCATGGTTCTCATGGCCACTCGAGCAACTCGAGCACAGGAAATCTGAATTTCCCGGTATTCGCTAGTGGCTTGGGCGGCATTGGTGCGGCACCGCTCATTCCCAACAGGATGAGCAGTCTAAACTACCAGCAGAGTCCTTATTGACTAGCCGGTGGTGGACAAGTTGGAGGTAGACGATCCAGGGGGCTGAAGAACTAGAGATGTGAAGTGAAGGCCTGGAAGACCATTGTCGATACTCGTTCGCAACGATCACCTCGACGATTTCGGCACTCTCACGATTCTCGCTTTGACGTTCTCACACATTCCCATGGGATTATGTCCTATCGCTTTTTCTTTCTTGCATACTTTTATAAAAGGGCGGCGCATGTGTGTGACTAGGAGTTCTGTGGATATTTGTTTTTCATCGTTTCTTTTCATTTTTCTGATATTTTTTCCGTTCTACTACCCCAAAGTCGCAAACAAACTTTTCTTGCTTTCTACACTGCTTTCTTGCTTAGACGGTGATGGTGCACTTTTTTTATCGGTTTTCTCATTCCTCGTTGAGTTTCTGTTAAGGGGTTCCTTTGCCGGGCCACCTTGCCTACCCGTAACTTCCTTCCTCTTTTCCTTCCTCTCTCTCTGTTTCGTCTCTTCCTTCCTGGCTACCGACTCCATACCCTTTCTCCTTTTATTATTGTCGCTTTCGGATGCTGTATTTTGCTTTCTTCTTTGTATATTTATTACAGTGATATGGTGGGTGGTTGATGGACATTGAAAGTGGTTAAGTACTTAACTGTGAAAATTTCAGTTTAAGCGTTTCTTGCTAGCGACTTGTTGTATTGACAACATCCTTCTATTGCTTTATCTACGAGATACCTAGCCCGCGATACCTTGTCGTGAGGTTTGGTGGGGTGTATATTTGTTTACTGCAGTTAATTGGGGCAGCAGCTTAGGATCCAATATATATGCTATGTTTCAGTTGAGAGTCGTCTTTCTGTGCCCTTTGTTGTTGGGCTTTGATGCTTATACCGGTTTTCTCCTCGTTTGGGTTATGGAGCGTTGAGCATTCGAGTATGGGTGTATGTGATTCGTTAAGTGGGCGGAATTGGTTAATGGCAGTAGGAACTTGGGGAATTGTCGTCCAGAGTTTGGTATTGTATGGATAGAGTGGGCGAAGAACTAATCAGCTTAAGAACCACCCGGTTGGCTTTAGGTTTACGAGTCAGATCGTACCAGTCTTGTCGGCGACGGTTCGGGCGCTCTTCTCTAGCACGAGATGGCCATGGAGGCCTGACAGTAGCTAGTTGTGGATGGCGCATTGGGTGTAGGGGTTGAATTAATATCTGTTTTACCTGTTTTGAAGATGTCCGCGTTTGATCCAAAGGCTTGTGAGTCGTGAAGCAGCCAACTGGCTGCTTCACTACTCCTCCTATCGTTGTGATGGCGGAGTGGTTGACGGTTCTTTGACTTGTTGCGGTACGATCGTGCCTGTATGCTTCCGTCTCGCTATGCAACATTCAAAGACTTTCGTGGTGTGGTGACGGTAGGATTGTTGATGACTTGGTCTTTCCCGAACAAATGTGACTTCCTAGTAGGTATGCTTGCTCGTTCGCTCGCCTGTTCGCGGGGGTATGTTTCGGTGGCTTACTTACAATACTTAACAAAACAAAAGAGATACTGCTTGTATGGATCTCAAGGCATTGTCGTCGGGTGAAACTCTTTACTTGAAAATGAATAGTTCGTGAGTCGCCGGTATTCCAGTTGTAAACCTCCAGAAAGCAAGGGTTTCGCCCAGTTGTAAGCAGATACTTGTAAGTTTCCTGGCTCTCTCGCGAGGGTATTTTTCTTTCTCATACTTACGATGGATAGTTCTCATTTGTCCCTTGAGACCCTCAGCCTTGCAATGTCGTCGTCTGAAACATGCTGATTTCGAACCCTGAACGAGTCGAGTCAATTACAAAGACAACCTTCATCCAGCCCGTCTCAAAGAAAAGAAGCTGGGGGTTCCAGATCGAATATTCCTTTCGATCACGACTGCGCACTTTATCGTCAATTCGAGGTCGCGAATCGATTCGACACAGCATCCTCCGTTTCGGCAGGCCACAAACCTGATGTTTCGTCCCTATTTAGGGATATGGGCCCGGCGTTGCAGAAGAACCTGAGTCAAACGAGCTGAACCTTGCACTGACAGCTTCGTTTCCAATCAGGCTCGTACGTTACGTGGAAACGTGCTAAACTCTGGAGGCTTCCAGCACGTTGGGCTGGTTCAAGATTTGCTTTACTGTATTTGCTGCGGACCGGACCTATGTAGGTTATGCGGTGATTACCTTTCTTGTTGTAGGGTTGACGTTATCGATTTGTGATGCGCAACTTTAATCTGGATGGGCTCGTTTCAATATGCGTCCCAAATATGCATATTGCAACATCGATAACCATAGATTGGTCTGTCGGATGGGTGGGATTGCAGTTATTTCCAAGCGAATGAGTTTATCCTCATGTATGTGCTACAATGAAAATCCGTGGGATTAAGTAGTGGGGGTAAATAAGATGGGGGTACCCCCCTTCTGCACCGCACAAACGAAATACTTATTCTTATTCCTCCCGCGGCCTTGATGGCCTGTCGTCTGATGTCGTGGGGGTTTTGGAGGGCTACCGCTGATCCGTTGCATCCCACGCAAATCCATAACCGCTCACTCGGTTTGGGTTAATTAATTAACTGCGTGATCCCCGTCTGTCGGGGCAGTAGGGACGTTGAGCTGGGTTCATATGAATCAGATCAATTTGCATCTTGTCGGAGGACCCGCCTCGAATCCCAGCTACTAGCTGCAGATACATACTGAACTTGCGGGATTACTACATTTTTGGGGGGACCGGGAGGGTCGCGATGGTGAGCAACGTCTCTTTTGGGCCCGCATCAACAACATTGAAGCGCTGCGATTATTGGAGGGATCATCGAACCTTGATCCATCGCCGCATCAGCCCCGGCGGAGAACTTTTTCGTTTCAACCTTCTTCTCCGCACCTTTGCAGAAACATACATGAGGTTTGCATGATCTTCCATGCTGCGAAACCATCCCTCATGCTCTTCACCATCGATCTTCTGCAAGCAGAAGGAGCCAGAATACTGGTTCACAAGATGAGCTATATTGTTCAACTCTGATTTCAATCAGAACCTACATACTAACTCCATAAACCCTCGCCTACGAGTACAAAGCAAACATGTCAATTGAATCACAAGCCCAAGCCCTGCAACCCTGAGTCGCCTGATGCCGTCTGCTGTGTGCCAGGACCCAAACAAGACATGAATGTCTCTCCCTCTCATGCTTTCCCGGGTCGATTCAAAACTTGTTCAGCGGTGCAACGTTGTGTCGCATCTGCTTGCGTTATGCTTTTCGCGTGGGTTGCAACTTGCAAGGAAGTATGGATGCCAAATGCGTGCAGACAATCCCATGGGGCTCAGAAGCTTGAAAGGCCGACAATTCGTATGTAGCAGCAACATGGAAAAGCAATTCCTCACACACACCAAGAAAGTTCGAGGCTGATGATCACCGCATGCCATAAAAGAAGGGCCCACACATGTGCGGAGTTCGAAGTTCGAATCTCATCTCAAGATATCCACACCATCTCCGCTCCGGTCCGTCCATTTCATACCTGCGTCCGAGCATGAGACTAATCCAATCGAACCGTGCATAACGTTGCATCGCGTATGTATGTACTGCGATATATACCGCACCCCACACTTGAGCTAATGCAAGTGGACTGCCAAAGAGACGACGACGACGACCCTCGATGTTTGATGGGAGCTGCAACTAAGAGTATTAGGAATCGAACTTCCGTGGGTATGAGATGAATCGGGTTGGATATGGGCAGCCTCAATATCTCTCAAGCCTCGATACCTGAGTTTACTTGCCTTCATTCACTCAAGTACATACATAAGTAGTTCAGAACAAAGTACCATTGACGGAAGATTCACGAGTACAGAGAACTTGGCTACTTTCATATGCCCACAAGAGGTTTACGTATGTGAATATGAAGCTTGAAGGTGATTTGGGCCCTGTTGAGCAAGCCTGCGGGTCTCTGCTCAGCCAACATCAATGAGAACATTATCCTATAACAGCATCATAGATGTGCACCCTGTGTGCCCTCTATCGCATACCCATTGTGCACTAACTTGCTCACAGCAAAGCATAGTTATCGACCGAGCGCCAGATAATGATCGTCGCTTAAAACTGAGGATCCGTATCCCACAGGCCAGGAGCACGACAAACGCCTGGACTCAATCAAGATTGCAAGCCTTCCGAAGTTCCGTAGGTTAATCGGGGAAGAGGCACGTCCGTTGGAGGATATCAGTCTCTTTTAAGGCCTCAGAATCTCGAACAAGGCGGAACTAGTAACGGGGAACTAAGGGTTCGAACTTTCTCTCTAAAGATATCGAATTCGCGAAGCTACTTACCCGGCCGATGAGGAGAATTCGAATTCTCACACTACCAAGGAGCACAGATGAGGCCAGATGTGACTAGAATAATGGTTCAAAGGTGGGTGTGGTACCAATCCAGTAAAGCCACTCCTCTCACTTTTCAATATCAGCGTACTTAGTAAGAGAGTGTGGTAGTTATATCTCCAACGAACCAATCAGAGGTCCAGGACGCCCTTTCGCCTAAGTCATGTGACTGAAACCTCATGCGGGTGCTTTTAGCGTCGTGCTACTCAGGTTCAGCACGGCGGTTCGGGAGCTGTTCAGGGTTCTGAATTGGTTGGATTTTCTCATGGGTGATTGCGTACTGTAGTGCAGGCGGAAGAAAAGGTCGAGATGACTTCCGGATCTTGCGGACTAGAAAAAACTTGCTGCTCTGTTAGCGGCAGGTTGCCTGGAGAGTCGAGGAAGCTGCACCTATAGGTTGGGCCAGGTCGGGAGGCCCTTATGCTTGGCATAGGCCGAGCCTTAGGCTGGAAGCGAAAATTCCCAAGAGTCGACGGGTCAGAACTGCTAGGATCGGCCCGTGGCCTGCGCTAAAGCGACGAGTGCGGGGACAAAAGGCTTCTTCAGCAAGTGATTGGATGGAGACATATTCTTGCGACATGAGGATCAGTCGTTTCTAGGAACTCGGGCAATCAGTCGGATAGGGTACCAATCTCTAGAGTCTAGAGCATCGGCTGTCCGGAGTACTAGGAAGCGAATGAGGTCAGCTTTTGACATGTAGAAGGAACCTAGGTACTGTGGGCCTCTATTGGTTCTTTCATAGAGGGGTACCTTATCACATCATCACCGGGCGTAAAAGGAGGGGAAGACGTAAGTTTGATCGTTGCCCGAAGGTACTACTAGGTACTTGGGGGATAGGCAAAAGTGATGCAGGCTAGTTGGATTCGATCCACTGTTTTTGTATGTGTGTGACCTGCATCACTTATGCCTATCCCCCAAGTACAAAGGGCAGGACCAGGTACGTACGGGGATTCGAATCTTGACGAGGGGTCAAAAGAGCGGGGTTCCGGTTATCCTGGTCTCGATTCTCGACAGGCAAGATCCACAGGGCATGGTCATATAAATCTTCTGCGACGTCAGTCCTCGATGACCAGTTATCCACGATCAACACTCTCAGGATGAAAGCGCAGACCTGTAGCATACCTGTTCCCTGCCTCCCAACACCCGTCAATCCTTAGGATCATGGCTCCATCACTGAAGAAGCCGCAATCACATGAGAGCTTTCTGATGCGAATATCCTTCCGCTTTGCATTCTCAAGCGGAGTACGGCATCAGGATTCCAACTATGAGCGCATAGTCGGTAGTGCCGACTCAGTCACAGGCTCAACCAGACTGACAACTGTTTCTTGCACAGTTCATTATCGAATATCCGGGAAGAAACATCGATATCTGTTAGTTCCTTGCGACCCGGACTGACAGAAAACAATCCGTCTTCGACCGCCTACATAACCCATTTTGGGCGCTTTATCCGACGTAAACAGCTGTGCTTGTAGCATACATCAATATTCGCATCGAATACCCCAGAGTCTGGAAGAGATGAATTTGGCTCTTTGCTGGACGTATCAGCGATTAACCTTGCAGAAATATATTAGCTGTTATCTCTCACGAGGTGTCAACCATGTAGGACTTACCTATGATGGTATTCGCCATACAATCAACTGGGTATGTCCTCTTTTGGCATACATAGCCTGGATTACCAGATTTCAGATAATCGCGTGGGTTGTCAAGTAAGCTTTCAAGAAGTATCCATGCAATCTATATCGTAAGGCTTCAGAATTACCGCCCTGAGCCTATGGATAGTTGAAACAACTGTCCAAGTGTATAGGTCAGGTATGTCCATAACCGAATATTCCTCAGTTACGGTCTGTGCAGCAATGACTATGCACTCATCTTGCATATACTGCAAAACCCCAACCTGCGATACGGTTGAATACCTAATATGTGGTTTGTGTATCTGCGGGCAAGAGATACCGTCCGTCATGTAGAGGTTGATGCGAGCAGCCGAAACTGGAAAGTTGCCGCGGCTTGACTGCTGCAGGCTGAGTGTTGTCGTGAACTGGTAAACAACGGGAGCCCATTTACATATGCCAACAGCCTATCAGTAAGGAGTATGTACCGATGCTGGTCCTCAACTAAACGGTACTATGCACATATGCAAGGACGTGCCCGTTAAAATGCTATGGTCAAGTACAAGTAAGTCCATGTACTGACAGCATATCCAGGACCGTTCATGCCGACCCGTTGAGAATCGGAGCTTTTCATCACGAGGAAGGTAACCTGCAGATGGTATCGATCAGCTGAATGGACATGTCATTGGATAGGTCTGCGGGTCAAACAGAGATAGTAACTCGTACATGTCAACATCGGTTCGCGGGTTCTCTGTAAGGTTGTCCGTGGAAAGCCGTATCCACTGTAATTCCTGAGGACTCGAGTGTTGAACCGAGCTAGCAAGTTGCGCAACCAAAGACGCATCTGCAAGAAAACAACGGTCGCTAGACTCCACACCAGAAGTGAATTGTTTGTAGAAGACCAGGGTATCTGATCAATCAACAATGACCGACAACCTCAATGTTTCAGTTGATCATGTTCTCAGAAAACGTTTCTGGAGGAGGATTCGGCTTCCAGTGGTATTTAGCGGAGCTCTGCGTATCGCGCTGTGCAACACCGTTGAGATTGCATTCCCACCTCGTTGCCTGTCAGCAGGGGGTCACGAACCATCTGGGGACCGAATCAGACTGTGGTAAACACAGAGCTCCGAAGTATCCCTCCTTCTATGGACATTTCCATCAATCAAAGTCAGGTACTGGGGACCGTCTAAACTTTCTGCATACCGATCGAAAGCTGGAGGCATACCGCAGGAGCGCTGCAGCATGACCAGTTCCTAAGTCTCACCAGACTGAGTCCATGTCGGCGAGACTAGATCGGCACACCCTAAGACCGAGAGAGCGGCGGTTGCTATGGCGGCCAACCACTCGCAGGCCACCGAAGCTAGCCCCGTCTGTACAACCAGAGCCTCAGCATCCATCTCTCAGGTTCGGGCTGTGCATGACCTCCTTGTCAGATCGCGGTGAGTTTATTGGAAGTGGCCTGTAGGCAACCCAACCTAACTCCTTTGTCAGTGTCTGTACAGAGATAGAATGGCCTCGAAGACCTACCTGCAGTGCAATACTTGGGAGTTAGCAATGCTAATGTGGGGGTAGGCCTGGGTGGGGGCCCAATACTTATCCCATGTTGAAGCCGACTGAGCCCTACATATGTACTAACTGTATTCCTTATGTCAAACAATACCCCACCGGATAAACAGCGACATCTTGACCATTGAGCGATAGCCTCCGTCGGCTTCGTGAATCCGGACGGCTGGAGTTGATGAGGTCCACTCCGAGAAGCCTGTCAGCCTGCCTAACTAATGCGGCCTCGGCTTTTTTCGACCAATCTGTGGCTTATCACAGTGCCAAAAGTCTCACGAGGGATATCTTATCCAACCCATTTCATCGCTCTTTAACACACTTTATCGGAACGAGCAAGTAAACCTCAAACCTGCATATTGATTCTGAGAAGCCCAGCTTCCAGTAATTCACTTGCGGCTGGCAGATGATCTATGCACAGTCATGCAAGTCAACAAGTGTCGGAACCCTAAAAACAGTTCAGATACCTTCTGATGGTCCCCAATGGTCGGAACGGTCGAAGCATGCTTGCGGCACAGCTGCAGAGCTAACCTATAATGGAAATACTACATACAGATGTATGCGTGAGAATCTGGGGTATATATGTAGATAATTCCTCCAGTGAGATGCTCCGATGCTTTGGCCAATTCAAGACAAGCCCGGGCTCGGTTACCAAGAGATATAGTAGCGCACTCATACCGGATGCATAGCATATGTACGGAGCACTTGTACATGTCCCTCGTGTATATATATGCGCAAGAAAGGTATTCATAACCGCTTCAGCTATCCTAAAGGTAGCAGTTAGAACCTCTCTACTGACTCTCGTGAACGACATACGTACCTTGAGCAGAACGAGTCAATTTCCAGCGGCCCCACTTGGTGGGAACGATACACTTTAGAAAGGTACTATGCACATACTTGGTAGCGATGAAGTAGTCGCCGGCCGTGTATATATATGTTGATTTCTCCAATGGAACTACTTTAGATAACCAGCCTTGCTTTGTGCTTGTACACAGCCGATATGTGCAACAGATGATGATCGATTGCCTGATGAAGGTAAAATTTCGGAAAGGACTTGGACAAGGTCGCACTTGACTTTGTCAGAAAAATTGCCCGAGCATCCAGTAACAGATAGCCAATATCGCATCAGATCTCAGTATGGGTATTGAGCACACCTTGTTCGCCGGGCCTGACCATAGAGACCTCCAAGATGCGAGACTTTAAGCTGGTATTCGAACCGATAGCAGAGGTTGGGTGGCATGCCAATGATGTTGTACCGTTTAAATGTCGAAAGTGAGACCTCTGTGGGATGGAACAGAGATGTTGCGGAGATGATGGTTTACATTCGTCTCACCCCGCGTCTAAGTAGCTAACTAGCGCCCTCTTGGCGTGCACGGCCCCACAGATCCCCCCACCAGGACTGACCACAGTCCGAAAAACAAAGGGGCAGGAACGACAGTGGAGCAGCTAGCTCTGCGGGAAACTAAGCAACCTCCTGAGAATAGACTCAAACATAACATAGAAAAGCAAGATAACTCCTGAGTGAATCTACAACTAACACGCTCCACTCAAACGTAGTGAGGGAGAGCCAACCGGCTGGAGGGGAGTGCGACGAGGTTCTTGTGGTACTCATCGGTCCATCTCCCGTAAATAAACAAAACAAGACTCATAGTAGAAAAGAGTAAAAGAAAAACATAACCCATGACTCATAGACAACCTGTGGATTTCCCGGCCTAAGTGGAGGAACTCAACAGGGACGCAATTTCGGACGAATCGGACGGGTAGAAACGTCGAAGGCGTTGCGCATTGACGGGGTTTGGTAGATATCCGGCGCGCTTCTTGGTGATGCGCGTATCCGTTCTCAAGCGATAGACATCCTTGTCCAACTTCTGGAATACCACGTAGGGTCCCGTCCAACGAGGGGTGAACACCGGTGGCATCTGATCTGTTGCCGATGCACGCAACCAAACGTGCTCGTTGACTTGAAACTGGTCCCGTTTGCTAACTGGATCCTCTAGCCTGACGTCAATCCGTTGTTCGCGCAGCCCCGGGAGGGTATCGGTGAGGAAACGGATTCGCTGAGCGATGACATCGGCAGTGCTGAAGGATGAAGGGGGAGGGACCGTGTCGGAAGGGATTTGGATGTCAAAACCATAGACAAGGTATGCTGGGGAGACACCGAGAGATTTGTGGACGGAGCAGCGATACGACCAGAGGGCACTCTGCAACAATGGGCGCCAGCTGACTTTGGACTTGCCGTCTTTGGTGGTGCCAGTCGTTTCGGTGATCTCGAGGTGGTCCCAGAATGAGCGTTTGACACTATCTTTGAGTGACTTGACAAGGCGCTCAATCTTTCCGTTGGATTGTGGGTAAAATGGAGTGCTGCGATGGTGGTAGCGAGCACACAGCTTGATGAGGGCTTCGATGACGTCGTTGATGAAGTGAGGACCGTTGTCGGACTGAAGTGAGCCGATAAGCCCATAGCGTGCTAGAATCAACTCAAGCAATGCTTCGGCTGTCGCCTCCTTATCGTTGGTCTTTGTAGGTTTGGCCTCGCCCCAACGGGTTACTGAGTCAACCGCCAACAGAACGTAACGAGAGCCGTCCGAGTCTTCCGGGAGCGGGCCGAAGTAGTCGATGGCCCAATGCTTCAGAATATCCTTCGATTCGGGGTATGGTTGGAATCCGGGTACCAGTGTCGGATTGTGTTTTGCGTATCGTTGACAGGAGATACAGCGGGCAATGAAATTCCGAATCGCCTTCTCAGCGCAAGGCATGTAATAGCGGTGTCGAAACATGGACATGACCGCCCCAAACGCCCGGTGGCCGAATCCTGTGTGAAGCTGTAACATGATCTCACGAAAACGTGCCCATGAGTCCACCACCTCGACCAACTCCATTCCTGCCTGCTTCCGGTATATCTTCCCATCTTCGTGCAAAAACATGGATTTAGCAAAATCAAAAGCACAGCGCAAAACGAAACGATGATTCAACTCAGGGGTATCAGTAGCAGAAAACAAAAGCAAAGCAGAAGGGATACGCTCTTTAAGGGCAGACTGAACAAATGGCACCTGCACCAAACGATGTGCAGCACGCAAGTGCGTAGCCAACCTCTCCCGTTGCTTCTCCGTCCAAAGTACCGCCTGTGCACCGTCGTCTGTGCTCGCGGCCGATCGGCTAGGCGCTCGCTTCGTCAGAGCCGCTGTTGCCTCTTCATCGGCCGCATCGCTCGCCTGATTTTCCGCCTTTTCTTTCTCCTGTTCTCCCGCCTTTTCTTTCTCCTTTTCTTCCGCCTTTTCTTTCTCCTTTTCTTCCGCCTTTTCTTTCTCCTGTTCTTCCGCCTGTCGCCAATCAACTCGGTGGTTCGTGCCGCCTAGAGTTGCTGAACGTTTGACAGCCAAGCCAATTGGGCTGGATCCGTCCCAGATACCGCTCAGTCGTAGTTGGGCCAGTAGATCTCGTTCTCCTTCCAAGATACGGCGGACTAGCGTGATAGCCCGAAGGGATGTTCTATCCCGTTTGGTGTAGGGACAGGGATCGGCAACTGCGGGGATTTGGGCGTCGGCTGCTGCGTATGCGGCGGCCTGGGCATCTGTAGGGGATTGGAGGACGGTTGGGGCGGTTTCGAAGTCCGTGGTGGTCACCCACGCTGCGGTCTCAGATGGTGGGTGGGGACCGGAGGGCGATGCATAGAGGAGATAGGTGGGTGTGAGTTGAGTGTCGGCCGGAGTGGTAAGCGATTGCTGTTGAAGAAGATTGAACATGATTGGTTCGGTCTGGAGGGTAGGCTTGGTGATGGCCACCTGGAGGCCGAGGTCGACGCCAAACACTAGCTGTGGGAGTGTCATGGCATCCTCGCCCGCTGGCACCACCAGCATCCTTGATAGCGGGTCTGCTAACATGCGAACCCCAGGAATCCACTCCACCTCAAACTGATACTCCTGCATAACTAGCGAATAGCGGAAAAGCACCGCGTTGTTGCTAGACTTTGCAGCGTGTAGGTATTGGTTCGCCCTAGCATCCGTTCTCCATGTGAACGGTTGGTTTTCCAGGTACGCGTTCAACTTGCCGGTCGCATAGACAAATGCTAACGCTTCAAGTCGCGGAATCGGATAATTCCTATGTGCTGGGGCTAGTCCGGCTGAAATCCAGCTGCAAACGACTTCCTGGTCGTCTATGACTTGGGTCAGGACTGCTCCCAATCCGCCTGGTATATCAATGCCGTCCGGGAGATCTCGTTGACCCAAACTCGCGTCCGTGTAGAGGAATGTCTTCGCGCCTGGTCGGAATTGCTGAAGGACGGCTGGGGTCCGCAACAAATCACGGAGGGCGTAAAACTCGGTCAGAGCTTCGGGCGTCATGATGAATGGTGGTCGGCGTTTGGTTCCGTCCGGTCGAGCCCGCATTTGCAACAGTGCTGTGAGAGCTTGCGTGCGAAGGGAGTAACCAGGGATTCGGTCACGGAACGTATTCGCTAGCCCGAGGAACGATCGAAGGTCGGTGAGGGAGCGGGGTGGGGCAAGGGCCTGCAAGGCGTCGATACGCTCAGGGGCCATTGCCACCCGTCCTTCTTCGAAAATAGTGCCGAAAACCCGAATAGTGCGGAAGTTAAACTGCATCTTCTTGGGCTTGAACTTCCACCCTTTTGCTCTGGCACGAATAAACAACTCCTCGAGCAGCGCCAGTAACTGGTCGAAGGAGCATGCTTTCCCGACGAGGTCGTCGAAGTAGTTGCGAATAACTCTCCGTTCGTGCTTCAAATCGGACAGGAGGGCATCAGCGTTACGGGCCCAAACAGCGGGTCCGGTCAAGATGCCGAATACCAGTCTTTCGGCGACCCACAGCTGATCCTCCATCTCAAAGGCTGTATATCGCACGGAATCGGGGTCCGTCACGATCTGAAAATAACCTCTATCAGCATCCACGGTGAAGAATCGATGAGCAGAGCCCTCGCTCATAAACTGGTAGAGTTCGGGAATGGTATCGAGCGGATACGGATCGTTGAGGATGGTATCGTTTAGCTTGCGATAGTCATGGCATACCCGGGCTGTTGTGGGATCCTTCTTGTCTCGGTAGGCCACGTGTAGCTGGGCTTTGTCCACGGCATCGGGCGGCGCCTTCTTGAATACTCCCAATTGGACGAGAGGTAAGCATTTCTCCCGGATGATCGCCCGTGTCTTTGGTGTCTTGTTGGACCGTCGAGGCCCTTCAACTGCTGGTTTCCAGTTGGCAGTGCGAGTAATCACCAATGGGACGTCCTCGATTCGGCCTAAGTCGAACTCGTGCCAGCTGCACACATCCTGGTATTCGATGATCTTCAATGCTAGCCGTTGGCGTTCTTCCTCCGTAGTGTCATCACCGACCGCTATCACACTCAAAACAAAAGGGACAGATAACGTCGGCATCACGCCCGCCTTCGCCGCCTCAAGAGACCGGCCCGCCAATGGGCGCTCTGCGGCTTGGCTGAGAAGATCTCGTTCTTCGGAGAGAGCCATTGCTGTGGAATAAAAAGACAAAACAGGGGAAGTGAAATAGGATAACTCGATCTTGGACGTCTTCGGGTCTATGAGGGGGAAGGGTACGACGTTTTCATCAACCTGGTCTGCATCGGAGACAGGTTGGGAAGGGAGGGGGAGGCACGAGGCAGGGATAACAAGTAGAGAAGGGCGGCACAGGATGACACGATCCCACGCTGGAAACAAGGCTCCGGCATAGCGCACTAAGAACTGTGTGCCCAAAAGAATATCGAAGGGTGCTTCGTCAACGACGTACGCGGTAACAATGAACTCGCGACCAAGGATAACTAGGGGAAAAGACTCGATCATGCCGGAGGGAAAAGCACGCTCCTTGTTAACAGTGACAAAAGACATATCGGATGAAGGGGTAAACTTGCTACGAAGCACTGGGGAATCGAGCACACGCTTGGGGGTAATGATAACGCCAGAGCCGGTGTCCCAGATGGCCACTGCGGGACGGTTTCCCATCATCACGCCTTCAAAGGTGTGGAGAACGCCCTCAGGGTCTAGGGTCCTGTGCTCGTCTGGGGGAAGGGCAACCAAATCAAAAACATCGCGTTTAACTGGGTCCGGTAGTGTAAGATCCATGGGAGCTTCCACTATGCGTTCCGCCTCTGTGAACAAAATATGGGAAAGGGTGAAATTAGTCAAGGTTTTCTTGGTTTCAACTGTCTTCTTCTCCTCCTTGCGAACGACCTTCTTGGGGGCCTCGCAATCGCCAGCATAATGGCCCATTTGGAGGCAGCGACGGCACTCAATTTTGGCCATCTTCGCCGCCAACTCCTCGGGCGTAAGGGTGGTACCGGACTTTTTCGGTTTGTCCTTGTCTTTGCCTTTGGGGGTCGACTTGTCGTCCTTCTTGGAGCCGTTAGCTGGCTTGGAGTCCTTGGGTTTATCGTTGCGGGTGGAGCCACTCTGGTCTTTGTCCCAACGACCGTTCTTCTTGAGGTTCTTCAGTTCACGCTCGGTGTCGATCGTCTCACGGAGGTGATTCCAGAAATCGACTTCGGTGGCCTTTGCTCGCGTACGCTGAGCGAGCCAGGTTGGTAGGACTTTGTAGATTTCGGTTCGGCGCACTACCCACACGGTCAGTTGGCAACGGTTCAGCAGCGAGCAGATCTGAGACTTGAAGGTCTCGAACGGTGTGGAGCCCCATGGGTCCCAGCGGTAGGCCATCAATTCTTGATATGCCTGGGTAACGTCGTCCTCAGCTTTATACTCAGCCGCCAAGAGCTCGTAGAGCGAGATTTCCTCCTTGCCTTCTGGCACTTGGTTGGCGTTGCGGGCACGTTTCCAGCAGTTGGGGGGAGGGAGATCCTTCTCTTGGTAGTCGACGAACCATCGTGCTGCGTTCGTGGCTTCGGGGAACGTTGTCATGAGATCTGCCATCACACGCGTGCCTAGACCGTAGTTAGCCTTGCTGTTGGGGGTACCAGCCGCCACGAAGGTGAAGCCTTCGTCGATGTCGCCGGTCACCGTGCCGCCGTTATAGACTGGCATTCCCTGGGCCAAGCACACTGAACGGAAGCTGCTGTCCAGGGTGCGGAGCTCGGCGCCGTCCCTGCCCTGGAAGCGGTGACAGTTCTTAAGGGACCATTTGCTCGGAAAGACTGTGGTGTTTGGCGGCATGTCGGATATCGCACCAGGTTCTTCTGGTGGTGGTGATTGGGGTGGTGAAGTGGCTTCGTCGACGGGTGGACTGAAGCCTTTGAAAGGGGTGTCGTCTCGGTATTCGGAGGAATCGTCGGAGTCGTCCTGGGTGTCCTCTTGTGGGGACTTCTCAAGTGAGATCTCGCGATACTGGGCGAGTTCTTCTTCGATTTCTTCACGGTCGGAGGACGACTGGTGGGTAATAAATGCTTGGTCGAAAATGTCCTCGCTTTTGGCTTCGGTGAGGGGAGAGGGGAGAGTAGCGTCGTGGGCCGTGAGGTCCTCGTCGTCGTAGGGGAAGTTGCTGTCGTTGAACTCCTCCTCGTCTGAAGCTGCCTCTTCTCCGTCTGCTCCCTTCTCGCTGGTGCCGGAGGACGAACTATCTGATGATGATGATGAAGAGTCGGACGAAAAGCTGGGTTTCCGAGCTGCTGAGGCTGCTGCCGTGCTCGGTGGTGTCTCTGGTGACACACGAGGGGCTGTCCGTCGGACTCGGGTGAACTCAAACGGTGATGAACGATATTCCTGTTCGCTCTTGACTGTGGGGGACCGGTAGCCCAAAGCTGCGGCGTACTCGTCTAATCCTCCTGCCCGGGTGTTGATGCCTCAGGTTGTCGGGGTGGTACTGGGGGCGATGATGCCGGGTGATCAAAGGCACCAGGGAACCGACCGACAAAGGACGGGCTACTCGTTCGCTGAGGAGAGTCGGAACGAGGGAGAACGGCTGGTCGAACCGTGTTTTGCGAGGAGGAGCTGGAGGAGCGACGACGATGTGCCACGAAAGGTCGAGGGGGTGGGCTAGAGTCCGGTTCCGGTTTGGGGGTGATGGTCGACTCTCGAGATGATGATGGTGGGACTGAGTCAATAAGGCGTGCCAATGATGATGGGGCACTGGACAGCGAGGACGAGGAAGCTATGCTTGATTCCTCTTCAGCTCGTGCTGCTGCCAAAGCTTGTTTGCGGGCTGCCTTCTCGGCCTGAGCTGCTGCGCGGACGACCGGGTAGAGGTCTTCGTTCTGGTCACGGAAGTGGTCGAGGACCGCGACGTATGAAGTCTCTGATGGCCAACCCCGAAATCCTGAGGGGAGCTTGAGTTCCTGTACTGAGGGGTATCGGTCGACTGTGAATCCGAGCAGGTGGAGGCAAACTAGTTGGTCGATGGCCTTGTAATGACGGTACAAAAAGGTCCAATCTTGAGTGCTGGTGGTTTCCTTCTTCTCTTGGGCCGACAAGCGTTTCCAACAATAGAGTAATCCTGACGCCAATTGCAGATTGGTGTATTTCGAGGGATCGATCGGCATCAATCTAGAAGAAACGGGCACAAAAAGAAGAGATTGGTATCGTTGTGAATGACTGTAGCCTTCTCCGTAGGCATGGGCACCAATCTGTGGGATGGAACAGAGATGTTGCGGAGATGATGGTTTACATTCGTCTCACCCCGCGTCTAAGTAGCTAACTAGCGCCCTCTTGGCGTGCACGGCCCCACACCTCCCGATCTTGCACATTGCGAGAGACTGAAACGGAGAAGCAAAAGGCTGTAATAACCAGTCGCAGACCTCCATGTTTGTCCGAGAAACGATCTAGATCTTATTAGCTTGGTTGTCTTGAACCAGGAAAGAAACATTCTTGCTAAAACAGCAAGATTTCCAAAAGTAGACCCTGCCAAGACTTACCGACCTTCTGGACGGAGGAAAAGTAGGGAATGGCTTTGATCAGTTCCTGAGCAAGCCTTAGATTATTCGTTGTAGACATGCCAATGTCCCTTCAATATCCCCTGAAACTCAATCGTACAGTTAATCTGGGTCATGAACTGCTCATCGCTCACAGCAACGGCCCCAGTCGTCGATTCCGTAAATGATGCCCGGCTTTCATAATCAGCTCATCTCGGGGATTCCAAATGCTAGCAAATGTTGAAACCTGAAGAATCAAAACGAAAAAGCAAACTGTGTATCGGTTGGATTGGCCAGCCAGCCTCCCAATTGAGCTTAGGGCTAAGCCGAATGGTCAACAGATGGGATGATAAGAAACATTGCAATCCAAATAGATATCCTACCAGAATGAAATGCGGTGCAGGAAAACAAATACCAAATCCCCACGCGAAGGGGACTCCACTTTCCGGAGAATAACAAACTTCTTCGGCCGTGCTACCTGACAGGCATCTCTCTAACAAGAGTTACCTTGTCATTGGCGTTTCTGATACCGGGAGTAGCGATCCGGACGAGAGAAGCTCTGGGACTTGTTTAGTAAATCAAACTGCGTGGGGAAAGAGACAATGAACAGTTGAAAGTGCAGGTAATAACATCATGGTTGTATCATGCCAGGTCAGATAGTGCTTTGATGTATCCCAATGCAATTAATGGTCAATGTCTAAATCTTTCAACGCATTAAAGTACATGGTCTGTACAAGAAATGTTGATGCGAGCCTGGAAAGTTCGGAAAAATGTGGAGGATAAACGATGTGTGAAGGTTGGTGGGAAACGAAACGCCGGACGATAATTGAAAAACGCCAGTCGTCATAATGAGGGGTTTGAGGTATGTATAGAAAATGAGTGCCGTGGAGCGAAAGAAACCATACGTATGACTAAGCGGAAAGGTCTCGCTTCCACCAGGTCAGTGCTTTCTGTCAACAACAACCAATTGCAAACAACAAGCGACCACTGCAAACATACCCCAAGTCGAACAGACCAACTCTCCACGCCCGAAGCACATGCCGCACTTCTTTCTTCTTGCTCTGCGATGCCGCTTTTTCTTCCCACAAACTTGCAAGCTACCGAAAGTACTCGCGAACGCCCCAAGCGACTCCACCCTTCGCTCTCAAGAGTTCAGTAATCTTGGGGCAAGATTCGAGATTTCATATGACAGTTTGGTTTCCGTCGTTTAATGGATATACTACCTCGATCTGGAGTCTTAATAGTGAGTTTTCCGTTGGGAATCAAGTTTCAGATCAGAACTCTTCACTGACTTTGACTTTACGAGAGATAGTACCCAAACCACAGCCGTCATTCACCACCCAACACATTTCAGCAAATGCACGCCTGAAACATCTTCATTCGTCCCCACAGATACGTACCAAATGTCCAATATCATACCATCCTGCTTAAAGTCTGACCCGAGAGGAACTTTAACTTTGGTGGCATTCGGCAAGGTACTCCGTGTAATTACACCATTCGAAGATCTGGTTGTGGGTGGATTCCGCACAGGATACCTATCGTGCATGGAACCTCGGTATCCATCTAGCCGATACATCTGAAATTCGGAACTGCGAGGTGGGCTTCTTTCTTTTTGTGCTGCATTGAAGATGGTTTCTCCTGTTGCCAAAAGACAAATGTGCTCAAGCTCAAGGCTGCGGAACTGAACTGGGCTCGGATAATCCTCTGCAATTCAGGCAACGACAATGGTGATGGACACAGGAATGGCTGAACTCCGAGAACTAGACCCCTCGCTGGCTGTAGGATGGTTCTGAAGGTTGAGCTACTCGCTCGACCCAGCTCTGCTCTACATATCATATGGAACGGGCTCGCTTCCCTGCGATGTGGCTCTGTGCTTCCTCTCTAAAGAATGATGCTTACAGAGAGGCACATTGCGGGTACTGATGGTATGATGTCCTCCTTCTCGAATCTGTGGCGTTCACTGACTTGTGTCGTACCAGGCTTCCCTTGTTACAGACGTTTGCGCAATCCAGTCCCGAAAGTCAGGTTACGCCATTATCGATGGCCGCAAATTTCAGCCGGATCTCTCCCAATGAGAATGGCAAATCCGTTTCGCATAATTTGAAGCGAAGCACGGATCAGCAGGAGTCCATCTCCACCACGCCCGTTCGGGAACGGACCGCACCGACTTCAACTTGTAGTCTACTTATTCATAGCCTTCTGAAATCAGGCAAGTTATCACCACATCTCGCATAAGTGTGGCCGCATACTAATGGCAAACAGAAAATGAAAGAGGCCTTTTACTTGAATGATTCGGGCGTCTCGGCGAGGAAAGGCTCGAATGATTCCAGTCATCGTCGTATTCGATAGCAAGCGATTGGATTGCCCAGGTACTGGCATGTCATGAAGAGCATGGTGGACACTTCTTTTGAAATTGATAGTATCATCTCTGGGTATCTCGACCAACCGACTTCCGATACTTTGCGTAACTTTCGCTTGTTCCAGATTGCCAACACGGAGCGAGTACAAATAATTGATGAATGGGAGATGAAGAAGGATACGGATCCTCGGTGTCAGCAAGTCGCTGTGGTCATGTGCAGCAGCTTGTCGCTACTTGGCGTAAGGCGGCGATTGGCTGAGCCGCAACGGAAAAACTATGATCGCGCCGCATTATTATTTGCTTGGGTCGGAGGTTAACCATGCGGAGAAAAATCTTCCGGTGCCAGCCACAAGTCGAAGCGAGCAACCCTTCGAAGCGAATATGATTTCGCACGACAACGGTATCTACATATCATATCACTTCTAATATCCGCTTTCTGAACCGTGATTATTTCAGTTGATCAAGCCACTGGACTGTCAAACACTAGTTACGCTGCGTATGCAGGTCTTTCTTTCATACGTGCCGAGAAATGTAGCTTTACAGCGGCATTCTAAATCAACTAGCTGACGACGAGGCGCACAGCCATCGCAAGGCAGCTTCGGACGGTCGCCACTGCCATATTCTTCCGCAAACCTGGGCATCATCAGAATGCTTGAACTCCGCACAACCGCCGACAGGTCTACTATCAGGAAACTGATCTTGAGCTGCAGAATGAGGGGATGAGTTGCGAGTTTTATCCTGTTTCCCTTCGACGGTCAAACAGAGTCGGTTGCTCTGGGAATTTGCGCATTCTGGCTTAGAACAAATTGGTGCTCGATTCGATTCATGGTCTTATCCAATCATTGTCTTGGGTTGGCGTTCGCAAAGAGGTGCCACCAATCAAGCAGGATCCATCAACGAACCAGAACTCAAGGCCACGTGAAGGTAGTCTCAGCTGAGCTCTTCTGGCAGGGGTCGTATCAGGAAGAAGAAAATGTGGAGCGGTATGATCTTGCTCTGCAACGGTTCTTCTGACTGTAGAGTTGACTTCTAACTAAGCAAGAAGGATTGGGTGGTACAATTCCAACGACATTATGTGGGGGAGGATCGGTCAGCCTCATTGTGAGCCTCTTTTTCTACTGGCGTCTGAGTCCGTCTAGCTCTGACGTTGAATCAGTACAGGTATGTAGGATCCAGTCTACATCGCGGCTTTTACCGATTGCATATGTATGTACAGCTCTGATATTTACTAGAGTCATTCATCGGAGAGCCTCTTGCGGTTTGGACTTTGCTGACTTCTGCAAATGAACTCGCATGATGAAGATGGTTGCTGCTTCCTGCTGAAATGTGCATATTTTGCTGCACTCAAACGCAGTACGCAGGTACGCTCAGCCTTGATATCCGAACAGGCATCGTTGGAGCAAAAGCTCATCGGAGCGGTCTGTAGCGGAAGCTGCTCCTGGAAATGACCTTCTAATGTTATTCCGGGAAGATCAATGAAGTGGACTTAATCCGATCACGACCTCTAGGCCAAACTATCTCGCCGCCGCCTCATACATCACCATGAAGAGCTCTATTTCATTTTCCTTTTTTATTTTCCGTGATTTATTGGCATAATAGACGGGCATCCAATCCAGTTGCGCAGTTCACATGTTGGTTTTGTATTGGACATCGAAATTTCCAAATTTCAAAAAGCGGGTCTTACCATTTGAGCGTTGCAGAGAGATGGAACCATGTAGTTCCTCCGGCTTAACCCAGTGGTGGAGCAAATCAGTACGGCGGGGCTTTCAAACACTGCTACCGAAAAGGGCTACGAAGTGCTTTGGAGCGATATCATGCTTTGAGGTTGGAAAGGTTGAAGACATTGCAGGATCGATTTCGCCTGACCCGGCCATCGCAGACCAGGGCTGGGGTGGCACTGCCACGACCTGGGCCCGCACCAGCTACCGGGCCAAGTGCCACGGCGGGTCCACCATCTTGCTGCTCACCAAACCGGGCCAAAATACATAAGAGGCGACAACCGGCCGCAGCAGGACAGAAGTACAAACAGTAGAGTTGCCTTCCGAATCTAACGACATCGACCCTACTTTCTCAAAGTGGAAAGCACCTAGTAGCTCTCGGAATTCAAACCTGGCTGTGCATCGCCCGTATATAAGCAGGTTTGTCCCCCACTCTTTTCATAATACCCCCCCTCCATTCTTTCTCGGCCTTCCCCTCCTTCACCAACATCCACCTAATAATTTACATTCTTTGTTGTTCTCGTTACTCATTCCACTAGTACTTTCAACTATAATACTTCTATCGATTCCGCTCGTTGGGTCTTTTCACTTCTACTACCTTCACCAATCTATACGAAACAACATCTTTACGACTTTCCACCGACACTTTACCTCGACTCCCCCACCCCCGGCAGCTCATTAAAGGCGCAGTCCTTAACAATCCGTCAAGATACCTCCAATTCGCACTTCCCGAAGAATGCCGAGCCTGTTGCTTCCAGGCACGGCAGCGCCGTTTGCTCCTCGATCCGCACCGACAGTAGTTCTCAACACCAAAGTCGATCCTTGGTTGACAGCAACATTGAAGAGGATAAACCGAGTAAAGCGACCATTGAACAGCGCCCCTCAACATGTCAAGTGTCTGACGGAAACACTCTCGTCTCCTTCCGCCATCTGGACTTTGTGCTCTTTGCTGGTCGAACGAGCACCGGATAGCGAGATTGAGAAGCACGACCATCCTCTGATCGACGCTCTTTTCCGGTATCAACTTTTGCACATTCAGGCCTACGTTGTCCATATCGACATGGTTCTCTCAAACGAGATTGCCTTCAAGCTCACGGACGACACTATCAAGGATCTGATTGAGTTTCACGAGAAGGTCTACCTGGTGGATTGTGCAGCAAGGACGTGGCAATGGACAGACAAGGAGTCTCAGATCAAGAAGCTTCACGACAACTTTGTTCAGACTGTCAACAAATACGTTTTCCGGACTGACGCAATTGCTTTGGAGGGCATGGAAGATGATGGAGCTGGCGAGCTTTTGTGTGGCGGAAGTTTGGAGGTCAAGCAGCAAGTCCAAGGATTTTTCGTCCCACTTCTCCCACCACCACCAAGAGTTGTCGAGCAACCAAGACCGGTACCTCTTCTTCCCAGCTCGCCAACGTCCAACTGGTGGGCACCTACCATTCCAGTTTCTGGATCATCTGAGCCGGCTCCTGTCGACGCCTGGAAGGTTCTGCCATCCTCTCCAGCATCGGATATCCCAGTCTCCAGTGGAGCGCCAGTTGTCTGCACCTCATCTATGTGGGAGGCAATCAGCGCACCAGAGCTTCCAAGCATCAACTCGCCACTCCAGCAATATTGCACAGCCGCAACGACTCAGGCCTACTATTCCTCTGCGCCAATTCCATCCCTTCCACTTCCAAGCCTTGTCGCCCATCAACATGGAGGATGCAGCACAATGTACGGTGGTGGATTTGGCTGGGATAACATGCACATCCCTCGTTATGCCGAGTACACCCCTACCATGTGACTACCTACAAGCGATCCGGGGCAGTCAACAGAACGCTATTACTCGAGGAAGTCTTCCGAATGACTATGGGCTTGTGTTTTAGGGTCCGTCATTGAGATGCTTATGAGTTGCCACGATACGTCACGGACTTGGTGTTTATACACACCGTTTCTTCATTTTCTTTGTTTCGAAGTTTGGGCTCTGGAAGTCACAAACTGCATTGTATTTCCTTGTATCATTGGGAGGCTTGCTCTGATTTTATCTGCTTTTTTGTTTTGATTTATACTAGCGTTGCCTTTTCAGCGAGCGTGTTTTTGATTTTTGTGTTTTCAGCAAGCGTTGCTTTTTTTGTATTTATGGTCGGTTTTTATGTTTTTTTGGCATCATCGTTTCGGTCTACAACAGGATTGGGTTATAAGAATGGTGGCAGCAATGCCGGTTTTGTCGTTTTGTACTTGTATTAATTTTTACATCTTCGTGGTTTGGGCTTCCTCGGAGGTCCAGGCTGGACTTGAAGATAAGAGAAGGGCTTGATTTCTACCATCAGTGGATTTCGCCCTTGTTTCTGTTTCATGCATAGCATTCATTGGGTGGCTATTTGTCTTTCGGCGAGTTTTTCTTTTCAAAGAGCGCATTTCGCGGCGACGCCAAACCGGATAGATTCTTCTTTCACGATTCAGCTGTATCTGCGGATCGGATTCTTTCGACATTTTGGACTCGATACAGGAACGGCTGTTGATCCTTTCACTAGGCATCGACAGCTGAGGGGGCGAACTGACGTTGGATTGGATGCAAGCATCTACCAATCGTTCAGCTGGTCCCATAATTCCTTCGTTACACTCACACCACTCTTTTGCATTTCTTTGCTGGTACGGAATGATCCTCTCTTTCTTCTGGTTCCTTTTTCGTCTTTCCTTTTGATTAGGGTGGGCTCTCGATTGATTCGGGCTGCCTGTGGAGGCTTTCTTTTGTTGATTACTTATCACCACTTAGTACATACGTTGCGAATTGAGCAAGGCTGGACATTGCATTGGTTACTGGCAGGACTAGTTCATAGTTGCTTTGGTGAGAGGTGAAGAGTTCTACTGGTTAGGCTCTCTTGCTTCTATCATTGCTTACGAGATATGGTACTGTCGAGTAATTCTAATCTTAATTGCCCATCTGTCAAATACTTCAACTTCTGCTCATCTCACTGTCTGATGTGCCCATGAACCGTTTGCTCGATCAAATGACATCTCGAAATCTTCAGCCTGCATGTCATGCCAGAATCGCCGTTGACCTATCACTCTAGATTCCTGCAAGTCCCACCCGCACCAGATTGCAGCCTTCTTGCAGGCCTGATACGATACAGTGCAGTGAGTAGCCCATTTCCGACTTGTGAAAAAAAAGTTGCCTGACTTTTCCGTATAGTGAGTAGAAAATATCTACCGGCCAGTGCAGTTAGCCACTCCCTTGCATCCAGCATGACCCTCGGTCTACACACTTCGACTTGCTTCCATCTGATACTATGAAATCTCCAAGTATAGCACACATGCACGGAAGTAAGGTACTGTATATCCCCCCCCATCTGCACGACAAGACCTCCAACTGACGACATCAGTGGCCAGCGGAAATACGCCTACTGTATGATAGACGATATCAATTAATCGCCTAGATTAACCTTGATATTGCGTTAACGGCCATACCTTGCCCAGTTCGTACGGGTAAAACAACCTCTAGCTCTCTCCGGACCCCCTGCATGGACGAGCAAGCCGCAGTACCGGGACAAAAGACTACACGGCAAAAATTTCGAAACAGAAGTGGATATTTGGAAACGGCGGTGGCGTCTGTTTCGAAATCTTCAAGATGGTTGTGTGCGTATACTGCCTAGCACGTGACCTGGCACAGCCTCAAAGGCGAACTGCACGGTAAAGTTTGACCACCACCACCTGGATGAGCCACTGACTGACTCAACGGAAGCAGAATAGAACAAAAGAGCCCGTCATGGAAAAAGGGTTTCCCATCTTTCCCACCATCTACTATAGTATCTTGACGCAGGGGGCTGCCAATAACCTGATAGTTGATACGTGATGCACACGAGGACCTTGAGTAGGCTTCGAGAATCGTTCTACCTTTTCAGCCTTTTGCGCATGTTGATCTTTTTTTGCTTGCTTGCTTGCTTTCGCCAACGGCCATGAGATCAAGCGACGACGATGAAGAGGGGTTGAGGCGGGCGGGCGGGCGGGCGGTGGTGCGGAGTTGCCAAAAATAACACCAAGAAAGCTAGGGCCGCTTCTTTCTGTTCCTTGTCGAGGTTGCATGCGGGATAGCGATCACCGCCCCGTTACAGGTTGTCGGGTCGCTTGGCGAGGTGCGGAGTTCCGGCTTGCGTTTTGAGTGGGTGCGGCGATGGCGCGGGGGGAGATTGTGAGTGACAGTTGTGAGTTGTTTATCATTTGGAGGGACGGTCGAATCGTTTGGCATACCGAGGACTTGACACATCTCCTAGATGATGGGGAGATGAATGGGAAGAAGGGGAAGGGGGAAGTGTGCCTGAGGCTAACGGCTTGGAGCATGATACTGTACTGTATCTCTCTTGGGATTTCATCTCATCTGGGAGTTGCAACTGTATGAGGCGGATAGTTGCTATCATGACTCCTAACGAGCTGCACAGGCTGTTTGGGGCGACCGAAGTTCGAAGTTGCTTCTCATTTCAGCGTACATGCTGCAGACATCCTGCCCTCATTTCGTCCTGCTTCTTTGGATCTGCCTCGGCCATCTCTCATCCAAGGCCAGCCAGCTCCTCCATCTCATCTGATGCGCTCATCTCCTTCCACACTGCAGTACCTACAGTGTCAGGCAAATGCCATCGAATTAGGCAGGCAGGCAGGCCACAATTGAACAGCACCAATCCGATAGTTTGTCCCTTTGTCAACAAGAAATCCAGCAGGGCCACCACCGCCCCTTGGACCCGATGATCCAGCTTCTTTCTTGTCGATGAGCAGTGCAGTGCAGTTGCAGTTGCAGCTCAACAAAGTCCCGAACAAAGAAAAGATGCCGATGCGGCTGTCAGTCAGTGTCTAACACGTACTTAGATCTTGCAGTGCCCTGGCTGGACCCGGCTTGTACGAGTACACGCTGTCTGTCGGTAAATAATGATATCAGCGTGGCGCCGTGCTTGCGTATCCCTGCTGGGCCTGTACGAGCGTTTGCTGGTTAGGCGGGATGAGTTTAGCGACAAAGTCAACATCAAAGCAGCAACACCCACCTCATCGAATTCAAGGTGGTGCGGCCATCTGTCAGAACCTTGACCTCGGTCGCCGCGGGCGCGGTCATGGCGACACAACATCTCATGGGCAACGTCTTTTTTTTCTTTCTCGGCCGCATCGATACCTCCAAAGGCGGTAATTCAGCTTCCATGTCAAAGACGTCAGGATTTGGGGCCGGCGCCCAGGACTACTGTATGACTACCCCTCAGTACCAAGTCGATGCGATGCGATGCCAGGAACGGCGCCCCGAATGAAGCCCTGAATGGGAGAGAGAGCGGGGTAGAGTTTGATTCTGGACGGATGATGCGTTGGAACATGCGGGTAGGCCAGCTGGCCCTGTTGCAGATGCCATATGAGTCAAAGGAAGCTGTACCGTCTTTCATTGCAAGGGGCAGAAGCTTCCTCGACCCATCGGAGAGAGCGATGATAGATGGAAAGGAACTCGTATAGATTTGCCCGCTATGCCATGCTGCAGTTTGCATTGTCGCGGAGGAATAATAATGGGACATCATCATGTATCCTGACGTCGTTTGTCCATCAGCGAAGGGGCGGAGTTCAGCTGGCCGCCGCCCGTTGCGGATGCAAGGTTGTTTAGGATGAAAAGGGCTGGTCGCAGGGACTGGCAGAAGCGGCGATTGCTGGCAGCTGTGGTGCGGAGAATGCGGCGAGCTGGCTGAGTTGAAGGTTGAGAGATGCAGGGTTGTGGCTGAGCCTGCCTTGGGCTATCCATCTTCATGGGTTGGACAAAAAAAGGACAACGGTTGCCACGTGCGCGGGTCGAAACAAACTTGAGAACTGGTGGGCCTGCCGGGCGAGTGTTTCAGAAACTCTTGAAACTTTTTCTTGCCTTCGGTTTCCAGCGGATTTGCTGGGCCGGCTGTTTCAGAGTTGCACACGACAGCCGGGCTTGGAGCGAGCAGATATCGCCTTCGACCTCGACTATCGGATGGGATGGCCGGTTCGATACGAGACTTACTTGCAAGAGCAGGTCATGCCGAGGATTCGGGCCTGCATACGTTCCTCTTTCGGAGTCTCTGGTATCCGAGTAGCTATCCAGGGTGTATTTGACTGTCCAGCTCGAGTGATCTGCATAGTATAGCTCGTTAAGAAGAAATTCACAGGGCATATCCATGTTGTAGTAAATAAACGCCTGGGTAAATATCATCGAATCCGTCCCGTGGTCTGTTGGTATTGCGGTAATCTGAAAAGAAAAATGTGACGACGAATCCTACCTAACTACTTAAGTAGGTAGTTTTATCCTGCCGAGACTGAAAGAAGAAGCACCCGATATACTCCATCAAGAAGCTCTAGACGTAGTTGATCCCATCGATCTTCATAACCTCCGTACAAAGATTCCTCAACCGGTGAGTCCAATCGCAGTCAGTATGAGGATCAGAATACTGCTTTTCCACCCCCCAGAAATCAGTGCCCTCAGGAACAGTGGAGCCTTGAACGGGAACAGGAGCAACTCTTGTGAAAATCACCCGTCGAAAGTAAACCTTCGTCAGCTCAATGCAAAGATATGCAACCGTGACATTCTCCAACTTCTTGAGATCATCAAGCTTGAACCGATGTATGGTCTGCATAACTTGACCAAGCCGCACAGCATCGCAATCCAGAGAGTCCTTCCCAACCTTGCAAACAGTAACTCGATTACCGTTCTCGTCAACCTGAGGGATCAAGAACCTTTCCTTCTCCTGCTCGAGGAACTTTTGAATCTCGACGATCTTGGCCTCTCGGGCAGACGCAAATTGATCTATGACATATTAGCAAACACAGAACAGCTATGACGGAAGTCCAGCACTTACTCATGTCTTCATACAGGTCCAAATCAAGACCCTTCTGCGAGATCGGTATGTGTTCTTTCCCGGGGATCCGAATCGGAATGTGAACAAACTCCTTGTACATGATCGTATGGAGCGGGATCATCTCCTTAACAAGCCGGTACTGCTTTTCGAGCTCAAGCACCCTGGTGATAAACAGCCACTCCCCATAATGCTTTGTATCCAACCACGGCACGGTAAGCCTCTCCATCCATCCTAGTATCCAAGGCCGCACTGGTGCCTGAAGACCATACCCTCGAGCAAACATGACCATGTCAAACAACACCTCAAAGCTGATTTCCGTCGGAAGCTTCGCAATCTCATGGTGATGGACAATCCGCAAAGCGTATTCGATGGCCGTGTCGTCCAAATCCTCCGTCTCAAGGATCCCCAGTGGACTATTCAACTCGATGGCCGCCTTCCTGATGCTGACTGCGATTTCCTCCCGAGATCGGTGTCCTAGCCTGTACCGAAATGCAAACGACGCATTCCGTAGCACGCCCGAGGATACCTTGAATGCCGTTGCCTTGAATGCTTTGTGTTTCGGGTCCTTATCCAAGCTGTTGATCAGAATCATGTCAGGACACGGGCTGATTTGCTTCCAGGTAACATTCGGATTGTCCTTGAACTTCAGTTCCGTCTCAGCTGGGTTGAAGCCGGGATAGGGCTTTGGCTCGCAGGCAACAAACTCCAAGTGGGCCTGGAGAAGCGTGTTTGACGGGAAGAGGGTCTTGCAGGCATAGCAGCGATGGAGAGTGTAGTTCCAGGTGAATAGCCAGTTGGTTGAAGAGGTGTCGACGGTGTCTGTAAAGGCGGTATCGGCGGTCCTTTTCCTGTTGTTTGTTGCCAGCGTTGTTTTGGGATGGAGAACTGAGTTTGTTGTTTTCGGATGGAGATCTGAAGCTGGCTCCATGGGATTAAAGAGTATTGTAAGCGAACTGTTGTCTGGTGGTCCTCGGTGGAGCGTAGTCTAATGGCGAGGACATATATGAGGGATGGTGAGGCCCATTAGTACCTAGGTATCTTCGAAGCTCCGGGGGAAAGCTCGCCAACGTAAGGTTCGGGTTCTACTTCTCGTTGACCGGCCATCCGGTATCTCAAAGTCGGCGTCGGAGGGTCCTAAGACGACCTGTCTCGTGTGCCACTAGTGAGCAGATTACATGACCGAGAGTATGACGCAGATGGAACAAGGTCAGTATGTACGAAAAACAGCAGAGAAGGGGGTTGGATTCATACCTGGGATTCGACATAAGTAAACCAAATGGCCAGATGTCGAGCTCATTTGTGTGAAGTTGTTCAGTCTCTCCCCCGTTGTTTAACGCCTCGATCTTTATTTTCCGCAACGCGTGGGCTTCTGCAGTGCCCTACCCCGGGAATCCGACCGCAGCGGAGTTCGACGAGGTCCATCGACCGACTGTAACCATTCACTCTCCCTTCTCCCTTCCGACCCGATGCTAAAACATCCTCCAGCGGGTGAAGAGTTTTACCAGCGCCGGCGCTCAAACTCCTCAGGCTCTCCGTACGTCCTACCTCAACGGCATTCCGACCACCCTGCACCTTTGCCGGCCAAATCCCTCCGAGTTGCTAACAAGCAAACAGCCCGCCATGTTTCCGATCCTCGCCCTCTCTCTCGTCCTCCCCTTCCTCTCCATCCTTCCCCTCACCACCGCCTACTACGGTTTCAACCACCACCCGAACGATCAAAGGCTTACAGACATGTACCGTGAGCGCGTCAAGAACCGACACTCCGACGGTCAAGACTCTCAATGGGAGGCTCCCCACCCTTCTGGTCTTTTTCCGACTGGTCCCGGCTGCCTGGATTCTCCTGAGATCCAGGCTTTCCTGAATAGCAAGTATCAATGTCGTCGATTCGAGTGGGCTCCAAAGCCCGAGGATTGTAGAGGGCTGCTTGAGCAGTTGCCTAAGGAGATTGGATGTGGTGATAAGCGAATGGTTTTCCGGTCTGAGGATCGTGCGAGTGCAGAGGGTGGAGGTGGTGTAGGAGGATGCGAGATTTCCATCTTCGGTAAGTCTTTTCTAATGTTGTTGTTGATTATGGCTAACAGAATTAGATTCGGATCCGACAAAGGGTACGTGTTGGTCGCGTGCAGATATCGTCAAGATCGTGGAAGGAATGATCGATAAATGTACCTACGATGATGACTATGGCACGACACATCCTGCTTTGATGGTTATGGGCTCGTACTGGGACACCATGGAGTTTACTGATGAGGTAAGATGGAAGGTTCTCACGGTCCAGCCTACTGGAGTCAAGTTGTTCAACGAGGATCGATTCTGGACGTTCCCAAAGAATGGCGGAGTTTATATGCCGGATATGGAGGACGTGCTGGTTGTTGCAGCAGATTCAGCAGTAATTGACGTCTCCACCGGTCTTGAGGCAGTTGCGGCAGAGGCAGCAGTACCTGGAGGTGCAGATGTTACGGATGAGTTGGATCTCCAGATTGCAGTGCCGGCATTTGGAGATGAACCGAAGGCGCCCGTAGTGGTAGGAACATTGTCGGTCGTGGGTGGAAGTGTGCCTACAAGGGTAGTGGAAAAGGCAAGTCGGATCGCCAGTGTGGCAGCAAGTAAGGTGAGTAAGTTTGTCGAGACTGTCAAGCCTACAGCATGGGGAGGTGTTGTCGTTGTGACTGGAGCTGGGGGGGTCAAGGAGGCACAGGCAACACATGTGGATTGGAAACTTACAGATGAGTTGAATGTCTTTATGGGAGAGCCAGTGGTTGAGGAACCACTCTGGACGGCGGAGCCAGTGGCTAGACAGGGTATTTTGGAGGGGTACCATTAAAGGGTTGTATACAGGGTACGGGGCCTGATCTGCTGAGCGGTCTGCTGGGCTTGTCCTTTTTTTGCGCTGGTGTCTCGAGCTGGCTCGACACTGGCTTCATGATTTTACGTTTCTGCTTTTTACAATATCTCAAATACACAACCACGCGCTTCTACTTTTACTAAAATACAATATCAGACGTTTTTGTTTTTAAAAAGGTTCAGGTTTGTTGGATTCCGTCGAACAATTACGAGTACGTCCACTCGGTCGCCAAGACTTCGATACTCCCACCACGGAACATACTTCTTGTACAAGGCCCAGGAAACCCCGTGTCTTGTCAAATGAACGCTATCATTCTGTCCTTTTCTATCTACCTATTCTTACAAGGCCGGTTTGCTTCCATCTGTCTACACTTCACTTCCGTTCGTATCTTCCACGTCGTCCGTGGCACACGGCGTATTTCGACACTTCATGCTTCATGTTCAATTAATTGGTGACGAAATCGATAAACAAAGTGAAGATCTATCTGGCTACAGCTAACCTCGACTTTCTCTCTCCGGTGTCAATTCCCTCCATTGCCGGCTTGCGGACTCCTCCGTCGTCAGCTTCCTCTCTGGTGTCGATTTCCGCCGCGTCGATTCCATCCGTCGATAGATTTCTCACCGATGTCGATTCCCTCCAGCGTGGACTTGCTCTCCGCTGTCAATTCCATCCATTGTCTACTTCCGGGCGTCTCCAACATCGGCTTTCTCTCTGGCCTTGCGTCGATTTCATCCAGCGCCGATTCCCTTCAGTGTCGATTCCATCCGTTGTTGGCTTCCTCTCCGGTATAGATTCCCTCCAGTGTCAGCTTGCTCCCCGGTGTCGAATCCCTCGATTGCCAGCTTCCGAACCTCTCCGTCATCGGCTTCCTCTGTGGCATCGATTCCATCCAGCGTCAATTCCCTTCGGCGTCGATTCCATCCATTGTTGGCTTCCTCTCCGGCCCCGGATGTAGATTCCCTCCAGCGTCAACTTGTTCTCCGGTGTTGATCTCCTCCGTCGTCGACGTTCTATCCAGTGTCAGTTCCCTCCATTGTCGACTTCTGGACCTCTCCGGCGGTTTTCTCCCTATCTGCGGCATCGACTCGCGCTCGTATTGGTGATGTTTCGTACCAGTGTCCTCGTACCAGCGTGCTCGAATGAGTGAGGATGGTCATGACGTCATTTGGGAATAAGGTACGGGAGATGTCGTTGATGAGGCTCGAGCGGTGGTTTGGTGAAGGTTGTTTAGGTCCGCATGGAACTTGTGGGGATGGTCGTTTGAGAGTTAAGATGTGAAGATGTGATCGTGAAGGTTGTTTGGGAGTGAAGGAAAAGATCCTTGAATCTTCTCACCAGTATTGTATGGGCGGAGATGGGTCTATGGCCTATGGGCCGGGTTGTCTTCTGAATACAGACGATAGCGACCCCGTATCTGTGTTTGGTGAATAACTTTTTCAACACATTGCAAGTTGCTTAATAAACTGGTATTGTACGATTACAGTTGAGCTCACGAAAGCTTGCCTAAGAATGCTAGTTGAGCGCACAACACCGTGGGTTAAAAAACGTCACCGCAATCTTGCCTGTGATTGAATTCCCTGGGCCTTCGCAGCAATTTTCCGACGTACAACTGCAAATCCCACGCTCGGGGCCTGGGGACGAGGCTATGCGATTCCCTACTTAACTTAGTACACACGCAGTAACATGGTCAATGCAGCTTCTCCTAAGTACACGTGGGCGTAACTAACCTTACTGCAGTGTGGTCAACTGCATTCCATCATGAGCAAGATTCTCCAAGAGAACGAGGAGATAAAACTTGCAGACTACGGCTTTATATCTTCCAAAGACGCTGTAGTGTCAACCCTGAACATGGGAGGGCCACAAAGATGCCACTCGCCCAGTAGCATGGATAGAACGCCTACAGGCTATCCGCCCGGGATCCAGATCAATCGCTCACTTCCTTTTCATCGTAAAGCTGTGAAGGCCTCTCCTATTAACCTCGTCCAAAGAAACTGCAGAAGGTCCTCGACTTTTCCTATTTCGTATCGTCCCTCGAACAAACAAAGTACTTTCTGAATATTCCCCAATAAATAATCACCATGATGCTCGGTATCCGACCTAACTAGAATTCCCCATATCCATTCGATCCCTTGTCGACCTCCGCCTCCGCCGGTGCCCTATTGCAAAGCGGCTTATCCTCCTCACACTCCCAGTTTCCACAGCTACAAATTCCACCCCTCTTCATCATCTTTTGGACTTCCCTCTCTCTATTTTGCTCTCTCCAAAACGGCATGCATCCCTCCTGCTGGCTCGCATAAACCTCGTCAAGTTCCTTCCGCCCATTCGAGTCCTCCTTGTACTTCTTCACCAACGGCAGCAGTCCCTTAGCACAGTCCGACGAGCCACAAAACGGCAAGATCAGATCCCAAACCATCGCGAACATCTTATACCCATCCTCTCCAGCCTTCTCCGGATGGAAGGTCGGTGTGTTGATGAATGTGACTGCAGCTTTGGGGCAACAGACACAGGTCCAAGAACGACGGTTCTTTCCCACCGCAAGATGCTCGACGGCTGCCATCATACTCTTTGTATATGTGCCAGGTTCATCGACGGACCGGGATCTAGCGACGGCGGCGAGATCTTTGTCATGGTTGGGAAGTCTGACCAGGAAGCGGAAGAGCTCAGAGGCTTCAACGATGTTGGGATTGCCGACAATGCCGTGGTAAATGAGAGGGTTGAGAGGCATTTCTTTGTTGGATGGCGGGTTCTTTTCGAAGATATGAACGGTTTCATTGTTCATGAAAATGGGGCGAGCAGGAACGTTGTAGTCTTTGTGCTTTGGACGGTAGTTTGGGTGAGCCCACGGAGGGAGACTGGAGTGACGGACGAAGTCCTCGGGCTGGAGTTCGAAAAGTTGGATAGCGAGAGGACCTGGTTGAGGCTGTGGATTCTTGCAGACTTCTCGGTGGTCTATCCAGTCCCATGTCTCACAGGCCTTGGAGCAGTAACTACCCGCATGCCTTGTCAGAATCTGGCTTTGTCGGAAGGGATGAAAGCAAAGAAAGGAAAGACAAGACTCACGAAGCATCAGTACATCCGCCACAGTCCGTGAGTTTCGCCTCTCTTCCACAGCTCGTACAATTTCCCATGACGAAGAATAGTGTTGGTGATCTTGACGTCTTCTGTAGAGAGTTGTTTTGGTGCGAGTTTGTTGGGATGAGGAGGAGCTCGGACAATTCGGTCGGTCACTGCTCTCGGTTCCTTCCACGCCTTTCGGGTTCCCGCCAAGATGCATTGCTCATGGCCACTGAGCACAAAACAACACTTCTTGCCATTATCGTCCTCATTCTGATTATGCAGAGCTAAGCAGGAAGAATACTTATCTTGAAAATAATCTGCTAGATATGCAAAGGACCGGGAAGAGAATGTGCTGGCAAGTATGGCAAATGCAAGAAGAAGGTCTTTACGGCCTCATACGTGGACCAGAGCAAGCATAGAACCTTCGAGCCTTCCTCCACTCCAAAACAACAACTGCCACGGTTTCAACGGCAGCCAATCCCACACACAAGTCCTCAACAGCAACAACAAACACCATGGCCTCCAACAGTTCTTATTCCGCCGAAGAAGCCGCAAGACGCATATTACCTCCCTTCTCCTTCTGTTACGTCTGCAAGAAGATCGGCGAAGTCAAGAAGTGTGGCCGTTGTCAAACCGCAGCGTAAGTTCCCTTCGTCTTCCCTTAGTCGATACCCTGGATACCGATCCACCAGACAAACACTAACCTCCCCAGTTACTGCTCCAAAGCCTGCCAAAAAGCCGCCTGGCCAACCCACAAGCCCTCCTGCATTGCCCCCTCCGGCCCCGGCGAAGGCATCCACGAGCCCAACCCAGACGCCACCATTGACGGCACCAAATCCGCCCACTTCCCCCCCGGCTTTATCTTCCCCGCCATCCGCGACGCCCCAACTCCTCTCCTCCACCACGGCATCATCGGCCACCCTCTCAAAGAAAGCCCAGCCACCATGAACTTCCGACGAGTCTACAACATCACCGAAGTCACCATGGCTGCCCTCAAGCGCGGGATTATCTTCACCTGCCACCACACCGCTCTCCTTAATCTCTGCGCCCACTTTACGCCTGTCACTGTCTCATACGAAGACGGGAGGAAGAAGCTCGATTGGACTTGTGCAAACTGCGGCGCTCCGGCCCCTGGTGGACAGTTCTGGCACAAGCCGTACTTTTATGATATGGGTATGGACAATGGATGGCTGCCGAGCATGTGGAACTTCTTGATCCCGACCTGTGGGAAGATGGCGTGTGTCAGGAAGCATGAGCAGTGGATGGCTGAGTACAAGAAGACCGAGAGAGGAAAGAAGGAGATGTTTGTCAGTCTCGAGGAAGGGAGTAGGGCATACCGTGAGACTATCAAGGCAAAGGAGGCTGGAAACTACAAGGAGGTTAAAAAGTACAACTTCGAAAGAAGGGGTCCAGAAGAGATGGATACTGCGTTAGAAAACTTGGGTCTCGAGGTTGACAGCTTGGGAGATGTTAACAGTTTGGGGCACCCGGTATTCCCTCCATGGATTGTCGAAGAAGAAGCCATCTACGTTGGAATCCCTTTGAGATAGTATGAAGTTGAGAGTGTTAGCTTTAGGCATAGTTTATCAATGTCGGGGCCATATAGATAGGATAGTATTGAATAATAGTGCCAGGACGTTAAAGTATGTTGAGGCAATAATTCTGGCTTTCAATTATGGTCTTTGGCGATGCGGTGTGGTTGTCAATCCCCCAATCAAGAGAGAAGCGAATCACGCAAAGTCTTCGGCCTGGGAGTTCCCATGCTATCATACTTCAGTTGAATGACATCACGCGGAGTATTTCCTGTGGCTGGATGATTCAACGGCCGCTCAAGTATTTGCAAACGTCTCAGGATCCTCACTTAAACGTAGACCAGCACGGCAAACATATAACAGGATCCCAGTGAACATAGACGAAGATAAACCATGCTAAATCTCAGCCACTCTCGTTACATAATACTATGATAGCCCATATGATAACCATACTTATTTCTCAAGATCAACCTAACAGGTAGCCTCGACGGAGCCCTCAGCTCCCTCCTTCTCCACTTCCTTCTCCACAACCTTCTTCACATTATTTTCTGCACCCTTTTTTAAATTGCGGGCTTCTCCATCTTCGCCCAATGCTTCCTACTCGCTTCCTCGCGGCTCCAATCCACCTCCCACTTGTGTTCATGCTTACCCTTAATCCCATCAACGATCTCCTCTCCTTTCTGTACACAGTCTTTATCCTCACAGACAGGCACCATGCAGTCCCAAACATACGGCAGAAGCTTTAATCCCTCAGAATTGACGACCTCTTCTCTGAATCTGAAATGATGCTTGAAGGTGCTTGTCTCGTTTCCACAGCCGATGCAGAACCATGCAAGACGCTCGGTGAACATAAGCTCCCACATACCAAAGTACTCCAGAAGTATCTTATGGCGTTCAGGATCCGGGACCGAAGAGGGTGGACAGATGGCGTCAAACATGTCTTGCGGAATTGGCATGATGATGCGGAAAAGCTCGGAGTCGGAAGGAACCGCTGGGTTACCGGCTATACCGTGATAGAGGATCATGGGAAGCGGAGCCTCATTTTGGTCTTTCTGGACCAGGGTCACGTTGTCGAGGACCATTCGACGCTTGGGAATCGGTTTTGCAGTAGCTGGGCTCGAAATATTGAGGGTGTTGAGCTGAGTGGATAACTGAGAAACCGGTGACGTTTCTGGTTTGGCTGGATGAACAACTTGTGAAGGAGAAACCGACTGGCTTGCGAGCGACTTGCACTCTTTCCTGTGCTCTAGCAAGTCCTTACTCATGCAGGCCTGGGAACAATAGCTGACAAGGTTAGCAGATACAACGCGGTATTAGCTTCTGGAAACTTACATTACTTTCTGACAAGTA
This sequence comes from Ascobolus immersus RN42, assembly GCA_003788565.2. NCBI lineage: Eukaryota > Fungi > Ascomycota > Pezizomycetes > Pezizales > Ascobolaceae > Ascobolus > Ascobolus immersus. The sequence goes on from ML119691.1 coordinate 260,488, forward strand.
GCACATTTCAAGTTGACGGAGGAACCGACGTGCTTCTGGCAGAGATTGCAGTTGAAGGCCAAGAGCGTAATCGGAACTTTGGTAAAGCGGACCACGCCATCCTTTGGCAAATACCCCAACCCGTCTTGCCAGCTGTTGATAACCACCTTGCCATTGACGTCGGCATCTTTCTCCCTCCACATCTCCGCCAGTTGCTCTGCTTCCTTCTTGCACTTCTCGGATCCTTCACAGGTCGGCAAGATTCGGCTCCACACTTGAGGGATCGGATTGACCTTTTGTTTCTCTGGGGCAACCAGTTTGTCGATCAAGCCGACCGTGTCCTTGCTGACCCAGTCCCAGGCATTCTTGATGTCTTCATCCAAGTCGAATGGTCGAAAGCGGGATCTTGGTATTCCAGGTTTCGTGCAAACACAGCATTTGTTGAATCCGAACGTAGTTTTGACCGTACTGAGTTCGTCTAGTACACCTTCGATTGCTGTTTTGATGGTTCTAATCTCCTTTAGCGTGGGCCGTGGGCGAAGCTCGACTGGCGTCATGAGTTTGTCGGAAAGGGTCTTCGGAATGTCGCAGGATATGTGGAAGGAGATGCATTGGGTTCGTTTTTCGGGATTTCCGACGATTCCATGAAAGAGTAAAGAAGGCAGGGTATCAGAAGAAGAAGCCATTGTGCGTAGTTGGTTCTGTGGTGGAGGATGTTGAGGTTTGGAGGTTTCGATGCAAGGCGAGCAAGGCGTTTGAGTGCCGTCTTGGCGGATGTTTTAGGAAGTAATTGGAATGGGTGGCCTTACTTCTTACCGATGCGGAACAAGATTCGAAAATTACTTACGCACGCCGAGCCAGAGGAATCCTGACAAGTCTCGATGCTTCATTTGCAGCATCCCATATAGCCTCCTTCAACTTCTCCATCGCTCGTCCTTCCAAATCAGGCACCTAAACTTCCGTGAAACTGGATTCCCAACCACTCTCGTCATATCACCGACACATCACTTGGCTTCAGACCCACAATAAGCAGAAACATAACTCGATCTGATTCAACCTTCGTTTCAACCTTTGATTCAAGGCTCCCCAACCATAGAAGAGAAACCCCAATAATATTCTATAAACCTACAATAACGCGCACAAAGCTAAGAATAAGCAAATCCAGTATAATACTTGGAGGAGGAGAAGGATTGTAGAAAAAAGGGTAATAACCATGGCCATGCAAGCAACCCGAAACGCCTTTTACCCTGCCCTTTAATAAACATGAACAAGACAAATGATGAACATGACAAATGATGAACATGTAAAACATGAACAACAAAAACAAAAAACAAAAACAACAACAACAACATAGGCAAATAGTGTAAAACAACAACAGCAAGTACCACAAATATAAAGCTGAATCCGCAGGCAGCGTCTGTGCATGAAACATAAAACAAGTATAGACAATGAAGCGAAAAGAAGGGGGGATCGGGGGCGAAAATCAAGCTCGATGTGGCGATGAGTAAGAACGAGCGAGCTTGCCTAAGGGTGGGCCTTCGTAGCAGGTGATATTGGAGCGAAGAGAAGAGAGGGGGATAATAATAATATGCTGTTTCGACAAATGTCGATGATTCATGTCTGAGGATATAACGGCCGATTGCTCACTTGAACAAGCTCACCAAATCCTAAAAGTTTGTTAGCACTCTGCTCTATCGGGTCTGGAACAGGATTACACATACCGCCAACCTCTGCCTCTTCAAATCCTTTCCGTCATGACACTTGCCAGTCAACGAAAGATTGGCAATATCCTGCTTCTTCTTCTGCAACTCCAAAATCTTGTCCTCAAAGCTATCCTTCATGATGTACCATGTAACATAGACAATATGCTTTTGACCCAGACGATGTACACGGTCCACAGCCTGTGCCTCAGCAGCCGGGTTGAATTGCGGCTCCATGACATAGACTCTTTGGGCGCAGGTGAGGTTGAGACCGAGACCACCGGCCGCGATGGAGATGATGATGACTTCAATGGCAGGATCATTGCGAAATTTCTCAATAACCTCGGAACGGGATGGGCGTGACATGGTGCCGTCAAGGCGGACGAACTGGATACCGTGGTCGTCGAGGGCTCTGCCGATAAGATCCATGTGGGAGGTCCAACACGAGAAGACAACACTGCGAAATATGTTAGCATAGTGAAAGACAACGGTGCGAGGAAATATACCTCTTGACGGGTTCTTCAGGTGTACCGGAGGTCCGGTTTTCCATAAGGGAACTAATGAGTTTGCGGACCTTCACACTCGGCCCTCTGTACCTGACGCTTTTCTTTCCACTCTTTGCCTTTTCACCCGCTTCCACCTCCTCGCCACCACCCTCCTGCAACTGGAAGACTTCTGCAGTGTTGACTTGGTTTGGGCATAGACAGCAAGGACCTTCTCGACCTTCAATCGGTACCTTTTCTGCCATTTGCCTATTGTAGGTTTCAACGCAGCCATTCTTGCAAATCAGGTGATAGCATGGGGTCAGATATCCTATTACATCGCCCTTTGGTTTGTCTGCTTGACTCTCAATCTTGGTGCTGCAAATCTCGCAATTATCTTGGCCTGTGTCTTTCATAAGGCTGAATACGGTATACGCATCCTTAGGAGTCACGAAGCCTCTCTTTTCCTCAATCTCGTCGATATCAATAGCATCTGTTGAGGTCATGCCAGCGATTTCGTCTTCACCGAGAAGTTCGCGTCCATGAGCGGAAATCATACGGAGCCGGAGGATGGCTTGCAGAATGTGCACATAGGCTTTCCCACTAAGATTGCCGGCTTTGGCAACATTTCTGAAGCGGTTATCGGACTGCTTGCGTGTTGCTTCGTAAATTTCCCGTTGGTCCGAATCCATTTCAAGCGTCACCTATGCAGTATTAGCAACCGACTACTTAGAAATAATGTGAGGTGTTCACGTACAACTTTATCTTTTCTCTCCGGCAAGTTGATCTTGTCCTTTTGACGTCTTATCGTTATGCTGTCGACAAGGGTTCTCACTCTCTCAAGACAGTTCTCAGACTGCAATTTGAACGGAACAGCGATATTTTCCTTGAATACACGCTTGTTGTCAAATGGCTTGAGTCGAATAAAGGCGATAAGAGCATGCAAATCATCGAGGCGATCTGTAGGAAGAATTAGCTTGTTCATTTTAAATGAGGAGTGAGGACATACTTTGAATTGGCGTTCCTGTAACAGCCCACCTGCGCTGAGCCTCAATGGCAACGACCCCTTTGAACTGAGATGTGTTTTGTTCCCGAATCATATGTGCTTCTGTAGAAAGGAATCATGTTAGATCAATGCCGCTAACCGGTAAAGGAGGAGAGAAAGGAGGGGCAAACGAACCATCAAGGACGATCCTAAAGAAGCTAAACTCGCCAAACAGCGTCTTGAAGGTCGAGTTCTTCTTTAGGAACCTGCCCATTTCTCCAGCAATGATTTGATAAGTGGTCATAACAATATCATAATTCTTTAGCTGTTCGAGGTCCTTCTGTCGATTGCCGCCGTGGTAGACATACATGCTCATCGTTCCAGGCTTGATATGTTGCTTGACCTGCTCCTCCCAGTTGCTGATGGTACTCAAGGGAGCGATAAGCAGCGTAGTCTTGACTGGGGTAACTTGGTTGCCGTTGGCGCCCTTATGTGCCGGCTCCTTAGCATACTCCACTGCTTTATCGGTCGTGGAAGCAATCAATGAAAGAATTGACAGGGTCTTTCCGAGTCCCATGACATCTGCTAGGATACCTCCATAGCACTGGGGTGGCGGTGTGTCAATTTCATCCATTGTGATGATATTCCTCCAGCGTGCTTTGCCATAGTGCGGTTTAGTGTATTCCCACAGCGATCCGGTAGTACCATTGTGCTCAACGTCGTTCTCTCTTGCAGTCATGAATGCAAGTCCCAGCTTCTGATGACCAAGAAGAGGAGTAACGATTTTGTCATCCTGTTCCATCTCATCAAGATCCTTCCATCTCTCCAAATGATTGAGCACCGTAATCACGTCGGTCTTGAGCTCATCTTGAGTCTTTGTGACGGTCTGAACGCTTGTTGGGGTAGGCTCGACAAACCGGTTGAGATGTTGGTTGACGAGTGCCCTGTTCTTTGGATCATGCGGGTTGAGATAAGGGACAGGATCTGGGTATAAAGGAGAGTGCAGCGTTATCCCCTTCGCTCGAAGGTGGCCCCCAACCATTCCGGCCATCCGCTCCTGTCCATAAACATTGATGTAGACACTAAGTTGTTGCGGCCCGTTTGGAAAGTCCATTCCTGGAACTTCGCCCTGTCCTTTATTTCTTGAACAAAACCGGGTCTGCAATCGAACCATCTTACGATCCATCAAATCAGCTAGACCTCTGGCAGTGTTCAGATCCAAACAGCCGACCTCATACCGGCTACAATCTCTCGCCCGAATAGCAAGTGTGCAGCCTCCTGGAACCCGCTCAAGGCAAATTGGAATCTGCGGCCAGCACGCCGGACCAGTCGCATGACGAGGTGTTGGAACCTTGTGTGCCTTTACTGTAGCCCCTTTGATCATACCAAAGCAGACGTGATCTGGTGGGATTGGGCAAGGCGTCTTCATCACCGGAAGACGTGCACGTGGTTGTATTGTTTGCTTTGTGACAATACAATCATCGTCATCATCTGCCGTCAAGTCAATGACGCCACGTTTCGTCGAGCCAAACCCATTCCCGTTGGGCGTCGGTGATCTACCATACTCCGACTTGACAAGAGCTTCTGACTTGATGTTCTGGTTGGGGTAGAATCCTGGCGGCGGTGTTCCATGCCCATGCATCTGTTGATATGGGTTTTGCGATTGCGGGTGTTGTTGTGGCAGCCACTGACTAAGGCTTCTCGGTGCGTACTGTTGATGCTCGGTCTTCATGGGAGGATTGTAAGGCCCATAACCGTTGATGGGTGGTGTCGATGGTGCGCTGTTGGGATGTGGCATTATCAATCTGTGGCCGCCTAGGTTGGGTGAAGGTGTACCCGGATGTGAGCCGTTCCAGTAGGGGATTTGCCCGTGAGGATTTGCCTTAGAGGGTCCATGGAATAGCCCGTTGCCGTTAGCAGGTACTGATCCGAATCCCATGGGGCTACCAGCTCCAGAAAATCCATTCTGTATGTTCTGGCGGTGGTTGTAAAAGTCCTCGTTCCACTTATTTGCTGACTGGGTGATCACTTCGGGTTTAAATGTAGATGGCCCTGCTGAAAACTGATTCGGCATGGAGGACTGCCCAAACTGTGGCTTTGGGTTACGTGACGCCAAATGTGACCCTTCACCGTTCTGCCCTCCGTTTGCATGCAAACCGTTTCCATCCAGTCCTTCGCCGTTTACTCCGGCAGATCCATTCTGAAATCTTCCCTCCTCTCTACCACCATTTTGCACATCCTCCATCTTCTCTCCATTGGAAGCAGCCTCCTCCAACTTCCTTTCAAACTCCTTCAGGGTAGTCGAGTTTTCCCAGGCATCGTAGCTGCCCGAAAACTGTCCTAGTTGCTGTGGCTTTGGCTCATGCACCGGGTACATCGCATTCGGTGCTGTTACCTGATGCATATCTGGCGTAAGGGGAGTCAAAGACCCATTCTCGGGTACCGACGAATCGGTTGATTGTGTTGAGGAAGGTGGTTGTGCGAGCTGATCCTGATTCGACTGTGGTATGGGTTCCTCCCTCCCATCATAATTCTGGCCCAATCCTTTCGTGCATCGTCGTTTACAAGGATTTGCCGGATCTTGATAGTGAGTTTCGCCCATGATGAGGCGTGATGTGGTGTGGGTTAATGTAGTGAGATTTCCAAATGTGGAAGATGCGGCTCTGCGAATCCACCAAACCGGCTTCTAGCTTGTCTGCAGGGCAGCTCAAGCAATCAAAACCGTCAAGGTGAAGTACTAAAGTCGCGATTCCCGGCTGAAACTGAGTTTCCTTCTTTGTCTTCCGACTGTGCTTCCTCCCAACTGAATTGTCCGAGGTGTCGAAACGAAATCGGTAGGGCGAAAGAGAGATGCGACGCTAGGTGAACCGCACAAACTTCTTTGACGAGCAGGCGAAGTGCAGGATGCTGTAACTAGCTGAAGAATAACCGTGACGGGACCCTTTCAATCAACTACCTACACATCAGCGACAGTTCGAATCCACCACACGCGCACCGGGAAGTCCGAAAGCAGCCAAAAACAATAGGGCAGGGCAGAGCTAAAGAGATAACAGACCTTGATAAGCACCAAGACAAGTTTGACAGTGTTTGTTGGGCTTGCAGTGTTGTCGGACCTGTTGGGCGGTACCTGGCGTGAGAGGAGGGTGGTATGGCGCAAAGGAATTGCTTGCAGAAATGTTGTAAGGAGGGCGTAACGGTCTAGGTTGCGCTGATGAAGAAATGAGGTAATGGCTGAGGTTCGGAGCGGAACAGGCGGGTTGTCTCGAGAAGAGCGGAAAGAGCGGAAAGTGGAGGAGATAAGTCGTGACTGGGAGCTTCTTTGACGTTCGATGGTGTTGTCGGAAGTCGTGATGCTTTCTGATGCGATCGAGAAGGTTGCCGTTCCTTGAGACTGGTAGGCAAAGTCGAAAGGTTGAGCTTTGGTGTTTGTTTGCTGAGGGCTGAGTCGAGATCGCTGATTTTCCGGACGGGAAGGTGATGATGTCCGCTGCTTAGTCGTGGGAGGACTTTTTTGTAAGAGGATGTTGTGAAGATGTTGCGATCAGACAGTTTCCTCTGATTCTAAGCGGAATCGACGTGGTGATGAAGAAAGTAGAGTCTTGTTGGGTTGTATGTAGTGGGGACTAGAGGGATGACCGCACCGATGGTTAGGTTTTGGTTGGTGTTGAAAGTCAAGAGATCGATCAAAGCAAAAATTCACCGCCCATTCCAATGCGCGCGGAGAATTCCCACGAAATCAAATAAAAGTAGAGATGCCTCGGAAAAGGTCGCCTGCGGAAGGCATTGTAATTTTGATGCTCGTACAAAGGCAGGAGGAGGGTAGCAGTAGAATATTAGTAAAGGCCCATGGAGGATTTGAGCAGAACGATCCTGTCAACCATTCGAAAGGGTCAGGATCGCCACATTTAGTTTGCCTCATGGGCGAGATGAACTATTTCGTCACGGGAAGCTTACTAAAATGCCTTCCGTAATCAAATTCAGGTGCATACTCTCTGACAAATCTCCACCTCTGCTCTGGGTGCCCACTGCCCTGCATCTGGAAGCACGAGGTTCCGCGTCCAAGTACAACCCTGTTACGAATCTTGTCTCGCGCGATCGGCCTCGCAGCAATTCTCGATATACCGAACGAAACCCACTCTACGTGGCCTTGCTATCAACAGTATGAAGCGGTGAGAAGTCGAGTTGTTGCGGTAAGTTTTTTGGACATATCATAACAAGGCAATTTCGTTTTCATCGGAAACCTCCTCCCGCCTGGTTTCAGTGATGCCTCCCGCCAAATTATGCTTTTTGCTGACCCCGCCAATAGACGAGACAGCCCTCCCCACCAAACCTTCTTCGAAATAGTCCACAGGCACCCACCATCTTGGAACCCGCCCAACTCTCGACCGCACATCACAAGGCAACCTGGGTAGACTAGCCTGAGGATACCCGGTACATCAGAGACACTACTACGGAGAGATTTTACGTTTGTCGGCGTCATTCAATTCCCCGGATAGACTAGCTCTTCCATCAAAGCTACCGGGTTCGCCGACTTTGAGCACGAGGACATCCCGACGGCTCGGCATCCTCCTTCCTGCCGGTACTGTGTCACGGTCTACTCATCCTAGTCGCCTTCCCGATATCGACATCACTTCACCTTCCTCGACGACCACAATCTTGTCGTACCTAAGTACTACCACCTTCCTCCACTACCAACAACGTACCTCCTTCCACCACCACCAACAACCTTCCAATCCACCTCATCCTCACCATGTCCGCCGCATCCGCCCTCCGCACCCGCGTCGTAACCCCCTGGTCCATCCCCACCCTCTACAAAGGCCCCCACTTCACCGCCCGTTTCTCCCCCCGAGTCGAATACATCTCCAGCGCGACCACCTTCTCGCTCTCCAGCTCCGACTCCCCGCGACACACCTCCATCCTCGAAAAGATCGCTCGGCAAGCCAACAAGCTCGCCATGACCTTCGTGTGCACAAAGGCACTCTCGCCCAAGGCAATCGCGCGTACCAAGTCTCGCAAGCTGCTGAAATACGCGGTGCTGAGCGAGCTTCGGAGATTGGGGTATGCACGGGATGGGACGTGGGTTGGGAAGGAGGAGTTGGCGAGGCCGAAGGCGCCGTTGTGGGGACGGGATGGGGAGGGGGGGTGGAAGCAGTTGAGGCTGCCGATGAAGTTTGGGGAGAAGAGGGTGGAGGGGGATGGGAGGAATCTGGTTGGGACGTTGGTGATGATGCCGGAGACGAGTGTGTTGACGGTAGATGCCGAGACGTTGAAGAAGGATGTGGGAGCTGCGGTTCGGAAGATGTTGGCGCAGATAGCGATGATTGGGAATAAGGGAAGGGCGCCGGATCCGAAGAGCCAGAGAGCCTGGGGAGCGGGTGGACAGGGCGGAAGACCGGGAAATAAGGTGCCGGATCCCAAGGCGCAGAGGGCGTGGGGTCCTGGGGCTGCGGCTCGGCCGAGCTCACAGAGACCGAAAGGTAATCAGAGTAGGAGCAATCCACCAAGGATATCTTCTTCATGAACCATATTTGGGGCCAGGAACCTGCATGTACACGTGTGAACAATGGTTGTGCCGATTGATGCTTAGAAATCATCCGAGATGCATCTTGATTGGAGTGTTGTGGAGGAAGTACGGATAGATTGTAAACGAGGCCTTACGAAAGTACCGAAGGAGTAACATGAACAAACAACCAGGACGAGCAGAATGAAAATAAATGTAAGAAAAGCACACAAGACGTGTGGCGGAGCACGAATAAACCCAGAAGTATTATGCCATCCTTTCCATGCCAGAAAAACGCAGCAAAGCATACAGGAAGTAGAACTAAAGAAACGAATGAAAAACCAGTAAAACCTTGAAAGAGCAAACCAACCCATGAAATAAAACCCCTAACCGAAAAATAAAATGCTTTCATCCCCTCTCTATTGTCATATCAAAGCGGATATTTAAACTCAAACGGAACAACCATCCCTCCGGCGGTCCATGTCGTTATTCATTACTATCTCCAGAACCCCTACGAACTAGAGTTGTTGCGACTTCCACCACCAAGAGCACTAAGGAATCCCGGCCAACCACCTGGAATTGGTAAGCTACCAGGCGAGCTCTGGCCGTCACCTGTCTGTCCGCCTCCAGTCTGGTTGTTGTTGTTTCCGGACTGACCATTGTTATTCGATCCACCACCTGAACCGGCTGGTGCATCTGATTTCTTGTCCTTCTCATCATGCGAAGCTGTTGGCTTTCGACACACTGGACAGGTCTGTAACACAAGTTAGCAAGTCACCCACGGAGATGCTTGGCTGCAACTTACATCATGAGCCTCCAACCACTTCTTGACGCAGAGCTCATGGTACACGTGCTTGCATGGTAACTGAACAACCTCTTCTCCGACAAGCCACTCATCCTTACACACAGCACAATCCTCACCATCAATAACTCTTTGCTCATCGATCTTTATCTTTGGCAGGTGCTCGAGAACTTCTTTTGGTGCTGGTGGAGGGGCGTTTCCTTGGTGCTGCTCCATGAGCTCGGTAATGACTCTGTCCAACTCCGTTTGCGAGTAGACATAGTCGCCGGTGGCCCCTGGAGGATGCTGGAAAATGCGTGCGAAAAGTTCGGCAATGGGGTCGTTTGCACCATTGTCCTGCATGATGCTCTGCAAGAATCTAGATCACGTAGCATTAGTATCAATAGCAAATTCCGAGTTCCTCTGTGCACTTACTGATTGATATCCTCGACTGGCTCAGCCTCTCCACGTTCGGTCCTTGGTGTGTTTGCCGTATTTCCTCCTACAGGATTACTAGGATTAGAATTTCGTTCTATCCTAACCACTCGAGTGGTGATAGTCGGTCCAGCTGTGAACTGAAATCGATGCTCACTAAAGGTTGGCCCACCGGTTGCTGACGTGGTAGTCTGTCCGTCGACCTGCTGTTGCCCTTGTCCTCCTTCTCCCCCTGGCTGACCTCCCTCTCCACGAGCTGCTCTCTCTTGTTGCTGTCTGGCGGCTCTATCACCCAGAAGACTGGAGAACAGTCTCACAACCATATCCGAGATGTCTGCACCTCCGGGTGTCGGTGTCTGTGGAACTCCACCGCCATGGGCTGCGAGAGGTGGCATCGCCGTGATGCCGATCTGGAGACCGGGTATGCCGGGAAGGATGTTGAGTCGTGGACCCTGTCCATGTGAAACGAAAGGATTCTCATCGTCGGAGTCGATGTCGAGCAGATCAGGCATGTCATTGTCGTGGTCATGATCATGGCCTGCGCCTGCATGTGGATCGTTGTTCTCTTCAACCTACACTCACCCAAAACCAACAGAATTAGCATAGCATCTCATGGTGGGGACCCTGAGGTCCCTGCAGGAAGGAAGGAGTTGGCGGGGAATGTAAGCAGATGGTGCTGGGGGACAAACAATCTCTACAAAGTCGCCCATACATCTAGGACAGACCAATCCATGCTCATCTCTGTACCATTCCTCGTGGCATTGATGACAGAAGACTAGCTCTCGACGTGGTGGTTGCGCGGGCTGTTCGCCGCTCGACATGGTGAATGTTCCAAGGATATTAGTCGGTAACGGAGAGTTGTTTTGGTGGGGATTGTCCGACCGATAGTTCGAAGGTCGCTAGCTCGAAGGCTGAAAGAGATGGTTTGTTTGGCGGGAAGAGGTTTGGTGCTCGTTGTTCGTCAACAATAGTGGGGTAAGGCTTCGCTGTTGGTGACTGGTAACGTTGCTGCAGGGAAACTTCTAGAACGGGAAGACGTCTTTGAGGAGATGAAGGTTGGGAGAAAGGGAATTTGATGTGGCTTCGTTTGCTTAAGACAAAGCAAATCTTCAGGCTTTCGGTTATTGATGATCGTTGACTTCCGCTGTATTGTTTTGTTATGTTTTTTGGAGAGGTCGTCTGCCAGGTCGATGTCCAAGATTCAAGCCGCCGCTTCAGGTGAGCCACCCTCTTCTCCACCCCAAGGAACCTGCCAAAATGACGAAGGTGCCGCCGATTATCTAACCCAGTGCAACAAAAGCGCCCCAGGTGCAGATCCAGGAATTTGTATTTGTGTAACACAGCTGGAAGTATTGATTTCGCCAGAGAAACTGGTGATGCAATATGTACCGGGAAAGCCTTTATCCGTTGAAATTGGTGAAGAGAAGGAAATGGGGTATTTGGAATTATTCAGGAATGAAGGCGGCAAAGTTCACCAGAAACGATCTTATACGGTGGTGGAGAAAAGCGATACGTTTAACACGACCTTAGGACCCCGGAGGCCTGAATCAGTTGATGGTTATCGGAATGTTCTGGAAGCATCGGTGAAGTATCCTGTTCTACCTCGCTGTCACGTGTAGAGAGGCTGAATCGTTTAGAGTTTCTGCGCCACAGCAGCCACAGCTTCGGCTTCAATTCGAACTCAATGCCATACTTCGATTGTGAACCTCCGCCGTTTGCGGAGTATCCGAAGGACATCTTCTCCGAGGTCACGTCGGGATGGCTCAAGTTTGACAGGCCTGTCCTTTCAGCCACATGGACTTGTTTCTCTCGCATGTCATTTGAAAATACACACCATGGTCCTCTTTGAGAAAAAACAGAACGATGCAGAGATTGCACAGTAACTATTGACTCTCTTGTCGTGTAACGAGACTGATAAAAGCAACAGGTTAATCACCATGGTCAATCCTGCAGTTTTTGAAATCTCCTGGGTGTGATCTTCTCGTTTTGCATACGGGTCTGCCTCAGCCTCAGGCTGCCTTATCAGAGCGGAGTTGCAGATATTTCCGAACCTCATGAGCTTAAGGACGATATCTAATGCCACGAGATCTTAGCAGGTCTCGGAAATACTCTGTGCAGCCAAAAGAAAGGCAACGTTTATGATTTCGAACCTTCACGAGTCAAACCAACAAGTCTACGCTACGAGTACCCTCGAACCGCTACACAGTAGCATCTCCCGAATCTGATACTCTCCAAGTACACATCAAGCACGAAGTTGAAGTCACCACCTTTGATGCTAGCGCTCAGAACAACATGCATCTCCTGGGAAATTGGAATCCAAAAGTATTGTCTCCGTACGAGCTATACTACACACACAACGGAAGCTTGCAAGCCCATACTAAGAATACAGTAGGCAGTGATGGCGACTCGGAACACACGGTTGATGCACGATGGAGTAAAGACACATGCACCTACAAATCACTGCTCGTTAGCATGATTAAACGCAGCCGAGATCGTCTGAACTTCAAGCCAGTTCACTACGAAAGGAAATGGTTTAAGCATAAGTATCTATGGATATCAGGTAACTGATCATCAACGGGTACATACTTGATGAATTACAACCTCTCGCCTGGTAGTTCCTGGTACCATGAAGTCGTGCTTTCTTTGCACGGAATCGATGGCCTTCACGTGCACATAGTACCGCTTTGCACGAGTATGTACCGCATCGTCAAAGACATACTCACACACGAGAAAGAGAGTTACAACTGTATGGTTGAATTTATCTATGCATATCCAGAATCAAATCGGTTCGTTCTGCGATGAGATTACACGTGCGGAGTGTAAGTAATGGAATACGATGGAGTACGATGGATCGGTGCAAACATTCGCCCTCGACCAAGAAAACATCCGGCCGTTCCTGACAACAAGTATGCGTACTCCTACGGCAGGCTTGCAAGCAGCATACTTGAGAACGGCTACGTAGCTAGCTTCGGAAAAAATAACCAAATACGAGAACCGCTCAAAATCCGTTTGCACCAGTGTTCATGTTGGTTCTATCACTGAATGTACATACGACATATGAAAGATAGATACTAAGTACCCACTCCGAGTCTCGAGTCTTGACGAAAGCTGGTGGCATGATGATGACAAATTGGCCAAAGAATTGGTGCGTTCATATCTAGCTGGTGAAATTGAAGATGGTCCGAGAATTGGAAGAGTCCTTTAATTGAAGTCTATTCCATCGTAGGCATATTTTCCTTACTGATACATACGAGAAGCGGAGTTAATCCCACGTTCAGTATGCCATGACATCTTGCTTGAGATTTGAAGCGTGCACACAGGCCCTGGGTATTTCACTAGCTGTACATGCATGTCGGGGAATACAATATACTCACAGAGCAAAAATTCAAAACACAGGCCATACAACACCAAGGATTCCCGCGTGGTCACCCACCACAGTACTAATTTGGCGATCGGAAGCTTCACTGTGGGAGAGCGGACGGGATCCCGTATATTCTTCAATCTATGGTCGTATGTGGCATGTCAGCTTGTTTAAGCAATATATCTAGACCTGCAACATACTGCAAGTGAGATTTTGTTTGGTATTTCAAGCGAGTCTGTTCGTCTTCGAGAAAAGTACATAGCAAAAGTATCAATTTGAATTATATCTACATGAGTACCAGCATTTGGTGCACATTTGTCAAGTATGAAGGTGCTTTCCGGCACTTGGCACGTCAGGGCTTAAAGCAAAAGCATACAGCACCAAGGATTCCCGTGTGGTCACCCACCGCAGTACTAATTTGGCGATTAGAAGCTTGACTATGGGAGAGCGGACGGGATCCCGTATTTTCTTCAATCTCTGGCCGTACATAGGTGTCCTACAAAGTACGGTTGTCAATTGAAACAAGTATGTAAAATGTAATATTAACACGCTTTTGATCTTCCATACAGTTCTCCCAGTTCGTGAGAAACGAGCTATTGAATTGGTTTGGATCCATATGCATAATGCATAACAACAGACAGGCATCTGGTGTACGATTTGGCAGATACTATATCCAAAGGACAGGCATGAGAGGCACATTGACAACAAGAATTTGTAATTTTGTACATGGAATATGCACGTATACTACGGCATGGAGCAGGTGGCGTACAAACTTACAATGCAATGATAGCCGAGCTTGGATTCACTGGGATTGATTTGTACAGATGCGTGCATGTTCGAAAGCACATATCGATACAGGTTCTCTTCGTTCGAGTAGATCACAATAAGAGTTGATTTGCGAAAGACGCCACACCAGAATCTGCCTTAAACCAGTTTTCTTAATCACAAGAGGATTCGTGATAAAGTATCTCTCTTTCTTAGTGTCTTAATCAGCTCGTACAATTCGTCTTGATATGTTGTTTGACATTCACTCCATCCCCGTAGAATTCATCCTGGTGGCGTAGTGTCTTGGTGCATTCGCAGATTGGGGGGTCTGAGTCAGTACTAGTTAGTATGTCATAAGTGCATACCGGTATACCCATGGCCTTCCCACATCTCCGTGCCGGACCGCTTCTTTTGAACTTTGGAAGTAGGCCCTGAATTCAGTCGGGATTGTGGACGTCATGTTGTAGGAGCCCAAAATGTACCACGTACATGCGCTGGTAGTGCTGCTCTGATCTTATGTCCCCGTAGGAAGAGCTCTTGTAGATTCTTGGCAGTATGGAACGGATTGTTTGTGACAAATTTGTGACAGAGCGGTACCTTGACCGATTCCTTGCAAACCATACAAAGTCGCATAACGTCTGGACATTTTCTGTTGTGTTGGGTATCTCGTGGAAGAGTCTGGTCTGGTCATTTTCCCATCCTTCCGTGCATGTGGTTGATTGAAGCTCTGAGGAATCAAGATGAAGAAGTGAACTGGCAGAGTCGTCAGCACCAATCCAGCCTCGATCAAAAACCCTACCGATGCGTATTGCAATATCTGGCGATAGACTCGAAGAATATTCACTCCATCCCCATTCAAACAACGCCGGTGATCATTTCAGAGAAGCTGCCTGAACCACGACGTTACTACTGTTGTAACATCGTACGTACTGGTTCTGGAGAATTTCGAAAAAAGGTGCATGCTTTTGTTCCCAAGCTTGCAAGAGCTAGCAGATCATGCTGTAAAAACATACGAAAGAAGCTGTATTTCTCGTAAAGTCCCTTGCTGCGAATCCTTGAGTGAGACGTGAAAGTCTCTCGTTCCTTCGAAGAAACTTTTCATCCCCATTAATTTTGAGAGTATATATATACGTATTGGCTATCTCTGTGATCGAATACCGAAGACGTGATGTAAAACTCGGTGAGTTTGATCGATTTCTTTGTGGCCAGAATGCCGTGAAAGTAATCAATGATCTTTGTCGAACGTGACTCGCCATGTCCAAGGAAAGAGAGAAGTAAACAATCCAGATGTGCATTTTATTTTCTCTTACTAGTAGATCTTACAAATCGTGACGGACTCGGTTTGGCCCTCCTGATCTCAACTTCATCCCCATTCTCGTACTGAACCTTCGGTCTCTGCTTTTAACGCTGAAGCAAATCGTGGAGATGTTCTGCCATAGCCACGCGATATCGAACTGATACATATGGTAAACTCCGCCAAACGTACCGATTCTTCAGTTGCTCGTAGGATGAAGGGAACAGTCTCGTAACTGGAATATGCCATGGTGTCCAACTTTTCCTCGCCGATTCACGGGTCTGACATTGAATAGTATACATCCCCATTCACGGATCGTGCTGGTGGGGCTCGAAATGACAGCGCAGCTCAAAACGTCCTCCGAGTGGCTTCTGAGTACTCAAGGCTGATCCAAATCGTAGGTGGGATTGCTGAATGTGAAGAAGAAACTCGTAGTTGAAGCTGGCATTTCATATCCAGCTTCCATAGACAGGCAACTTCCAATCTTTGAAGGAACCTCGTCCCCGTGTGTCAGTTTCAACTCTTTCAGGAGATTCAAATCAGGTGGAGCCGCATGCCATCAGTTACAAGTCCGAAGAAGGCTGGGAAGATTGTCTGCTGTAGCAGCGTGGATAAGCAGCTTTTTGTACTTTTCTTTAAAGATGTTGAAAAGGCAGAAATGCCGTGCCTTACGCTGGAACTCTTTGTACTCGTAGTTCACTACGTGCATCTCTGTCCGGCAACTTGCACCATCCCCGTGGTCCTCTCTTTGGAACCTCGTAAAGGAATTACTACCCATAATATTAATCGCGCAATATTCTTTCAACTGCGTGGCGGGTCCGAACTCGATGCAACGCTGGCGATGCAAACAAACGATCTCTTGAATCAAAAGATGTCGTATTCACGGCTTTCATCTTGTCTGCAATCAGTTGAAGACTTGCCGTCGGAAAGAACGATTCCAGGTAGAGAAGTGAACCGTATGCCCATCTGTCCCTAAAAAGTCAAAGGATCCACGAGCAAACATCCTCTGATGCATGAACCGGTCTTTGATTTCCACGTTTCCTGACACTGCACTTCATCCCCGTTCCAAAGTCCCTTTTCCTTGTAGCTTGACACAAAAGTCGTGTCGAATGTCTCATAACTGTGCTTTGCAACCAGCGAGGCCTCGGAAGAACTGCTACACGGACGTGAAAGGTCCCATTTCGGTGGGTAGGTCTAACCTGCTACACGGACATGAATATGTCGTTGCCGGCATGCTGGTCAAACCCAGGCGTCAGGTGGCGACTCGTTTGTCCCAGGCTCATCCTAAATTATAATAGACAGATCGAGCTTCATCCCCATAGTCTTCCGTGGTTCTCCATCCCATCGAGTAGGAAACACATCTCGTTCCAAAGCCTTCCGAATGAATGCCTAAGTACGTTGTACCTCGTATACTGGCCCTGGGCGCGAGGATATTTTGGCATCTCCGTATGCATTCTTGGTTCTCATCTGAGAAACCTACAAAACCCGTGAACCAGAAGTTACACTGGGAAGGAAGTGGACGAGTCCTTCCAGAGCCTCCTAAGCGTACACATCTTCGTCCATTGCTCTTTTCAGCGCATTGCAAATCCCTCTCAAGAAGAACAAACTCGTGCCATAAATGTCCCACTTATCTTCGATCGAGGTTGTCGTGTCCACTCTTTCTTGATACCTGGCGAGTCAACTGAAGAAGGGTCAATTCGAGGATGAAGGTACATCGGGTGTCGAACATGCCTTGGAAGACAGCTGACGAACCTCGAGCAAACATCCCCATAAGCTCAAGTTGATGCGTGCAGATGGAGTATCTTGTTTGCTGTGTCGACAAGTCCAAACTTGATCCCCCTTTCTCGTATTCTTCCCATGACGTTCTTGTTTGAGACAAGCATCGTACCTGGTCTTGTTCTGAATGTCGAGAAACCGCAAGACTGAGTGCTTAAACACGCTCTGCCTTGTGCCCATGGCAGGACTTCAACTCCAACGTTCGCAGAGGTGAAGCGTCGAATAAACTGTCCTTATCCTCGCAAATCCAGTAACGAGCTCAGCTTCATCCCCATGACCTTTCGTGCTTCCTCATGCTTGTCAATCATTCAATTACGGAGCCACATCTAGTGTTAGACTCTTCCCAGTAACAACTGAAGTAGCTCGACCTCGTATTGTTGGCTATCTCGAGCTCTAATAAGCAACAATGTGCTATTCTTGTGTCCCCGTGCGCTTGTTGAACTTCGTATAGGCAGAAGGTGGCAGGATGATCATTGAAAATTGAAACGTGCTCTCTTGGTTGTTCTTGCAGGAAAAACGTGATGTTGACCTGAGGAAGAGTCGATCCTAGGAAGAGGGGATTTTTGTATGAACGGCAACGGCCCTGAAGCAATCATCCTCTTGATGCTTGAACATTTCTGCTTTTCCTTCCTCCTTTGCCGAAGCTGCACTCATCCCCGTGTCATCGTTTCCAGCGCTATGGATTCGGATGACCTGCTCGAATCCGAGAGGGTTTGACACAAACATCGTAACCATTACGCTTGCCTCCAGCTTCGTGTCTCTGTTCATGGAGGAAACCGTGCGCCGTCACTCTGAGCTCTTTTAGACGATCCGCTGTATGGCCGTGACAGCTTTCTCCACAACCCATGCCAACCAACCTTCGAATGTTCTCATCGTTCTGTGTTAACTTCCACCGCCACAAATCGGTGGAAACCTTCATCCCCATGAGCATCCGTCCTATCTTCTGGTTCATGGTAGGGCATCTCGTGCGCGCCTCCGGGGTGCCATTCAACATTCGCAAATTGTCGAGGAACGTATTGAGTCGGATCTTCTAGTAATGGATCTCTTGAGCCGCATCCCCGTGGTTTTATCTGAGAGCTTGCTGGCTCGGTCCAGGTGCTATGAAGCGTACCTCTTTCACGCTGATTTTGTTGAGTGCAAAGAAGTGAACGTGCTGTGACGACGATTCGATAATGTGGGAGAACAAACTCGTACGTTGCTTCGTTCTTATTCTTTTTTGTTGGATTGAGAATGACGTGGCCATCTTTCCACTGTCGTTGTGATGACCTGAAGAATTGCTGATGCTAGGAAGAAGGTCATCGTGTCGGGCAACCAATGAACTGGAGCAAATACGCTCTTGATGCGTGATGATCCTGTCTTTTATTTCCACCTTTTCTGACACCGCACTGCATCCCGGGCCCCGTTCCAAGATCTTTTCCCAACATTGTAGCTCGACACAAACATCGTGTAAAGTCCAGGTCCCATTGTTGTGCTTTGAAACCGTGAGATTTCTGATGAAGGCTTTTGTCACTGGGTAGGTCAAACCTGCTTGACTGACGTGGCCAGATCCTTGATCATTGTCAGATAGGTCAAAGCCAGCTGAGGGGTGAGGTTCGCCCATTAATGAGGACACGTAACCCCTTTTCCTCTTCATAACATAGTAGACCGACAATGAGCACAAACTCCATCCCCATACCATCTCGTGCAGTGCTTCGATCTGTGTAGGATTGAGCCGAACCATACCTCGTTCCGTATCTCTCTCTCCGTGTATCATACCATTGGCACGTTTTCTGGTAGATACGAACGTTTTGTATGTCTTGACATCTCCGTGCTCCTTCTTGCAAGAGGTGATTGAGGCAACGTAGGAGTCTCTTAGCTGCAGTTGCGCTGGAAGCTGGGAAGAAAGTGGACGAGTCTTTCCAGCGCTTCTGGAACCTCGTACGGGAGGCTAGCCACTACCCATAATCGCCCAATGTTCTTTCAAGTGCATGGCGGTCCATTGCGATGGATGCAAACAAACTCGTACCAACATTCGTGTACAAATTGCTGGATCGAACTCGCGAAGATGTCATAATTTCGGCCCCGAACCCAATTGCAATCAGCTGAAGACTCGGAAAGGACGACCCCAGGGAGAAAATAGAATCATGTGTCCAACTTCCTGTCATAAGGGCGGTGACTGTCAAGCAAGCCTCGAGCAAACATCCTCCTGATGCGTGCTTCCTTATTCTTACTCTAGCTTTTCTGCCAGTGACACTGCACGCCATCCCCGTTCAACAGCCCATCTAGTTCCTCAACGTTACAGTTTGACACAAACATCCTACCAAACTGGCTCCAGTATCCTCGGATCAAACCGTAAGATCAACTGAGTGCTTTCACACGCTCGCTGTATGGACGTGAAGGACTCCTTCTTCATCGATTGAAAGTCAAGCGTTGAAAGTGCCCATCATCCCAGGTTCCACCGTCGCAAAGGAACCAGAAACGTTTCATCCCCATGAGCATCCGTGTCACTTCTTTGTCCATCGGAAGGGTATCCCGTGCTGAAGTCTTTGCGTTCGAAGTGCGTGAAACATTGAGGAACGTACAAACATCCTACCGCATGGCCATATGGGATAGGATCTCTTAACATCCCCGTATCTTGGTCTGAAAACTTCGAGTTATCTGGCGCTGTCCATGGGCTATGAAAGCGTGACTTCAGCCGAGTATCGACGAGGTTGAAGAAGTAGATGAGAAGAGATTAAGAATCGAAAAGTGTAAGAACTCGTGAATGGATGTTTTCGAATCTGTTGGATTGAGGCTGTCGTGACATTGGCTCTTGGCCGTTTGTACAATCAGTTTAAGACTCGGAAAGAGGAATAATTCCAGGGAGAAGAGTGAATCCAATCGTGCGGTAATCTTCACTGAACAGTCGAACAATCGTACGCTCGACTGAGAAAACACGCTCTTGATGCGTGAAAGCCTGCCCGTATCCATCTTTCCCGCACCGCACTGCATCCCCGTTCTTCATATATACTTCTCCGACTGTGATGTTGCAGTTGGACACATCCATCGTGCCCCACCATCTCCGTCCTTGGAGCAAACCGTACCTTTGGCAATCCTCTTTCAACAAGACTGTTATACAGGCGTAAACCGGATCTGCTCGGAGAGATTGTCAAACTCAGACGTCAGACATCCGTTTGCTGTTTGCACCTTTCCTAGTAGAAGACAATCAGCTCAAACTTCATCCCCATGATTCTTCGTGTCGCCTCGTGATTTGCGCAACTGCGTCAGACTGGGAAGCATATCCGAGTCTTGCTCGTACATGTAAAATGTTCTCGAAAGCTTGCTCAACGCATGGTGACTGCAGCTGGAGCTAACAGTAACCCGTACTCCAGGTGCTAGCATATCTTCACATCCCCGTATCCCTTCTTGGATTCTTCGAGGCAACGGACGAGCATTTCTCCAATGCAGCTGCACTGGGAAGAATGTGGATGAGGAGAGATGAAGAATCGTGAAATCATCTTTCGGAAGAGGTGAAAATCGGAACCTCTTTTTCTTTCTTTCAGCTGCAGTTACATTAGCCTGGAGAAGAAGTGAGCGAGAAGAGATGAAGAATCGAAAAAATGGGTGAACAAACTCGTGTCTGGTTCGAACCAACCTTGTTTTCTGATGAATCGTAGATGCACAGCCTCCCACATCATGGCGATGAACTGAAGAAGGGTCGATTCCAGGAAGAAGGTGAACCGTAGTGGTTCACGGCGACCCCTCCGAAGCAAACATCCTCCGATGCGTAAATGCGTCTTTGAGTTGCTGCTCTTCCGACACTGCACTCATCCCCGTTCAACTGCCCATCTTCCTTAACGTTGCAGTTTGACACAAACATCGTAGCAAAGCCACTGTAGTACTCCTCGGATCAAGCCGTGGGACCAAGTGCTTTCACGCGCTCTGCTGTATGGACGTCACTTCGGCCATTCCATGCATGCATGCAGAATCAGCGAAGGTGAAGCTCCGACCATACTCCTCGTTCCACGTTCCACTGTCGCATAGTCGGCGAAATGCTTCATCCCCATGAGCTTCCGTACTTCTTCTTGGTTTCGGGATAGTGAGGAGCGTAGGTCCTTGCCGTCCAAGCAGATAGGATCTCCTAACATCCCCGTATCGTCGTCAGTTCGGAAGTATGCAGCTTCCTAGCCCAGTCCATGTGTTCTAGCTGTGAAGCGTGACTTCAAACGAATGCTCTTGAGTCCGAGGAAGTGAACAAGAAGTGGCAATGAAGAATCAAAAAAAATGTGGGAAGCAGTACAGACTCGTGTTCGGTTCCGATGGTTGCTGATTGATTGAGGCTGTCGCGACGTCGTTTCTCAAACTTTCCTTCATGGTTGCGTATGGCATCAAACTGTAAAAGGGTCCATTTCAGGAAGAACGTGAATAGTGTAGGTCGTTCAATGAACTTCGAGCAAACATCTTCCTGATGCGTGGACGTGTCTTTGACTTCCTTCTTGTCTTGTCTGACACCGCACTGCATCCCCTTTTTCGAAATTTCCGTACCTCTATCTTCTCCGACTGGCATTGAGGTCGACACATCCAACGTGTGCCAACTATCACCTTTCTCGGAGTAAATCGTAGTTACCCTCGGAAACCCTGTCTCGACAAGCTTAAGACTGCCTGCTATACGGACGTGAACACGCCCTCGCCTCCGCGAACATGTAGGTCAAACTCAGGCGCCGTCAGCCAATTCCTTACTCTGCCTGAGCCTGTCCAAGTAGAAGGCACTGCGCTCAATCTCCATCCCCATTGTCTCAAGTTTTGTGCTTCGCCTTGATGGAAAAGCATATGTAGCTCGTTCAAGGCGACTCTGCCCAAAGCACGATGACTGAAGTACCTCGTACTGGTACGTCCTGAGCGGAAATCGCTTCATATCTCCGTGTCTCTTCCTGGTTCTGTTCGAGGCAACGTGCGAATGTCGGCCCTTCCAGCTGCAGTTACACTGGGAAGAAAGTGAATGAGAAGAGATCAAGAACCGAAGGAAAGTGAGAGAACAGACTCGTGCTAGGTCGAGGATTCCGTTCCTTTCTGTTGGATCGAAAATGTCGTGCCAACGCTCCCTTTACGAGTATCGTCACGGTTGCGATGGTCTGAAGAAGGGTCGATGCTAGGAAGAAGGTGAATCGTGTGGGAGTATCCCAATCCCGGGCGATGAACTTCGAGAAAATACGCTCTTGATGCGTGAACCCTTCAAGTTCGCCGTTTCCATCTTTCCAAACACCGCACTGCATCCCCGTATTCTGTGCTTCTTCCACAGTGTCGTAGCCGTTCGGCACATCCATCGTCCACCAACCTTCTCCGTTCTTGGAGCAAACCGTATCTTTGGAAATCCTGTCTCGACAAGACGTGCATATACCCTCGTCGTCGAGATGGTCAAACCCAAACGTGAAGCAGCTCCTTTGCCGCGCCTTGATAGACTGATACTACCAGTGAGCTCAGACTCCATCTCCTTTTCCTCTCGTGTTGTGCCATGTGCGTGGGATTGGGCCGAACCATACTTCGTGCACTAGCCTTGCACTTGCAATGCAGTTTCACTGGGAGAGAAGTCAACGAATTGTGATGAAGAATCGGAAAAACGGGTGAACAAACTCGTGGTCTGCTCGAATCTTCGTTGGTTCTTTTCTGTTGGATCGAGAATGTCGTAGCTCGTTCTCCCATGATTATTTCGACGACCTCATGAAGGAGGGTCGATTCCAGGAAGAAGGCGAATCGTGTATACCGGCCAGACAAGTTGAACGAACCTCGAGCAAACACGCAATCGATGCGCGAACGTGTCGGTGAACGTGTCGGTACCTTTAAGCTTTTCTGGCATTACGCTCATCCCCGTTCGAGAAGGTCCATCTCCCGGGATCCCTTGACGTTGCAGTTCGACACATCCAGTAAAACAACACCACGTTCCACCTCTTCGGGCTTTTTATACCAGCTGAGCGTACGTCGACAATGACCTCGGTTTCGCCTTCATAGAGAAACAATGAACTCGAGCTTCATCCCCATTATCTTCCGTGCTTCGTGTATCTCAAACAATCGGGTGGGAATCACATCTCGTTTCGTGCGACCCAACAGTACACTGACTGAAGCTCGAGGTACCCCGTACGCCCGTTGGGAGAATGGTTTCACATCCCCGTTTGTCGTCTGGTTCGCACTGGTAACACGTACCAATCTCTTTCTCCATGGCCAATGCAGTTGCGCCGGGAGAGAAGTGAACGAGTTGCGATGAAGAATCGAAAAAATGGGAGAAGCTGTAGAGACTCGTACAATACACGCTGGTAACGATGGTTTCTGACGGATCGAGGCTGTCGTGTCGTCTGAAAGTTTCAACCATCGTTGTTATGATCTAAAGCAGGTCCAATTCCAGGAAGAAGGTGAATCTTGCAACCCAGTTAACAAACGTCGAGTAAACATGCTCTTGCCAGCGATGTGCGAACGTATCTTCTTCTGGTCCGTCACTTGCGCTCATCCCCGTTAAGCAGTCCGTCTCCGATAACGCTCCAGCGGCCAGCTTGACACATCCACCGCGGTAAAGCAACGACACGTTCCACCTCTTCGAGCTTAGAGAATACCAGCTATACAGACGTAAAGGGTTTCTCGTATAGCACGTAGGTCCATCCAGGCGTAGTTGGTTCCTTTTCCTCATCCGAATAGAAGGCCGAAGGCAACAAGCTCAGACTCCATCCCCATTTTCGTGAGGTTTCGTGCTTGGTCTTGATGGGAGCATATGTAGCTCGTGCAAGGCGACTCTCGCCAAACGGACGATGAATGAAGTATGGACCCCGTACACCAGGTGCAAGAATAGCTTCACATCCCCGTGTCACTTCTTGGTCGTCATCGAGGCAACGTATCAAGAAACTCCTTCCTCCAATACAGTTACACTGGGAAGGAAGTGGGCGAGTTGTGATGAAGAAGCGTGAAGTGTTCTCTCATCCGGCTGCAGTTACGCTGGGAAGAAAGGTGAGCAAGTTGCGATGAAGACCTCAAAGGGTGGGGGAAGGGCGGGGTATTTATACCCACGGCCACCCACCCACCCACCAAGATCTCAACCGGCAGCAAACACCGCCTCCAGATCCAGAAGGAGCACCCCCACCAAACAAAGAAACCCCCAACCTCCTTCCCTCCTTCCTTCTTTGTTCTCCACACCCCCCACGGAGCTGCATCAATCACCCTGCCTCCTTCCACAAACGACGGCGGCATGCACCCCGCTCCTTCCACAAAACATCACATCACATGCACAAACACCCAAACACACCCTTTCAGAACCTCTTCCATTCAAACCCCTCTCTACGAAGTATCTACACCCCCCCACTCCCCACCATGCAAACTTGAATGCAAAATGCAGGCGTAGCAAGAAACGATGATATGACACGATCAGGGACACCCTCCCGCGCGCTCTATCCATACCGCCAAACAAACTAAAAACTAGCACTAGCACTAAAAACTAATATACTACAAAACTTCTCGATCGCAGAGTGAAGTGTGAAGAAGAAGATGTGTGGACAAAGGAAAAGAAGTATATCCAGAAGAAAACGAAAGTGATGACCCATCCTCCCCAACACCCGTTAATAACCTCATTGAGGAGATGCGGGGTGAGGTGGGAGACGTAAAAACTACAATAACAACCTGACTTCGACTCCGAGGCTGGCGCCAGGGAGGGAAGAAACCCAGAATTAAATCCAACGCGCGCACAAACCAAACCATAAACCCAAACCGCAGCAAAAAACGCAATGCGCCCCCAACCCAGCTTTTAAAAGCAAAGCAAAGCAAAGCAAAAAGAAACAGAAGAACACCACTCGTAAGTAAAGCCAAGAACCAAAGTAAGTACGAACCAGAAAGGAGCAAGGAGATCGATGGAGACAAAGGAAAAGAAAAGTAGTAAAGAGAGAAGATTAGCTGGAAAGAACCCCGCAAAAGAAGAGAAGAGATAAGAAGTAGAAGAAAGCAGAAAGAAGGAGGAATCATCAATCCCAGCGCCGCCGCAATGCTCCGAATTTCAATCAAGCCCAAAGTAGATCAACATGAACCGTGAGAAAATCGAAAACCCCAAAACAAAACCGATGGACACCGTATCGAATCCCAAAATATACAACCCACGTTCCCATCTCTACATCACCACAGCCCCGAGGGGAAGAATCACACCTAATACCTCCCCCTCTCCCTCAACCCCACCAAACTCCCACTCCTCAACCTCCCCCCATCCTCCAGCCTCCCCTGCAACACCTTTTCCAAACTATACCCCCCCGTGGTATTACTCCTCTCCAAGCTTCCACCGTATCCTCCACCAGAAGCCCCACTAACACTCCCCAACCTCCTTACCCCTCCCCCGCCAGAATAATAACTCCCCTCCCTGCCCATCTCCCTGCCAAGTTCCCTTTCCCGTTCCCTTTCTCGCTCCAATTCTCGTTCCCGTTCCCTCTCCCTAGTAGTGCTGAGGTACGACCCAAAACTCACACTCATCCCCTCGCTGGTATTTGCCCTGCTCGGCGCCCTCAACCCCCCCGAATACCCCGGCGAGCTCTGCGCACTCTGCGTCCCATACCCGCCCTCCTCCTCACCAATCTGCCCAATCCTCTTCCCCACCAACGAACTCCTAGTCGCCAATCGATTCGTCGGACTGATAAGACTCTCGCCAAGCTGCAACACACTCGCACTCCTCCCGACCCCCGTCCCACCCCCGAGTGGCAGCGAGGGTTTTCCTTGCGTACTCCCAACCCTCCTCCCAGTGAAAAGCGTCCTACTCGGCGCCTGCCCCAGACTCGTCTCCGCCCTCCGACTCGGCAAATCCCCCGGGAAATCGACCCTACTCCCCGGTCTCTGCTCCCGATCGACACTGAGCCTACTAGAGCTGGTGGGGAGCGGGGACCTATTCATACTCCCCTGTTGACTCTGCTCGGTAAGCGCGAGACACAGCTCGGTTAAACCTCTACACATGCTATCCACCTTTCTGCGGATCTGGCGCTCGGTGGCGGCTTGGTTTGGTTGAGCCGGGGATGCATTGAGTTGTGACGTGGGTGTAGGCGTGACGAGGGAGGCGAGGGAGAGGGCGTCGTTTGTGAGGGCTTGGAGGGAGCGGAAGGAGTCTGGGCTGAGGTGGTTTTGCGTCTTTAGTAGAGCTGCCTCTAGTAACGGGTGTGCTATCGGCCGTGGCGGGGGCAGCGGGCTAGACTGCAGCTGCGGTTGATTCCCCGTTGTTTCCCGGCTTAGGACGCCGGCGGGGGT
The DNA here is from genome assembly GCA_003788565.2 of Ascobolus immersus RN42. Lineage (NCBI taxonomy): Eukaryota > Fungi > Ascomycota > Pezizomycetes > Pezizales > Ascobolaceae > Ascobolus > Ascobolus immersus. Next base: position 286,756 of record ML119691.1, read on the forward strand.
GGGAGATGGCCCGGATTTAGTATTCCTTGGGCTGGAACTGAGTGTCGTTGCGGTTGTAGTCGCCGTCCGGGGTCGTTCTGAGCTGCCGGTTGGAGCGGCGGGGGAACGGCCACTTTCGAGCCGCCGGATGCGGGATTTGAGGTCGTCGAGTTCGTCCCAGACTGTGGAGGGGGCGGTGGTGGAGATGGAGCTGACGGATTCCTCTTCGCCGCCTGCGGTGGGCTTTAACTTTCGTTTTGAGTCGGACTCGACCAACTTGGCCAGTTGACTCTGTTGGGGCTTTTCCGGCGTGCGGGGGACACGCTGGCTCTCGGTGTCGAGGTCTCGGCGGTCGGGCTGGGGGTGGTTCACGGTCGGGACGTAGATGGCCGTCTCCTGATTCCGCAGGAGACTTTGACGCTGGGGTTGTTTGGATTGTTGTTGTTGTTCGGCCTTGGGGCTCCCCGCGCGAGGTGAGAGCTCGTTGTAGATGCTGCTCGGCCGCTTCAACCGGGGCGTCTTTGGCTCCTCGCCGGACGGAAACGACTGGTTCAGCCGCTCGATACTCGGCGCATTCGTCAGTCCCGCGCTGTGTCGAAAGCGCGAGGTTGCCGATTCGGCCCCTTCATAATGCCGAGCCGGCAGCGACGACCGCTGCGTCGAAAACGTACTCGGCCGCCTCTGCTTATCCTCCGCCGCTACCGTCTCGTCCACACTGCCGTACGTCAAGCTGGCCCGCACTCTACTCGCCTCCTTTGGTCCCGCTTCCTCGTCTGGTCGTTCCCCCGTCTGCGTCCGTGCGAGTTGGAAGAAGGGGTCTTCGAGCGGTGACTCCTGCTGACTATTCCGGCGTAACCGTTCGGGCTTGGGGGGACTCATTGGCGGGAGTCGAAGTTTCCGGGGTGAGCGGGATACATCCTCGACTCGGATCGTCCGCTCGTTGTCCTCCTCGTCCGTCTTGACTTCTTCTTCTTCCTGCTCCTCCTCCTTGCGTAGGCCCTTGCGTCGTTCAATCCGCTCGCGTTCCTTGGCCTCTGCCTCGGCCGCGGAGAGCGGCTTGGTTGCGTTGGTTCCTATTGTGGCGGTGGTGCTTGTACTTGTTGTAGTGCTGTTTGTAGTGGTCGTTGTGGTTGAAGGTGTCTGGGAGCGTTTGTAGCTGTAGCCTTCCATCTTTCGGAATGCGAGGGAAGGCGGGGGTCCGGTCGCGGTGGCTACTCCATTACTGCTGAAGCGAGCGGGGGGACCTGGGCGTTTCTCGCTGCGGGGTGAGAGGGGTGTGGGGATGGGAGGGGCCGGAGAAGAGTCCGCGCGAGTGTGGGTGGGAGAAAAGACGTTCCGCGGTGGTGGTGGGTTGTTTGACGAGGGACTGAGTGGTGATGTTGTGGAATTGGAGGTTGGTGTGTTTGGCGAGAGGGAGAGGGCGGTGAGGGCGTCTTTGGATTTGCGAGAGGGGATGGCGGTGAGGGGAGTCGAGACTGATGGTGATGAAGTGGAGGAGGTGGTGGCGAGAGAGGTGGTGCGGCGGTGGTGGGTGACTTTTGTGGAGAGGGAGGAGAGGGGGACGCCGAGGCCTCGTCCGATTTGTGAGGTTGATGATGTTGATGTTGATTGTGGTGTTGATGGCTGGTGGTCTCGATGTCTCTCCGACTGTTGTTGGTGGTGGTGGAATGTGGTGGTGGTTGACGTCGTTGCTGGAGACTTGAGGCCGGCGCCGTATGACGTTACCGTCTTGAGCTGGTGCTGTTGTTGGCCCAAGATATGGCTCGCGGCGTTGGTGGGAGTCGCACTATTCGGACTTGCTACACTACCAATCTGTGTCGGCTGTGTGATTCGAGTCTTTACGGTGAGACTCTTGCGAGGGAGACCGGGCCCTTGGAGTTTCTTTGCCGAGGTGAGTTGCAGCGTTCGGTCCGTGTCAATGTTGCGTTCCTGGACCGAGTTTTTCCGGGCGACGGGCGGTGGGGAGTTGAGGACGGAGGAGTTTGTTGTTGATGGGCCTCGTAAACGGGATGAGGATGAGGGAGAGGCGAGGAGCGAGTTGGAATAGTTGAGGGCTCCGGAACGACGGTTGGCTGTGCTCGGTAGGTGACTTGCTTCTCTTCCTTCTCTTCCTCCGCCTTCTCCTACTCCTCCGCCTCGCCGTGATGAGCTCGGTATTTGTGACATTTCGAGTGCGGAAAAACAGGTTTGCGTATAGTAACTATCCCCCCTTCCCCTGCCGTTCCGTTTCGTGTGGTGATGAATGTAGTGGATGTGGTGGTGGTGGTATTATTATCTCTTTTTTCCTTCAGCCTGCGCAGCCGTCGTCAAAAGCAAGGTCGTCCTCCGTTGCTTCTTGCTGGGACAGTGCCGTCGGTGTAGTGAGTGGTGTCGTATAAACTCTCGCTGACCCAACTGCCAGACTCTCCTTTCCTTTCCTTCCTTCCCTCCTCTTCAGCCTCAGTCGCTATTCCAACTCTTTCACTTCACTTTCAATGTCCCTCCTTCCGTCGGCGTCGCTGGTCGTAATCGTCTCGTCACGTTGGTCGTTGTCGTCGTCCCGTTGGAAAAACTTGCGATCGCCTCCTCTTTTGCGACGGTGAGGGTACAGGTGGATTATTAAAGAGGAAGGGCTGACAAGATGATGGTCTTTCCACACTGGGAGAATGTCAGCACGCCAGACTGGGATATGGTACTGTAAAAAGAGTGTAAAATGTCCAGGACCCTGGCGACTCGAAATAGAAAGAAAAAAAGAGATACAGTAATGAAGGAAAAGAGTGGAGGATGCTCTCCTTGGGAGGAATACGTCAGACAAAGGGCAGACTCACACTATTCCCACTGGCGCGTTGCTGTTCCTGCCTCGCATTCAAGTCGCTGCTTAAGTTGGAACTGATGGCGCTGCTGTATAGGGCTGGGATAGATGGCAAGCGAACCTCTGAATGATATTCGTGGAGGCTGGTTCGCAGTGTTGTTGGCGATGTATCAAAAAATCACAAAAGGATTACGAAAAGTATGAATGCGGAGAGAGAGAGACAAGAAGCCGTGAGATTTGTGCTAAGGGTAAACTCTTGTGCGAACAAGCAACTTGCGGTGGGAACAAGAGCAGTCAAATTCTCCTGCAGCTGCCTGCACCTTTACTTCTCGTCCAACAGGCGTCGGCGTCGGGTTTGAGATGAGCTGCTAGCCCGAGAGGAACCTGAGACCGCTCCAATCGACTAACGTTTCGCCTGGCAAATAGACGAGTTCAAAGATCTTTAGCTGGGCGAAATGGCAATCCAGGGACAGAGCTGCTCGATTCGAAAACGGTTTCTCGCGATGTTCGTTCAAGATGGACGCTCGAGTTTGAAAGAAAGGTGGAGACGAAAGAAAAAACTCTGTTGAGGACATAAGGCCACACGATATGCACGATGCTCCGAATACTCTTCCTCTCGCACCCGAAAGAACAGCAAACAAACAAACGCTCTTCTTCTCCTCCCAAAGAAACATCACTCGTTCGTTGTGTGTGGCACCTCTCCCCCCTCTAACCCGCAGTGGTTTAGGGGCTCGAGGCTTCATGCAAGAAACGTGATCTAATCAAACATTGGCCTTCAACAGTTCGATTGTCGATAAAGAAGCGGCAGCTGTGCGAGTTGGAGGACGTTGCAACTTCAACTGCCCAACCGCTAGTGTGGACTGTGTAATCTCCCGAAGAGTGATGGAGAACAAGGGCTCTCCATGGGGCATGGGGCATGGGGGATCTGATTAAAGAAAGAACGTTTGATGTAAGGGTTCCGTTGCCGTCGGCACGTTATGCCCAACATGGGGTGCACGGGCTTGCCTTTTCTTCCTCTCTTTCTCTTCTCTCTATGTTCTCTTTGTTCGGGATGTTTCGTTTCCCGCTGCTTCAGCACCTTCACCGCCTCATCCACACCCGAGTCTATGTAATTAATTTCCCACCGTCGAGCTGAGATCAATCACTCCACACCAGTGTGGACAATGGAATTCCGCTTCCCCACTGGCCAATTCTCTGCCATCCATCACCTGTTGTCGTTGACAGGCTCGATAACCGAGCACCCGACATCAGGTGGGCCATTGCCTGCATTTGCCTTGCCAGTGTCAAGAACTCACGTTTCTGCGAGTGCGAGCGGGGTCGACATGATGTGAAAGAGGGAAGGGTCAGGTACAAGTCTCGATATCTGCACACTTGTACCTTGCGCTACACTGCTGCGAAGAAAGAAGAAGTCAAGTTCTGCGACCTTGCCGTGGGCGCGGATGAATGCGCAAACATGTCAAAGAGAATTGACAGTGCGAGCGAGCGAGATGAGCTTGAGATGAGGGCGGAAGGAAGGAAACGCCTTCCGAATTCCGCTCTGTGCTGTCGCTCTTTCACCTCTCTTTCTTTCCAGATTCACCGGCGCTGTACTTGTACTTGGTAGCTGTACTTGCCTTCCAACCGTCACCAACAAAGCGACACATCCGTTGCCTTGTTGTCTGCAACGTTTGTTTTGTTTCCCTTCCGAAGGGGAAACAAAGAGGGAAGGAACAACCGGCGAGAGGTTGCCAAGTGCCAAGGGCCCGCTATGCACCAGCGACTGCTGCTTTGGGATCCTGGGAAAGAAACTTCCTGGTACGGACAATTTCGTGGATCCCTGGTGAGTATGGAGGGATGGAGGTGGTGGTGTATAGTATAGTGGACTACTGGATTGGGAAGGGGAGGCATGGGTACATGTGGTGGTACTCGGGAGTGGGTGGGCCATGGGGCTCGTGCTGTGGCGTAGGATTACGGTTCGTCTGAAGCTCATATGTATTCCGGGTACGTGATCTGTGCAGCTTTGGTCATTTCCACGGAGAAGATGGAGGGCGGAAAATCATTCTTCCGACTCAAAGAAATGTGTCCTTCCTTCTTTGTCGAGGGTTGCTCCTTCCGCTTGTATCGACGTCCGTCTTCTCCCTGGGATTTCTACGTTCGGTCAGCCATCGACCGCAGGTATAAATATCCCGACAATCCCCTCCAAACTTCCCATCGGTTTAACATCAAGACTTGCCATCATGAGTTCTACACGTACACAGACCAGAAAGGTTCACGCTCGAGCGCTCATAGCACCAGTGTTCAATTTGTCGAGCCCTATCCTCACGTTCGAGATGGATATCCATGATATGAAAATTAAGAAGGAAGGATGTACGAGTCCTCAGTCTTGCATCTCGACTCCCAACAAGCCACGAGAAAATAGTATTTCACCACGACTACGCTGCAGAGCTAGAAAGCACACGCGACGAGAGGTCGGGTACGGGGATGAAGGATGCATATGCTGATGACAGAGGATCGGACGCATATTCGTTTGTTTGTCTCAATGTCTCCATCGATCGACCTTAGCAAGAGTGGGCACGAGAAGACAAAAAGCATACTCGAGTTGCACATACGATCAACACCGCAATGCAAGAAGGCTATACGAGTGTGGGCCGTGGATGAGCTACGCGACGTGCTTAGTAGTACGAGCACGATCGAGACAATCATACGTTGGAGTTCTATCGGACTTGATGCAGAGCTTTCCTTGGAGAGAGCAAACATCGAGCACGCATATCGCATTCAGATTTCGTGGTTCGACTTTGCAAATTTGCATCAGCGTATGAGAGAACCAGAGCTTGTACCTTGAAGTTTGATGGACGTTCAAGTAGCTACGTAGACCGCGACTGCAGCTTCGGATACGTAACAAGCTTTTCATTTCCTCATCGTCATGACTACTATGGGGATGCCATACATCTGATGAAGAGGCCGCAGACATCACGGCCAATGCGCTATATTTGGACACATCTCAGTTGGATGCACTTCGGCAAGCTCAACCGGCCCTGACTCATGAACGACAGATGCATCAGATTCACCAGAGGCCTATACGAAAGAAACGGTAGATTACCTGCTTTCTGCACGAGAAACAAAGAGAACAATCGTCCTCGAGGCGCCTAGGCAGTGCTACGTACAGAATCTCGAGCAATGAGCATTAAGTATCCCTGTTTTACGTCAAGACCCGTTCTATATTCAACACTTCGTACGCGCATCATACTCTCACAACATCAAGCAACCAGCCGATGGCCACGGATATAACGTCACCCTCTCTCCGACACTTTTCTTCATCCTCAACTTCCCAGAGAACCTTCAAATTGGCAATACACGTTCATACAGCCACATTTACAGCCACAGGACCAAGAAACAGGATGCACGATGTGCAAACGTCACCGACATAGAGTCACTTCACGAGTTCTTCAAAGGCGCACGAGATCAGACTTCGAGGATCTGGTCCTCCTACGAGTTGAGCAAGTCAAATGGGGATGCATCGAAGAACCAAGGATTCTGTACGTGGAATTACAGGTCCGGGTTGACTTTGGAAAGGATTGTACGTTTACATCGAGACTACACCTTCAATGCTTGGAGGCCACTACACGGGGATGAATCTCAAGGAGAAGAAGATACAGCTGATCAGTAAAGTACGTACAGTTTCCTTGCTGATTGTTTCCCAGATGCCACACGGCCACAGCCAGAGGTAGCGATCTTCCCCGAACGAGTTGATCGGAAATGCGACAAGAGAAATGCAAAAACTGCACGTACACCTCGTATGTTTATAGCATTTGGCTACCATGACTGAGCTTGGATCCGTTGATCTCACGATATCATTCGACATCATCCTTTCGGTATCCATCGATGCCACCTATCACCTAACCTGTTACGCTACGAGTTCGAGAGTCAACTTGAAGTATGGATCGCGTTTGTTTCACGAGCCTGAGTAATCTCTGAGTAATAAAATCGATACGCTTACGGGGAAGAGCATCAGAATCAGACTTGTCTTGTATGGAAGTACCTGCACTAGAATGGGCACTTACGAGTTAGCTAATCATCTCCCAGGCATTGGCATTGCAAGGACGTCGCTAATTAAACCGGAATTACGATGTGCAGTTCATCAATTGCAATTGCATGTTGTCACGACTTCATATGTAGGATCTACGAGAAGGCCAATGCGTTCCTACGAATCGAAGAAGCTCGACGTCAAATGGGGATGTTTCTACGGAGCCTATGCAAACTCTACACATGTTTTGCATTCAAGATCTCATACGATTATATAGAGAGACGGCTTCAGATGCGGCACGATACTTGGAAGTCTGCATGACGGAAAGAACCTTGTTCGTACGAGAGTTTGACAGCTACTTATATATCTCCTAGCATCCCAAGAAGCCACTCTACGGCTATCATACGAGCACAATGCAGAGCGTCTTAAGGACTCCTTACGGGGATGCACATACGAAGCACAATGAAGAATTGATGTCAGTAGTCGACGTCAGGAACGACAACACGGAGCTTGCCGGTCGTTAACTGCATCACATCAAGAAGCACTGGCAAGTCAGATCCACGACTGTACATCCACTCTTTGTACAGGTCTTCGCTCCAGTTTCGCATGACCTACGGGAGAACATCAAACGGATCTTGCCATCCTGTAGTCATTTTCATCGCCTCGTCGCAAATCGGAACTTCAGCACGAGAAGACCTTTTGCTGGCTGGCGAAGAAGTGCTCAAAGAACTGAAGACACGGAGAAGAAGCATACCTGTGTTGATTAAGAGAGTGGACGCATACTCAACCTTCTCCCTTGTATGCACGTCCCACTATCTCCTTTAGATGGGCAAGTATTCATGGATCCACGATTATGCATCCGACATAGGAAAAACACCAACTTACGAGTAAGAGGGTGTTGTACAACAGTTTATGGACTAAAAGAGGATACGAGTGCAAAGCCCAGTAGGTTGTTTTTGAACTCAAGTTTGTATGGTTTGAGAGCTGGCTGAGCCTGACTCACGAGAGCGTGCCTCTGATTGATCAGTTTCATGGACACGATTTGGAGGCTTGCACAGTCGTGATTCAGATACTCGACAATCGTTCAAAGCTGTTGATCATAAGCTTTAGTCGATGCTTCGAGCCTTTGCACGCTTGAAGTTAATTGCAGATTCGGATACATGCTGAGCAAGTCTGGTACAAGGTCATGACATGGGCCATGGGGGTGACATCATATCAAGGAACTACGAAGGTCGGCCAGATCGTTTAAGATACTTTTGCCCACCTTGTGGTCCAGTCGGATTTACTTCTTTGACAATCAAGAGAAGATCCACGGACAAGCGATGCGTTGACTTCTTAGTACGTACAAGAGACGAGAAAACAATAGAAAGAAGGAAGTGCAGAATTTCGCACGAGGAATAGTAAAGAGAACAAACATCCTCCGATGAAAGCAACAAAGCTACACGATAAAATGGCCCAGTCATTCTTCTAGAACGACAAGAATCTTTCCTGGGCCTTTGTATATGGGTATAAGTACCCCGTCTCACTCCCACTGATCTTCATCCTCAACTTCTCAGAGAACATTCATACCTCTTCGGACCGGCGAATGGAGCAAGATACGTTCATACAGCCAGGTTCACAGATAGCCTTTGGATACCGGACTAGAACTTCCGCACGATGTGTCAAACGCCGAGTATCTACACAATTCGAGAGAACAGTTAGAAGCACGATTTCGAACGAGAGTGATATATGGGGATGCATCGTTGGAACGAAGAAGAGTCTCCACGGAGCTGCATGGCGATGTCAAGAGTTGGGTTTGCTCCTTGAGATCAGTCGCGATCATACACGCTCATACCTCACGGTTAGATCACAGTGGTGAACATACGTCATGCCACGACTCGAATTCGACTTCACTTCACCTCGACGATTGTCTGTTCATGAGCTCGCTACTTGCAAGCTTGGGTGTAGGTTTGCACGAGGTTTGAGCAAAGCAGACGCCTTGATGGCCACGATAAAGAGCAGTATGAAGTTGCAGTGTGCATTAGGTCCCACAGTGTACAGGCCTACGAGCTGACCTTTGGGCGCCTTGAAGGAGAAAACAATGAGGTACGAGTGCCGTTCATGGCTTCGAGTCACTCGTCCCTCACCACACGTACCGTTGCGGTGAAAGAACACTGTAACTTCAAGACACAGCGAACAGGGATGTATTACGCAAGAATCGGCGCGGCGTTGAGAAAAAGAGCGCACGATGCTTGCAGGATTCTCTGAGAAAGGTCGAACCGTGTACGCAAATTTGAGAACTTCAATGCTACACTGCAGAAGAGCTCAGTTGATAAACCCAAGCACCTGTCACAATATGTTCACAACAGCTCGGCTTCGCATTTGGACATACGAGCAAGATACCATGCTCCTACTGACAGGAAGAGATTCTTACGGGGATGAGACTCATCGAGAGAAGATCTAGAATGAGTTGAACGGTACTCCTGCCAGTTGCTCCTTCCGGCGAAACCATGTGTACGAGGTGCAACAAATGGAGTGTATGATGAACGAGTCGCTACCGTATACCGTGGTTCTACGATGATGTATCTTTGTTCCATGAGGACCCTCAGAAAGGATCCGTCTCACCTGGCCTCCTACGAGTTTGGGGCGAAGAAGAGTTGGAAAAGACAGCCGGACGGGGATGGACTTCGGCCTGCCTTTGACAGAGAAGGCTCGTTCTGCACGGAAAGGTGAGGAGCCCGGTGAGAGACAAGAGGATATCACAATGGACTGTATCCCTTTCGCTCTTCTACTCGTACGCAGACTACGTTTCGATCAGAAGCACACTGACAGTCGATTACAGCACGCTCATTGCTGCTACTTGGTAAGAAGTTGCCGATTCATCACGCTACAAGTTACACCACGCATGAGATCATGGCCGTCAGAAGACCTACTTCTCACGATATCATATGCATGTCAAGAGCCGTTAAGAAGCACTCACGAGTGTTTCCCACTGCTATCATTATCTTTCGGAACGAACGAATCTACCGCACGCGAGAAAGTTGAACGGGGATGTGTGGATGAACCTCGCATTCAGGCCACAGATTCCACGATGCTGTGATCAAGAAGGTTGGCATCGCACATGCACGTACCGTTCGATGCGAGCTCAAGTCAAACCTAACAGCATTCAACGTACGAAGTTTGAACACTGGCAGCAAATGCCCAGCGGGATATGTACACGATGAAGAAGATCGAAATCCGGTGCCATTGCCACGAGAGATATACGAGTTCATTAGTACAACCACGGCAAGAACAACATGTTGCAGCAACAAGGCGCAAGTAGCACTAAATAGTAACTCTCACAAGAGAGCAGATCACGATTCGATAGGGTGGATCATGGTTTCTTACGAGTATGTACGAGTTGAGGAAGCTTGAAGACACATGGGGATGCATTGATGCATGATGGAGCTGAGCGAGTTGATCCAGAGGGTTTTACGATGATATCAAGTTGCTTTCACTTGAGGTACGAGACTTGCAAGCATGGTATCCACCTTGTACAGTGCGCTTGAGCTACATTCATCAACAGAGAAGGTATGAAGAACGAGTGTTTGACATATATACATCCTTAGAAGCCTTATTCGAAGACGTAGACCTGCTACGAGTAAGGAAGAAATTTGCGGAGCTAGCGGAGTACTCGGAGTTTTCACGGGGATGAAGCTCATCGGGAGTGCCCTATTCTGATTGACGAACGGTGGACTTTATAGTTCTCTCAAGCATGTACTTATCACATCCATTCCTCAATATGCATGTGATATTCACGACAGCGACAAGGATAATTGTTCGCATCAGAGACAAAGAGCTTACTTAGTAGTTTATACGCACACTTGAGGAGCTCAATGCTACAAAGTTTATACTTTCGCAAGCACGCTGTTCATGGACATATGCTTCTTTTGATCCACACGAGCAGCACCTCAAGTCGGACCGTTTGACGGACAAGGGTCACAATGGGCAAGTTTCGGCACCGTCTTGAGGTATGAAGCCACTACGAGATCGAGGTTTGTTCAATCATGGATCAACAGAAGCTCTTTGTGGTTGGATCTGTCGTACGCATAAATAAATAATACCTAGGGCTCATGACGCAACATGACACGGGGATGCATCCAGCACAGTGGGGTTTGGAACTGGAGCCATACGACAATGTTAACGAGAAGTACTTCGCATATACAACCAAGTCAACCAAGAAGTATTCATTGACCACAAACTCTATTCGATGCTTGAGTAGAGTACAGCCCTGACATGAGGTGGGAGTAGGTACGAGACACAACGAGAGCTTTTTGACGAGCATCATGCATGCGAGCAGGCTGCAGGATGGCATAGTATTTTACAGCATGGTCAACACCGATGCATCCATCGATGACTTCACGGGGATGGATCTGAAGCATACGAGGGAGCTGGAGTCATGCCGTCAGTTCGACGAGAGATGAGATTGTCAGTTTTTCTTCCTTCCGAAACAATCGCGAGGTTTCCACAAAGCACCCCTCTGATACGAGTTTAGCAGCTATAGCGCTAGTACATAGCATACCATACGTTTGTTCTGTACAAGAAGCTTGCCCGACGTCGTGACGTCCGCATGCTCTACTAATTTAAGGAAAAGAAGCAATGGAAATATGAGCCAGGTTGAACGGAGCTGAACATCTCATGAGCTCACCTCCATGCGGAAGATAGACGAGCGAGAGTTGGACGTTGTACACCAACCAGTCGACGAGCAATCAAGTACGAGATATATTGATAACCACCACGACTATACGTATCTGAGGACAGTTGCAACTCAGCAGACACTGTAGCAGCACCCTACGAAGAGTTTAGATACCGGTAAGAGAAAGCCGAAGAGGCTCTCGTACGTCATTCGCAAATTTGAGATTGCACTCAAGGTTAGGAGTTCTGAGAAGCGTATCTCTCACGTCTTTCTAGTCCCATGATAGATAGGCCTTCAGATAGATTGCCCCATATTGGCCGTAGGTTCCAAACAATGTACACTTTTCTATTCGCAAAATATCATCCTGTAAATCATCAAGACCAATATATCCCAACCCCATTATAAAATGACCAAGAACTCAATTCCCAATACAAACCCGCTCCTCAAGCCCAATATCGTACCATCCAGTCCCAAAAACATAAAAAGCCATAACCCATATCATAAACATCATAAAACATTCCAACACCAAACAAAAGAAACCACAACTCTTTAAACCTCAAACCCCCTCCACCATCACAGATCCATCCTCTCCTTCCCACTCTCCAACTTCCACTCCAACCTTCCCCTCTCCGCCCCAAACCTCACATCATCCTCCAAACTCTTCTTCACATCCACCTTCTCCTCCCCCTCATCCTCATCCTCATAAAACCGCTGAATCTCCCTCAAGCCCTCCCCACCACACGCCCCCTCCAACACCAACACCGAAAAATGGCCTCCCACAACCGGCCGTGCCTTGAAGTTAATCCCCGGGAATCGCCCAGACTCAGTGTCATACAAATCCGTGAACGGCAGATCGACGGGCGTCATGTTGAGCCATTCACCGACAGTATCCACGATCTTCTTGAGGACTTTGGGTGAGGCAATGGCGGCGGCGTAGAATTCCCAGTCGGATTTGGTGTAGAAGTGGCGGACGTCGAGGGGGAGACCGTAGGTTTGGAGGACGTTGAGGTACCATTTGCTTTGGAGGGTGTAGATCTTGGGTGGGAAGAAGGGTTTCTTCTTATCTTTTTCTGTATCCCGGGTCTCGAGGGAACGGACGTCGAAACGGAAGCGGGGAGCTGGTCGGGGTGGTGAGGTCTTGCCGGAGGAGAGGAGGGCAAGGGTTGTGGGTGATTTGGAAGGGTGGTGGAAACAGAGGAGAGCGTCGTTGTAGAGGTTGTAGAGGGTGCCCCAGCTGCCGTACCAGTGATAGGCTAGCTTCGTGTGCGTCTTGTCTCTGCTCAGTGCGAGGTCTTCCCAGATTGGGTAGTATTTATCACTAATCTCTCTGTAGAACTTTGCATCCTTGTGCTCGCCTACAATGGCTGCGAGTTCAGACATTGCTCTGATTCCGACGAGGGCCTTGACGGCCAGGTTGGTTTGGTTGGCGAGTCGGCCGGCAAAATCATCTGTACTGAGTTGATATGCGGGGTATAAGCCGGCGTCGACGAGGTATGAGGTCCAGCGCTTCCAGAGGCCGTAGCGAGAGTCCTTGGTGATCCATTTTCTGGCGGCTTTGACGCCCGAGGCGGTGTCATTCTTTGCGGCACCTTCAGAGATGAGAGCTTGAGCATAGGAGAGAGCCATGATGAGCATGTTGCCGCATTCCTCAACGGGCATTTCCTCGTCCCGGCCATCGGAGTGGCCCGTGGCGTTGGGAAAGTGTGCGCCAAGGTCGTGCATGGAGTATTTGTTTGGGTAAAGACCAGCGTCTTGGTGTTCGAGGAGGGGCTCAAGGAGGTAGGCTAGCCAGGAAGGAGATGCGTAGAGGAAGAATGGAGAAGCTGGGAAAATAACATCAACGGTTTGGAAGTTGCCATTGGAGGAGATCTCTTTGAGAAACAGAAGCGGCGAGTTGGGCGTGCCAGAGAAATATGTTGCACCTAGGACTTGACGAGCAGAGAGGGCAAGTATGCGGGCGTAGGTGGAAGAGACAGTGGATGTGGCGTGGGCGGTCATTTGATTAGAGAAGTCTAGGGCTAGTTTGGAGACACGAGAGTAGTCGTAGTAATGATGCTTGAGCATTGCAAAGTCAGAGGTGTGGTGGAACTTCCAGAGAGGCCGCATTTCGGTCAGACCTCTGGCTGCAGCAAACTGAACGATTGGGTCCTGGGTGAGGGCAATTGTGAACAATGTCCGTGAGATGGTGGGCTCGGATGCGTTCTTTTTGGGCTGGAAATGTTTGCAGAATGCAAAGATTGGCTCCTCGTCTAGGATGGAGCGGAATCGACTCTCAAAACTGTTTTGAAGCACTCCGGAAGCAGCAAACTTCTGACGGATTGCACCAGATACACCAGCCTCATAATCAATGCTCTCGTCGTGCGCCGTGGTAAAGTAGAAGGTTCCCCATTCTGCTCGGTCTCTTCTTTCGGTGAAGAGTTCCTGTTGCTGCTTGGCGACCTTCCAGGTGCGTAGGTTATCCTTGTTGTGCAAATCCCAGTTGATGACCGTCCTGGCATCGTTCGTGAGCCATTCTATGATATCTCTTCGTCAACACTCTTGTCTCAGGAGACGGGTTTTCAGTTTTAACTCACGTCCATTTACATCCACATAGACATCCAGATCCTGGTGTCCCTCCAAGATAACCTCCAGATAAGTAGCTGGCAAGCTCTGCGCTTCAATATCCGTCGGGGTAATCGGGCTGCTAAAGCTTAAAACAACCTTGACTCCCTCAACTGAATAGGTCAAGTTGGTGACTGAAGCATCAAAGTTGGACCCGGTATAGTTGGCAAACTGCAGATTGTATCCACCTTCCTTTCCGTTTCTAAGAGCATCTTGAACGCGGCCAAAGAGTGGATAAACTTGTCGAGTCGAAGGAGAATAGGCCATGGCGCTCATTCCAACCTGTGCCTCTGTTAGTCGAGATCCAAACTGGACTGGTGAGGGGCAAGCGTACATGTGAGCCAGTCCAAAAGATGGGCCATTGCAGCCAGGGCTCAAGCCGGGCATTCTGTTGCCATAATGAGAGGTACGGATTGCGGACAGCGAGCGGGAGAACGTTGGCCTCGAACGGCTTTGCTGTTGTGAAGGGAAGTGCTGTGAAGAAGCTCAAGAGCTGCGCGACGAGAATCACAGCGCTCAACATGGTGCTGCAGTTGTTTCGGTCTTGCAGGAAATGGTGATGGTGATGCCGGTGCAAGAAACTGGCGACCGCTTCTGTCCTCCAAATGTCAGCGAGAACTCAGCGTTAAAGTGTCGACAAAAGCAACATCAGGAATCAGGAAGCCTGTTCAACTGATCCTGCCTTGGAAGCTGCGGGGTCCATGTCGATCGCAGCTCCTCCACTCTCGACGTCTCAAATGTCCAGGGGTTGAGCGTCAGATCTCAGGACACCAGCAAAAAGAATCGCAAAGCGACAAACAAAACAGCTATTCAAGGTCGCCTTACCTTTAGAAGTCTCTCTCCACCTTTGCGAGCTCAAAGAACAAGTGCCCTCCTCGAGTGGACTTTTTCTTCCAACAACACGCAATATCTCGAGATCTCGTCGTCAGTCAACGCAGGGCGATAGTATGTCGTACAACCGGGCACCTCTTCTTCACCACTGACACTCCGCCGCTTCTTCAGCAAATGACAAGGAAGATGGAGAAGAAGAAGTAAGAGAAGCTGCACTCACAGACAATAGAATCACCCAACCTTAAGTATCCCCATGACATCGGCCTGCTGTACCTCAAGCATCGCCAACCACGCGCCATCGGTCGTGTCCGCCTTCACTGTCTTCCCCACACTCTGGCGGAACGCACCAGTCCCATCTCAGTTCCTTGATGACACTAGGCGGTGGATGAGCTAGACATCCATGTGATAGAATAGGCTAGGCTGGTAAGTGGAGCCCAAAGTGTGTTCTGAAAAAAGTTCGATGTGTCGGGCGAGGAGGGCGTGTGATCTTTGGTGGTTGACGTTGTGTGGGTTTGTGTATCCGAGTCGGAAAGGAGCTCTTAGAAACGGCCCCGCTTAGTCAAAGAGAAGCACGGGGCGTCGGACCACTTGGGATCGGCTTCGGCAAGAGCAAGCGAATGGAAAGTAAAGAGCGGGGATTTTTAACTCAGGAGCAGTGCGACCGTGCTGTGTGATTATTTTCGTCTCTTTGAACTTTGCTGAGTGTGCAAACGAATATTACCATTCTCAGGAAGAGGTTGGATCTTGGAAACACATGGTCTTCCCGAGGAAGCGCGAGAGCACCACACTGGGGTAAAGTCAAGAACTGATGTAGGCACAGGTTTATCCAACTATTACTACATTAATTTACTCGTAAGTAGCAAATGTGCCTTACCTACAGCATCTCAATCAACTCAAAAAGTGATCTATATACCATGAACCCGAAAACAGCCCATCAACGACATTTATAACACAAAAAGTTCGATGCAAAACCCAAAGGAGTATCCAAAACCAAAGCCCGCATACTATACTACAAAGAAGAATTGATAATAATACAAAAGAAAAAGGTACGGGAAAGACATGAATACTATGAGATCAACCTTTGAACTCAGTGCAAAGTAATCGACATAAACCTCCGTTTCTCACAGCTTTGTACAAGTTCGCCTATGCCAATCAGAGCCGTGACCCTAACTGGCAAAGGTATTCGTTCGTCCCATCAAGCCATCCACTGGCGACTCCATGTCATAACGCCCAGAAAGATCAATATTGAAAGGCGCGAACCATTGGGTTCCATTGGCAAGACCATCACTTTCAAACATGCCGTTGTCCATGTTCATAGACTGCATCTCAAAGCCCCACGGGACATTCGTGGGTGATGCCACAGCCCCGGCTGGGCTCATAATGTTCTGCGGTTGTGTTGATACGGCAAATGGTCGAGAATAGTTGTTGTACAGGAAAGCCTGAGATGGTAGAAAAGCGGGATCTTGTTGTGGGATAGGCTGTGAGAATTGGGGCTGGCCCTGTTGCTGCTGAGGTTGTGAGGTTGCTTGCATAGGCATTGTCGGTATTGACTGTGGCTGACTGAGACCGTATTCTGGTTGGTTGAGTGACGAAGGTGAAGGGGCCGACATCGAAGGATCGTTGAGCAACTGTGCACTGAAAGGTTGCGGCAATGGAATCAAAGAGCGTTGTCCGTTAGTGGTAATCAGGCTGAGCGATTCCTTCCTTTGCTCAGGCGATTCCTTTTGCTTCTTTCCTGGATTATGTCCATTCTTGTTAATGATTGTGCGGCCATTGGCGCCCATGACCGGTGAGTGTTTCGAGAAGAATCCATCGGCTGTGGTCAAATTGGATCTCAATCCCAGTGTCGCATCCTCCATCTCAGAACGCAATCTTGCTTCTTCGGCTTCCTCCTCAGGCGACTTGACACCCTTGGGATACTTCTGGAACCAATCACCATATTGTGCAATGCGCTTGGGTGCACCGGCCGGAGTCTGTCCGCTTTGATAGGCATTAGAGCATTCCGTGTACTGTTTTCGAAGACCATCGGTAAGGAAACCCAAGAACCCCCAATATCGACTCATGGTACCCAAATATCGAAGGTTGATGCCAAGATAGCGTTTCGCAAGGTCCCTCGTGGCCTTGTCTGGAGCAAATGCTCTCACAACGTGCACAGTGGCTGATGTGAAAGCACAGTAGCCCATAAACGGTGCCACCAAGGTGTAGTTCTTTTCCTGAGCCTTCGCCAAAAGCTGAGAGATGTATTCGGCGGCATCAATGGCAATCTGCGCGGAAGAAGAGAGGAATTCTGGAGGTGGCGGTGAGTCCTCGGGAAATATCGAAGGGTTCTGAGGGAAGGAGAATCGATGAAGAAAGAGCAGAATCTGTTGATAGCCAATATGCATGAACAAAAATTGACAGCCCATCTTCTCTGCTGTATGTGCCAGCAAGTTTTCTTCGTTGTAACGCAAGTTGGCGGGAAGCTCTTCTGCCAATTTCTGGGTATTTCGAACCAGCTCGGCGAATTGCGAATCAGGCTCCCAAGGTCGTTTCTCATCTTTGTCCTTTCCACCCTACTAACACATTAGCCATCTCATTCCTACTCGGCCGCCACGGATGGACACTTACCAAATTCAAATACTTGATAACTTTTCCAAACTGTGCCACAACCTTCACCATATAGGCAGCGACATTCATGTTCTCCTTTGCGGTGATAGCAAGCTCAGGATTCGTCTTTGCTCCTTTGGTTGTTCCATCGAGATTTTCGGTGATGGCGGGGATGTCCAACTCCAAGTTCTTGTCTGAGTTTGGTAATTGGACCTCGATGTCAAAGGCTTGGATGACAGGTGGGCGGGCGGTGCCAGAGGAATTAAACCGATCCATCACAAAGCAAGCCCACATAACTCTGCGTCGAAGCTCCCGGTCCGTGAATGAGACGTAGGGGATCTTTGGATCGTCGGATTTCGTGCCGAGAGGATTATCGTCTTGTTCCTTGTGGAGTTGCAAAGCAAAAGCCATACGAGTAGCCATTCCTCCTAGGGCCCAACTGCGGCCTCCTTGACATGTTCCGAGGTGATGCAATCCCAAGAGAAGACAGGCAGTAAGGCTAGTGAGCGTAGGATCGTCGTAGTGTTTGAGGACGATTCTCTCGGCTTCCTGTGCCCATACTTCGCCAGCAAGATAGGACGGGTTGTGTCGAACGAGGGGATGCTTCGAAAACCTGGCAGAAACGGCACAGACTGCTAGAATGAGAACCGGTGGGACAAGGTTGGCTCTATGAGGAAGATCAGCAAGTAGTTCTGGGGCAAATAAGAGGCAGAGTTCGCGCACCTTAACCGACGCAAGAAAGAGGGCTTGTGAAGGAGGAAGTAGGCCTGTCCGTAAACGTAATCGAAATAAACCTCCGTCAGATGCTCCTGCACCTCTTTTGACGGCAAAATACTCCAGCCTTCATTCTCCGCTGATGCAGCACTCGGTTTTCCGGGATTCTCCGCAGGTGGCTTTGTCTCGGCAGGTAGTTCATTTCTCGAAGGCTGCGACGCCCAAGCATCTAGTTCAGCATCACCGAAGGCCACATATGAGCTTCGCTTGTTGCCACCTCTTTGTGTTGTCTGATGGGTAGGCGTTGGCTTAGCGACAGATCTTCCTGTTGTAGCGAGCATTCCCCCGACTTCCTCTCTTGGGATGTGTTTGATCAATTGGTCTTCCATCCGCTTCAATCTTCGGTCAATCATCGTCATGTAATCGACTCTTGACGAGACTGCTTTCCGAGCGGCTTGCTTGTACACGCAAGGCGTCCTGGAGCGTAAACAGTGAGCGCACGATGGCTTTTCTCCAGAACACTTGATCTTCTTTCTTCGGCAGCTGATACAAGCGAGGGGCAGCCGTTTCCTCTCCTTCCCGGCCTTTGGTTGATCAGCTACGGATGGTCCAAAATGGCTGAATTGCTTTACCTTTGTTTTTGTGTCGCTCCAGATGCGACCAGAGAGATGTCCACTATGGTCCATGGTGACGTCTTCACTGTTGGACATATTTGAAGACTCGCTGTAGTTCTGGCCTCCGGGATTCATGGAATTGGGGAAGGAGTTCAACGAGGGGTAGTTGAATGCGGGGGTGTCGGCCGGGCTACCAACGTAGCCTGGGTCGTTTCCCGTTAATGGCATTGGGTTTCCGTTCTGCATACGAGGACCGGATTGATCTGTGATTGGGTTGTATGCGGTAGGTATCGAGGCGATACCGATGCTCCCTGATTGGCTTGTGGTGATGATGTTGTTTGCAGCGTCTGAGCTTCGTTCTACCATGCCAAAAGCCTTCCCGCGGTGGAGATGGCGAGTACTTTACAGTTGAGTGGCTCCGATAACTAGAGTTTGAGCAGCTTCGGTTGGCGGATCTGGCATGCTACGGCGTCCAAGAACTTGCCCCTCCGCCAGTCGAGATGTGTCAGATTGACTCGACAAGGAAATGGTCCTCCGCTGAATGTCCCTGACAGTTCCTCCAATAGGTTCCCCTTCAACGGTCGTCAAACAGTTTGTGCAACTGTCCGTGTCGTATTGAAGATTTGCTAGCGCTGGATGAAGGCAGAAACGACGTAATGGCGATCGATCTGTTCTTCGGTGTCGAGGAGGCTGAAGTATCGCGAGGAAGAAGGGAAAGTGAAGTAATCGGCAACGGAAGAGGTGCGAGAGATGTAGAGTTCAGGAGAAGAGATGGTGGGAGGAATTGGTTGCTCAAGGGTTTGTGAGCGTTATAGCCGAGAGGGTTCAACTGCTGCAGTCGGACTGAATACCAAGCCGTAAAGGTATCAGAATTGAACTCGAGCGTAACTTCGTGTTGGAGGCGGATATCTCGAACGATGTTTTGGAGAAGAACAGAAAAGGCAAAGAGGGAGAGAGAGAGAGAGAGAGAAAGAGAGTCAGATATGTGAGAGGCGTTGCAAAATTGGTGTGGTCTAGCCGAGCACTAAGTTCGACGCAGAAGTTCTTTGGAACGACACAAACCTGGACTGAGATAGCTTGATGATGGCGATTCTTAGTCATTCTACGCTATTAACCAGGCCTATCGTTACCCAAAGGCTATCAGAATTCCGTTAAACCAAGGTTAAAGCGGCCCGTCTTGGTGTGCATCCTTGGTTAAACCGGCCCTAAACCACTCTCCGTGCAATGTGCATCATGAAAGGGTTTTAGTTTCAGAACATCATCCTTGACCGTCACCGCATGTCTAGACCCGTATGTACAGACCCTTCGTATGTTCAAATACTTACCATCGGTGTCCCGGAGCCGTTTTGGCATCAGAGTCCAAGCAGTGCGTCAACTTTGGAAGTTGGCCAGGGTCAGTACAAATCACAGTTAACTTGTCCAACCACAACGAGTGGACGGACATCAATGTCTTGACGTTTTCATGATGCACACAAAGCTCCTCCTCGCCACACTTTATCGAACCCCCTTCCAACCTCGTCTTTAGCCCCAATTACGAGATTTATCCTTCGAATTCTCCACATCAGATGTGCTGCCCGTACATACTCGTATGTACATAATTGTCCCTTACTAAGGCCTTGCAAATGCACTTCTTATTACAATGTGCTTGCTTCTGAGCATGGACAATATTTCCTCGACAATGTTATTTGTGAGGTAAGTCGAGCGTCGAGCGTTCAGGTATGAGGACTACAAAGGAACTAACTGCAGATAGGCCGTACGGGATGGGCAAAGGTCAAATCCACCAACCAAAGCTCAATGATATAACTTTATCCCGTCATCAGTTCATGGATAACATGTAGAAGTACATATACCGGCGCTTGGCTCTCTGCTGCCTAGCAGGTCTCGAGCATTCGCTGGTAAGGCTTAAAGGTGCTTATTACTATGTACCAGTACATACTTGTACATGCAAATTCCATAGGTGCCAGTAAAGTACATATGTCTACTTATATCTGTGTACTTGTACAATTTAGGTCCAGCTACCACGCAAACTTCGGCCTAGGATACGTACAGCACTGGTATGCAATCCAAAAACGTCAAAGGAGGACAAGAAAACATGGCAAAATTTGGGCCTTTTTCGTAATTTCGGAAGTTTTCGAGAGCGTGGGATTGACATGAATCCCCCGGCCCGGCATACTCCGTAATTGCCTTCAGGCCGAACGACCGCCACGGAGAACAACAATCGACCGAGCTCCTGGATGCAGACGGCCACCAAGCAATCATCCTCACCAAACGTTGCAAACAATGTCAACATCTGAGATGGATTCTCTATTCAACCAACGACAATCGTATGAATTCAAATTCAAAGCACGTGCTGTTTTATGTCCTCAAAGTGGGATGTCCGCGCGAGGCTCGTACGAATCGTGCGCTAGTTCCAGAGGTCGATTTGACTTGCAAGCGGACGCCGCTCTCACAGACGTTCTTAGTCCAAGTCTGAGACACATGCCTTTAATCAATTTGGCGGCTCTATCAACTCCCTTCATGGCTAGGTTTGTATCGGTCCCTTTCTTAGTGCTTAATTCTTGCTAATATATCGTACAGTAAGAGGAACGGTGACGTATAGGTACGTTATAGCTTCCGAATATGTTGGTACATACTTAGTACCTATCCATCGACATCATCCACAAAGCCTCAGTCAACATGTCGCATCACTCCTCAGTTGCACTTCATCTCCCTGAAAGTTCTGATGCTGGAAGAAAGGTCCAGAATAAGCTTTGGCGCCTCGCATCAGCATTTCCCTGCACCAGAGATATCTTACTCGTCTGATCTCGATCCAACACGACGAGCTGTATCCCGCAGAAATTCCACCCCGCCGCCGAGGGGGGGGGCTCTACAGAGCCACGCTAGTGGTAGATTAAAAGGGGCTCTAGTGGTACCCCCCAACGAAATTTCGTTGCCCATCAACGAAATTTCGCTTCCCCACCACCCCATCAAAATTTATTCTGCGCCACGGTCACGGCGCTTCGACAACGAACATGAAGCGCCGTGACCGTGCGGTCGCAAAATCTCCTCCAGTGTAGTGCGCGCACCTCTATCGTCCCGATTCACCACCCTCCCTTACAGTACCATAC
Organism: Ascobolus immersus RN42; assembly: GCA_003788565.2. Classification (NCBI taxonomy): domain Eukaryota; kingdom Fungi; phylum Ascomycota; class Pezizomycetes; order Pezizales; family Ascobolaceae; genus Ascobolus; species Ascobolus immersus. The sequence continues at coordinate 308,636 of ML119691.1, forward strand.
AGAGCCAATTTGAAGCAGCTCAGCTAGAAAAGGCAGTACGGGCTGCGCGCTTCGCAGTGAGCAAAAAGCTACCCGCGAAGCAAGCATAGAATCGGCATAATTCAACTGCAATGGCGAAGATAGTGCACGTAAAGAGGACAAGCGACCTAGCTGTGTGAGGGAGCCTAGTTCGCGTGGAGCACCTTGAGCCGCCCTGGGCCGTCCTAACAGTGCCCCATGTCCCTCAACATGCCTAAGGCAGTTTCACACCCCTAAAGCGGTTTAAGCTGGGCTTAGCGCCAGCATCACACACCGTGCCTGTTGCCCAGCTACGCTAAAATGCCTAAGGCATCTCAACGTCCGTCGAGGTGCCGGACAGCTCCGCAGAGACCTGGACGGGCGTGCGATGCCTCACGCTCCCCAACGCACCGTTACTTATATCATATCCTTCTACAGAATTCCAATTGAAACTCCGCTAGGCCACCCCCCTAACTTCCGTTGAACGAGTATCCCAGGTCCGGTTTCAGCGTAGCATTAGGCGGCGCCGGACCACCCAGCGGCAGATCACCCAGCCACCCAGCCTCCCAGTCACCCAGTCACCCAGTGCTTGGCACCCCACTTCAACATTGCGCACGCTTGGCACCTCCGCACCCCCGCTCTCCCATAACCCCGCACTCTTCATCCGAACCATTGCACACCACCACCCTTTATAATTATTACCTTCCCACCTCGACACCACCCAAAACACAAGCACATCTCCGCCGCCCTCACATATTCAACCCTATCCTATCTTAACCAGCCAGATGGAAGTCGACCCAGCACTACGAAACCGAATCAAAACTACAATTGAGCTTCTCTACAAGTCGCGAACTCAAATAGGTGGGATTGCTATGTTGCTACCCCGACGTACGCAGGCTGTCAGGTCTAACAAATAAACTAGCGTTCCACACAAGCACGTTGAAGCAGTGCGCGGATGATGCTCAGGCTGAGGCGGATGAGCAATTGGCCTTTTACGCGGGCACTGAGAGTATGCGTAAGTACTTAAGCCATCCATACAACAAACGATTTAACTATGCTTTCATTTCGTACATAAGCAGTACTAACTTTTATATTGCAGGTCAAGAAGTTCTCGAGAAATTGATAGAGGAGAACAGAGCCCGTGGACCTGTTCCCTCCCATGACTTATATCGTTACATACGGGTGGAGACGTACTTCGAAAACGTCAGAACCAAGTACAAGAAGGAGTGCGAAGAGCGGGCCGCCCTTCGTGAACAGATTATTGGCATATCAACCACCATGCTTGTGGTAGAGGAGACTTGCATTGTGAGGTTTACGGCTGAGTTGAAAGAGCTTCTTCGTCTCGCCGGGTTTCTCGTCGACGCCTAACGGTCGTGGACTTAATGTTTATTCACTTTCATTCCGTCAATTCTGTTTAAGTATGCGAGTAATCCCAGGGTGTATCGTTAGCCGCAACAGTCGCTGTACGTTTTGGTGCCATACCAACCAACCAGTCACCCAGTGCTTGGCTCCTGTGCAAGCCACCCAGGCACCCAGTGCTTGGCTCCTGTGCAAGCCACCCAGGCACCCAGTGCTTGGCTCCTGTGCAAGCCACCCAGTCACCCAGTGCTTGGCTCCTGCGCAAGCCACCCAGTCACCCAGTGCTTGGCTCCTGCGCAAGCCACCCAATCACCCAGTGCTTGGCCTGTTCTTCCAGCTTCCCAGCGGACTACTTTGTGCATGATAGGAGCAAAGCGGGGATATAAGACTTAATTACCATTGAGCGCATCCACCTATCTACGTAACGTGAGTAGATAGTAATTATGTTCACACTTCAGTTAGAGCCGTGGGCTCAGTATGGACCCAACGGACAGCCAAGCATCCCATCCTATGCGCCATCCAATGTGCGATCCAACAGCCAAACCAATGAGAACGCCAGTAAATCTCCCAATCACCCATTATCCAATGGAACGCCCAATGTCCGGCCCAGTGAAAGCCCAAGTACAATAGCGAATGGCATAACCGAGTCACTACCGGTCCCCATACCTCAATCCAGCGGCGTACGTGTTGTGGCAGGAGCAATCTTGCCAACACGGACAGCAACAGCCATGGAGCGCGTCGTGTACTATCAATCTAGAGAGGATCAGCAACTGGCACCTTCTGAGAGTATGAGTCTGCGAATGCAATGCGTACTTTCGGCGAGCTCGGCGTGAGTGCGGAAGGGGCAGTCGACAAAGTTGAGGGTGCTGATCCCCGTCTGGACTCGGAGGTAATGGGCACAAGGGCACTGGGAGATTGTAGAATGATTGGACGACTGGCGAATGCTATGGGCATTCCGGGCATCCAAATTCCAGAAGTATGGCCTCCTGGGACAGGCGGCGGAGGTTGCTTGACAATGGTTCGGACAATGTGAGGTTCACCGTCGTCGTCGGAAGGACTGCGAAGGGGTAGGAAATCAGACGGCAAGAGAAAACGCCGTCTCCATGCCCGCGCTGATGGATAATCGGAACGCATGGAAAGCAAGTAATAGTAAAGTTATACTGGAAAGATGTGAAAGCAGGAAGACTCGAGTTCAAAACCAGAAATATGTAGAGTGACAGTAGTGGGGTTAGTACCGCCAAGCAGAGCGAGGCGTGGCGCGCTACGAACAGCAACGGCTAAACTAACTAGATACAGCATAGTTAGGAAGCTTTAGATGCATGTCGACTCTGCACATCTGTTCAGATCCTATCGTGCACCGTCCGACCTCTCCTCATCGAAAGCTCACCGTCTTTTTGATACCACAGGACGTCTGATATACTCGATTTCAGTCACCGGAAGCTCAAAATGGGGAACGGCAGAAAGCGAAAGACGAATCCTACCACCAGTACTATGCTTGGGTCCCCGCGTAAAGTTCGTGGTACCGCAGTCGTCCATACCCAGAACATGAACGGGAGGACGGAGGCACGTATGCAACGTATCGAGCGACCCAATGTATATAGTATGTTTGGTCTTCCGAATCCCGTACCTCCCCCACCACCTCTGTTCCCGAACCCAACTGCGGCTGCACATGACGGGCCTACATGGCGCGATGCTGCAACACCCGACTTTCCTGATCCACCGGACCTAGGACCAGATAACGATGAAAGACCGCGTAGGCGGCCAGGGCTTGGTGAGATCTTTAAGCTCAGAGATGATAGGACTGGGCAGTCGGCCAACACGATGGAAAAGGAAGCAATGGACACAGCTCGCATGGTACGATTACTCGCCGAAGCGTACGCAAAGGGAAAGATGAACTGCCATCGAGAGGGCATGTGCAAAACAGCGGACGTGGAGGTATATTGTATCGGGTTACTAGGTGAGCTTTCCAATTCCCGATCTATAGCAGACCGCGATACATAAATACTAGTACACCCATTAGAGAATTCCCGGGCTAACATTCAATTGCTTCTTCTGCAACTTAAGAGTCGGATTACAGAACTTTCACCAAATGCTCATGCAGGCACTGGCATGGCATTTTGATCGAAAACGGATACTTTCCATCACGGGCTGGGTTTAATGTGAGGACCGCGATTTCACTGGACTTGCTAGATCTGCATCAGGCTCAGTCAACATTCGGGGCCTTTTCGAAGCTCGGTTTCGCAAGAGCATTCCAAGAATACCACTATCAAAAACTACGTACTCTGCGATCCTCCATGCGGAACTATCCCGACGCCTTTCGAAAGTGTGTCCCCTTCTGGATTCGTACTCGACTTGCAAGGGATGCTATAATAGAAGGTGCATTGAACGCTGCTGTTCCAGACGATATGGCTCCCGCATACCAAGCTGCAATAGCGGATGTCGTGGACCGTGCAGCGGCAATCGATGGTATACCGAAAGGGAAGAGGCTTCGATTCAAAACCGGATCCTTAGTGGCACTTTGCCCATCTTGCTTCTACCGGGTTTCCGACGACGACAAAAGCGTTACTTCAGTTGGCATTGATGGCAACTTTCAACTCTCACGGCTCAGAGCAGCAGGTGGGAGCACACGAGAAAAGTACAAACCATGTAAATTTTTCACACAAACTGAGGATGAACGAAACGCTGTCAACAAATCAGGCCCAGAGAGGGACGGCGGTAACTGCAGTCACAACTTTCGAGCGACGACAAAACCTCACTCGATGGCAGCATTCGATGAAACTGGTCTCATATCCGTAGTGTGCAGGTTTGGGATTTATTGATCTCTCGGCGTAACTTGGATACTAATACACAGTTTTAGGCACGATATACCTCTACGATACTTAAACATGTATGCCGGAGAGCGGCTTGGATGGATTGTATTTACACTTGAGTCATTTGTTAATTTACTCAAGGAAGAGGTAGGAGAACAAGACGTCATCGTAATGTACGATATCGCTTGTCAGTTTGGGCCACATCTGACAAAACACCGACCGGAGCTTCTTGAATACATACGAGTAGCTGTCAACAAATTTCACGGATTCGCCCACGAATACCGTTGTTCCCAACTTTGGGGTGCGCTACAGACGAAGGACCTCGGAGACTCAGACGGCGAGGGGACCGAGCGAGTGTGGGCACTACTGAGAGTTCTGGTTTCTTCAGGGTACCTCCACTGGCACGCATTACATGCTCGTAATACTAACTGGGTAATGCATAGACGGGATTCAAGTGCAGCAAATCGCCTGATATTCCTCGATAACCTCTCACTTGCCATTGCGAAGCGAAAACGACTTGGAATTGCGCCACTTTGGGCTCGACGTCTAAAGAGAATCAAACGTTTATTAAACGAACACTCTGAAGGCTTGAAGGCAATTATAGGCAAAACGCTTAAAGACAATGTGGGTAACGGGATCGTCATTACAGAAGACCTCCTACGTCGTGAGCATAAAGCACAGCAGGCGTACTTTGCTAGGAAACCAGTGCCAACCGTGGAAGCGCATGCCGCAATATACAACGCATTTAAAGCTGAACGCCAGCTGAAAGAGGATATAAAGCGGATTGAGGACAATCCAGGATTGGTTGAAGGCTCGCCAGCTTACCTGCGCGCGATGGAAGAGATAACTAGGGATGGTGATCTCGCCTCAAAGGTTGACGCCACCAATGCAGCGTTAGCTGAGGCAGGACAAGAGCGAGGAGAATGGGATGAGGGGACAGAAAAGTGGAGGACAGCGGAGCTTCTCAACGGTCCCGAGAAGAAACTCTACGAGAAGCTTTTAGCGAAACGGGAAGCATTGGAAGCGTTACGGCAAGCTACGACAGACGACGAAAAGCAAACTGCTGATGATAAACTGAGAGCGGCCACCCGTGTGGCTAACGCAACGTTTGTCGAGCTAGGGATATCAGCTTCCCATCCAGACTGGAACTTGGATACCGGCGTCCTATTTCACCGATTTCATAACTTCGACAACGTGGCGAAACTCCGGAGCTTATACCTTCGTCTGCTCCAGTCATCAACCCAGCGAACATTAGAGTACCGCGATCTGAGGGCGAAGGTTAGAGGGCAGAAGGAAGCAGAAAGGATTTTCAAGTCAATTCAAACCCGCAGTAAGCCGATGGCCGGCTGGGTTGCCAGTTTTAACAAGATTGCCGCATCATTGAAGCTACCAGACAATCTTACCATCCCCGAGCTTACAGTCGAAGCTTTCCAAGGTATCGATCCAGATGATGCACCGGACCCAGAAGCAGAAAAGGCTCGCGACGCCGTAATTGCATTCCAGATTGTCCAATCGGCCATCCTTGATAACGTCGCTACGCCCGTCGATCTTTGGGCACATCACAGAGATATTCGGCTTGGTATCACCCACCGACTTCGGCTCGATCGTCTAACCGAAGAAGTAACACTCATCCGAAAGGAATGGCGACGGAACATCTGTTACACCCGGAACGTTGGCCGGTTCCTTACCGAGCTCCTCATCCCGCAAAGCACGTTAGAAGAATATAGAGCGGCCATATGTGCAATGCTCTGGGATGAGGTGTTCGGGATGTTTGAAATTATTCGCGCTTATAGGTTCACAGAGAAGGAGCTTGATCGTGTTTTGCGCAACGAGACGGTTAGGGGGGATGGGCGTTTTTTGGAAGCGGGGGATCTCGAGATTCTCGAAATATGGGATCTCGAGCAGATTACAAACAGGGCGGTTCAGGTATGTCAAGCCCATAAAGTCACACGTCAGGGCGTTGGCATTGAATACAACCATGGAAAACTGGAACGGCTTTTTGGGATTGGTCGTGAGGCTCCCGGGGCTGGGGCTGGAGCTGGAGCTGGAGCTGGAGCTAGGGCGGACGACGACGAGACTGAGTTTAACCGTTTCATGCGAGAGCTTAAACTAGAAGACGAAAGAGATCAAGAACGGCAGAGAGCTGAAGGAGAGGGTCGACTAGGTTTTGGAGATATTCGAGACGACGGGTTGGCAGATAACATTATGGGGGATTTGGCGGGTATGGCACAAAAACAGGAGGATCAAGAATAGTATTACAAATATAATGCCTGTATTTCGCACCTCTAAGTTATAGGCTTTTTATACAAGACCTGAAAAGACCAATATGCAATGCATGCCAGAGTAGTCCAGTCTCCCGGTCTTCCAGTGGTGCTGTGCTTTGCGCCTGGCCTATCTCCCAGTCACCCAGTGCTCGGCACCCGGCCACCCAGGCACCCAGTGCTTGGCGATGAGCCACCCAGGCACCCAGTGCTTGGCAGTGAACCACCCAGTCACCCAGTGCTTGGCTCACATCCGCAGCTACGAAGTGAATCCCAGGACAGAAATCAAACAATACGGGTCGACGACTGACATCTGAGCTTCCGGTTATATTTTGCATGTTTATCCACCGATAGTTTAACCTACTTAGGAACTCAAAGAAAGAAAGCATAAAGATGCAACACGCGAGCTCGGTACTATATGTAAGTATATAGGACATGTGAGAATGAAACGAACTAAGAGACAAATATCTAAACGCCAGTGAAAGGATAGAGCAGAGACCGGTCTTCAAAGTGTTTGCTCAGAGGACTTGTCACAGCGGCATGCATCATAGTCAACTCATAGGCAGACGCTGGTGTGCAAACAGGAGCCTCGAAATCCTCCCACTGCAGCTGGCCAACGTCATCCAATTTTTCGATGGCCTGGAATGCAGCAACGTCGTCTTTCAGTTGCTTCAGTTGCTCAGGCAAGAAGGTGTTGGTAGCCCCCCTCCATTCCTCCTTAGCTTCATTCACATCTCCGAACCATTCGACTTTGTAAAAGGTAGCCAGCCTTTCCCATCCTTGAACAGGAAACTCATCAACAGCTCGCTTTGTCGCTGGATAAGCACCGGGCTTGGGGCAACGGCCTCGCGTTACTTCGCACGGTGGCCGGATTGGGTCATCGGGACCAATTCGAGCATTGTAGGCAGCATTTCTGTTATTCCGACGCCTACATTTAGAGTGTTAGTTGTAGTCCCTTACACAACCATACTCCTCTGCATATGTACTAACGTGTTACTGACGACCCTACGAATGAGAGCCGGTGTCCAGTTGCGAGAAGCCGTGCGGCTTGCCCATCCTCCCTTATGTTGCTGTCGCCATGTCTTCTTACCTCTCGAGGCGAGATATTGGACAGAAAAGCGAGTTCTGGATGCACGCTTAAGCTTCCCGCCTGACCAAGATGCGGTTTTCATTCTCAACTGTAGAATCGATGGTCAGGATGTGCAGTATATGTATAGTGAGAGGTAAACGTACCAGTCGCCCGATTAATGTGAAGCGGGGGAGGAAGGTGTCTTAACAGTTGCGCTGTGTGTGGAGAGATGCAATAGGAAACACCGACTGTGAAATCTCAATCCCGTAAGCAGTGGTGATATTCGATCTGTGAAGACTACGTGGAGCTGAGCGAGGGGCAAGTATGCATGTTTGCTCGTCGAGCTCCTATGAGATAATCATGTCTTACCGTTCCGCACCTCTTTATCGGGAGTATGCATAAATGGCCGGAATAGGAGAGGCTACCCGATGTCTGTGTACTTCCCGCTCAGGTAGGCTGCTCGAGACAACGCATGCAAGCTGTTTGACAGTAAATGCGCAGAACACGAAGAAGCACTCCAAGAAGTGGGGTCTGGACGTCAAACAATGTTACAGATTCGCCCAAATTAAGGATGTAGAAATCCGGATAGGCACGTTCAACATCACATTGCAAGTGGAGCGACACTTCTACAGGTAATGGATCCACAGTTAGAACGACAGACTAGCCCAAAGCAACAAAATGTATTCAAGGTACAGCTACTATGCGAAGTATGTAGCTACCAATCCAGACCCTAGTACCTGACACTACACGAGGCTATCGTTGTCAAAAGACCCATCCCTCATGCGAACCCTAAGCTCCCTACAAAACAACCTGCGGAAGTCTCCCAAAAAGTGCACACCCCTGTAGCTAATGCCCAGGAAATCGAAGAGCAACCTAAAATCTCCACAAGTCATCCTTTCAAGGACACGAGCGCTCCTTGGGACGAGACCCAGCATCATATCAACGTCGTTGGAGACGGGGGCGACACCATCGACCGAACGGACAAGCATTCTGAAGCGTTTGGTTTCTCCATCGACATCCTCGATCTCTTCGTTGTGCAAGACAACGCTATAGTTGTAACAACTAGGCAACGTCAGCTTGTCGTCTCAGGAAGGGGAAAGGCGAATACGTACAGGTTACGCCAGTTGAATTTCATAAGATAGTCGAGGTCGGATAGATCGGCATCTTCGTCATGGCGAATGGGACGAGCACGGGTTTGGATGTTGACGGACATTGTGGGTTGGGCTAAAGGCGTGTGTCAGTGCTTGAGCAGGGTGTATTAGGCGTATGTAGGTACTGACAGGGCAAGGGCAGTGTGCTTTCTGTAATGCATATTAGCGATCAACGGTCTCTGCAAGGCATAAAGGGCAAAACCATATGTGGGGACTTACACGAATGCGAATGTTGAAAAGATAGGGCAATCGAATGGGAATTGAGTCGAGAGTGTAGGTGGAAGAAGTGACGAGCTCTTTAGTGGAGGGGATGGCCGAGTCTTAATACTGTGCATTCTCGAGCAAATTCCCCGAGTCGCAGCAGGAATGTAGCAAACACCTCCTCCACCTCGCCTCCACCTCGCCTCCACCTCGAAGCACCGGATGCAGACATGCGATAGAGCCTCGAAACCTTTCTTTATCTGCAGGCTTCCGTGATGACCGATGAGCCGATTTTGCCAGTCCATCATGCAAGGGCTTCTGCCGAAGAGCCGATCAATTTGCTTCCTTTGTCTCGTTTCGATTTGGGTATCTCGTCAGATGACAGCAAGCAAATAGCGTGTCCGACTATGCCTTCCCTTTCCGGCAAAAGAATCTATACGGTACTTGGGATATACAAACATGCATGATTTAGTTACAGACTCAATACATTAAGTAAATTCCGTACTGGTGATATCGCTGACTTCACCTGATTCTCCTACAGAGGAATGAGCTGAGGAATGAGCTTTTATTACCCCAACACGTTTGCTAGGATTTCAGAATGCCGCATGCAAGGGGTAACCAGATATGAGGAATTTCTCGAAACATGGATGACATTATATAGATCCGGGATACAAAATGAGAGGGGCGGACGGTACTAGCAGACAGACGCGGTAGGTAGTTCACCACCCGGATCGCAGTATCCTCCCCGTACTATTACAGTGCACAACCTTACCGTTCTCCTCGCCCCTAGAAATAAACTTCTCATATTGCATCCTTGGATAACCGTACGGCTGTCCAACCCTCATTCCTTCAGAACCCACTTCTCCTGATATAGCGTTTCTGGACTCCCAATACCAGTGTCTGCAAATCCGGCACCCAGACTCGGGATTATCAGCACTGGGTAACTGGGTGGCTTGCACCGGCGCCAAGCACTGGGTGATTGGGTGCACCGGCGCCAAGCACTGGGTGACTGGGTGGCTTGCGCAGGAGCCAAGCACTGGGTGACTGGGTGGCTTGCGCAGGAGCCAAGCACTGGGTGCCTGGTTGGATTTCTTAGGATCGTCTCGGCAAAGTAAGCATGCAACAAAAGGCTACTTTAGATCGAACTGGCGAGGCTTAATAGTAGCACCATCTTGTGCAATCCAAACCTGCCAGCTGTGACACTGTCAGGGCTGGCATGGCTGGCGGGGCTAGTCTCTTTTACAGCCACTGTCAGTGACCTGGCCAAAACACTACCAGCTGGCTCGAACGGCCGAGGTGTTCTTTCAGCTGGCTAAATGTCGGCCTATAGCGCCAGCTGAGCAGGTCGCCTGGAATGCAATAAAGCATGCTGACACAGTATCGTCGAGGCGTGCCGGTCAGCTGTCGGGTGACACTAGCCGCATATTTACAGCTGCATAATAGTGGCGCAAAGATGGTAGCCAGCTGCACGAAAAAGGCAAGGAGAA